>CALZFC010000261.1:0-155000 GCA_945643635.1 Allodiplogaster sudhausi | reverse complement strand
CCCCGCCGCTTATTTCATGCGTGCAACGCCTTTTAACATTATTCACCACGCTCAGGCCCAGCTAGCCTTCACACTAAATTAGTCGGACAGAAAAATGTTCACAGCGTACGTTCTCAATGCGTTCGATTCAACAGCTAACACCTATGGACCGAAATGAACAGCAGGATTTCTTGTAGGGATTCTGCGAGTTGCTGGCAGAGACGCAATACGACGACCCGCGACTGATGCGACCCTTCCGTCACGCAACTCACTACGAGAAAATTCGATGTCGCGAGGATACGACCGTCGATGCTCCTGACTTTGGAGAGGATATCTTTGATGTGAAGGCCGCGCCAGTTGGCACTGGTAAGCCTTTCTTAATTAAAATATGCAAAAGACCGATCGAGATAGACACAGATTACAAGCCAAATAAAAAACATAAATTTCAGCTTCAACAACAGCCGTCCCGACAACAACCCGCAAAACAATTGGAGTTGCACGTCCAGCAAGTGAAGCCGCAGAGAAGATGGATATCGCATCCATAATGAAGAAGCTGTCAGCAAAAGTGTCAGAATTCAATCAGCTCCACCTTCTGCCCTTCAGGGCGTAGGGCCCGCCGATCTTTCCCAAACATTTCGACAGATTTTACCAAGGATCCCCGTCGTTAGCAGACGATGAGTGCGCTTCTCTGCAAAGAAACAACAAAACAGCAATCAACAACAATGTATTTCTCCTTAGGTTATCCCTCTAAGTCTCCACATGGCAGAACATGCTATTACTACACCAAAACTATGGGCACAAGAGGCCCTCAGCTGCAATGTATCGCGCAAGTAGTCAGTCTTCTTTCTTTCTTGCACCCACCACCTTGTCCTTGACAGTGTCCTCCAAGGCACTATTCGGACATGTTGAATACCACTGTTCTTTCCCCGTTGAATACTTTCTTCTTTTTTGCTCATCGTTCTCTTCTTTGCTCCCTCTGTTCATCAATTTCATACGCAACTAACCACGCTCCCGGTGATCTCATTCATTTGCCTTGTCTCGCCATTTCGGGTATTTGATTGACGGGCCGCACCCAACTCTGTCCGCCTGTTAGTTGATTATCCAGTTCGAAAACGGTGTGTTCCACTGCTTCTCAGAGCAACTTCACTGGTTTCCCTAACAATATCTTCGTGATGAGTATTGTTCAACTCGAAGATCATATATACGTCATGCGCTAATAAAGGAAGCTTACAACCTATTTCGGGAAGAGAGAAACAGATGGAGAACGATCGCTGCTGATTTGTTCAGAGGTAGCGGCCATTTCAAAAGAAAATCGAAAATAGATAAAAATAGATTTCTATTCCAAACAAGAAGGAATGCAAGGTTACTTTCGATTAGTCCATCGTTCTCCCGAGCGGGTCTGAGCGACTAATACTCAATCAATTAAGTATTGTGATGGGTATAGACAGAGCAAAGATCTGTTCAGTACAATACTTTCCGAATGAATGATTGAAGAAGCCAGAGTCAATCCGCCAACCAAAGGCAGGAGACAGCTTGTCTCCTTGGAACTTATACGCATTCTTTAGTCTATCGATGCATTTCGAGAATGCAAGGTCTCTCTTCTCATTTCTCCCAAGAATCGCGCATGGCGCTTGCTCGGCAAAGGAGCAGAAATGTGCAGACAACAAGGCCGTTGGGACACAAATCGCATGCAGTGGCCCAGTTCACTCGGAAAGAGGCGACCCGCTGGGTGAAGTTAAATACGCTTGCCGTATCTCATGCATTAGCAAATATTTCAAGCAAAAAACGTTGCCGTTTTCAGCATAATGAAGAAAAAGTGTTAATTAATAAAGCAGGCACGCGCAAAGTTTAAATTGGTTTAATTTTTTTTTTTTACCTATGTGACCTTTTCCGTTATTCTTGGCGATTAGAGTTCAAAAAATAGGTGTTCGACATAAGTGACGACATAAGACGACATGCCATTAGGCATTTACTTTGGCCACTGTTATAAAGGGAAGAGAAAACGGGCCTGGATATGAATAGAAGACTCCGTCCTAAGTCTTACTTATTAACCCAAAAATATAATGATCAGGAAACAAAAGGGTTACCGGATTCCGGCACCCCACCCCGTTTTGGTCGGTCCCTGAATTACCCCCACTCCGCTTTTCAAGATAGTTTTTCTTACACAAATTCGATTACTCTATTCTGAAAAAAAGAAAACGAGAGAAAGAGAAAAGATTTTCTACCCCATCCTGCTTTTCGACCTCTTTTTCTAACCCCCCTCCCCCTGTTCTGGAAGACCATCCGGCAACCCTTTATTCCCTGATACGGTCCACCTAAGCGAGCCTCATCCACACTCAGCTTGCACACCACAGATTTTGCCATAATTTCAGCCCCTGGAGCCTCCTGTAAACTTTCTGAGTGGTGGGTCATTTATACACTGCGAACGCATCAGGGTGATTGTTTAACCAAGGGTGGCTTTGGTCTAGATTCAAAGACTTCAATTTATGCTGGGATAGGTTCGATATAAAATATATAAAAAAAAATTGGGAAGCAAAACAAAAAAAAGTGTTAAATAATAAAATTATTTGCAGAAGAGACAAAACTGACGCTTCCGCATGCGTTTCTCCTCCTTCTTTCGATCTTTCTCTTCGTGCTTCTTCTTCCTCTTCTGCAGCTCTGCGATGTCATCCACACTCTCTTCATCAGTTCGCTTCACTTTCGCGCTACTCTGGAAAGACAGCAGTGCATTCTGGAATCAGCCACTATCTGCTATGGTCGATGCTCGAACAGACAGAAGGGTAGAAAAGTGGAAAGATATTGATAGACCTGTGTGAATAATCCTATACAAATATTACCACTTCCCCTATGAACAACCACGGTAAAACAAGAATTCAATTATTAATAAGCGCTGCAACAAGTTTAACTACCTTATATCCCGATCCCATCTGAGCATATCTTTAATTTTCTTTTTTTCGTTGTTCCTACAGCCTTCAAAATTAATCGAAAAACCCACGAAAGAGGGATTCTTATTTTAGAGTTAAGGGGTTCGGGGTATTAGAATTATTATATTTTGTTAGAACCAAAACACAAATAACACCTCGATGTGTATTTCAAGTACCAGAACAGGGCATCGTGGTATTACATTTCCTTTTGTATTTATTAACATGTGGGCACTCACTCTTAATCAAAGAAACTGACTTTGGGCGTTTTTGGAGAACAGAAATGGGTTTGGCATCTAATACGGTGAAGGGAAAGAGGGTGGCGTGCGGTTTCCACACTTCCCTTATTTACTTCACTGAACGAACCTACATCTTTTTAGAAGTGGAATTTCCATGAAGGATATTAAAGTAAAAACCTCGCGTACAATTTAGACATTAAAGCAAGTGTGGAAAGAAGTTTTTTTTGTCTGCTGTTTAGTAGCAAATGAAGAACTGACAAGAAGTGCTCGTTCGAAGAGTCGAAGTTGATCCTCTGCAGTGCCACTTCTCTCCTCCCGCAGCATCTCTGCCAGTGACTGCTCACGCGACAACTCCGTGTGCATTCCAGAGTGGCCCTGCATTCCATTACTTCACTCATTCAATCAATGTAATCGTTGATGAGAATTGTACAGAGACAAAAGGAAATATGAATTTGCCGAATTGGGAAGACTTACTCTCCCCCTTTTCCGAATCGGGAATACATACTCTCCCCTTCCGTATCCGCAATAACTATTCCGTGGGTTTCGCAATCGGCAACAACGACTCGCAGCCGGGATGAAACTCTGAATCGACCATAATATACCTTCTCTATAGATCTGCTGTCTTCGCGGTTCTTGCGAGAAGCAGGAATGACGTTGCCGCTGCGATCCCTTTTCATCATGACAACTGTCTTTTCCCGAGAAGGCCCAGCTCGGTCTTCATTCGACTCACTTCAAGGAAGATTAGCAAAAAAACCCACTCACAATTTCTGAATCAGAAATGAAACATTTAATTTGCTCACCGGGTGTGACCACCCCCGTCCAGTTTACGTTTTAGCTTCGCGACGAGATCCTAAATGACAGAAACTATAGAGAAATAATTCCGAAACCATAGACAACAATAGTTCTGAAATGTGGACAAATAGTACGCACCTTGTCTCCTTTCATTTCAGCTTTCAGAATTTTTGCGTTTATCTTATTACGCTCATCTGAAGATATGTGGCCACCACCTCCAGCGATTTGTTCATCCGACTGGTTTATCTAAATGATTAACCTTTCATGATGAAATATAGTATAGAACTCAAGCCAGAACACGCGATTGCTTTTCACAAAGGTGCATACTTTATAATGTATGGAAATTAAAAGAGAGCGCAAAATAATAGCCTGTTGTTTCCCGTAGAAATCGGCTTGAGACTCCGCCGAGCCGCTAACAAACTTCTGTAAACAAACCAATCAAACCGACTTCGCCCAATGGTTAGAATTAATTATATTAATACAAAAGAAATAGCAAACATTTTTAGCGAATGAGCCGAGAGTCCTTGCGAGTTCTTCCTTGCGTGAACCACGAGAGGATGACTGGAAACTGCCTCCAGAGCGCGGATAATAGCCGTCTTCGTCATCCGAGTCTGGCCGTTTGAACATCACTCTACGAACAAAGAAGCATTTCTTATATATACTCCATGCGGACATGTCAGAGTAAGAAGCCAACCGAGCGTTCGGCTTTTTTGGTGGTTTCTTTAAAAATATGCGTTTGCCTTTCGTTTCGCGTTTCGTTTCGTATGCGTTTGCGTTTAGTATGCGTTTCGCCTGGGTTGTTCTTTCAGTCACATTTTTAAACTAGACATTATTGTTGAACAAATTTGCTCTTATTTCTCGTTTTGAAAATCATTGCCCTAGTCTTAAAATACAGTTAGCAGAATTAAACGAAATATAAATTGAAAGTAAAGGAGATGAAATAGTATCTCATTCATATATACGTATGTATATACATATCTCCTTGTTTTCTCGAACACAGGTATTACACAAGCCTACAATAGGCACATGCACTCCACACGTACTATTATTTCGTGCTTTTAATTATTTCTTTCTTGTTTCAAATGAGTTGTACGAAGTCTTTACACGCTATAAAAGACGGCATGGCGTTGCAGAAATAAGAAGCAAGAAATCGAATGGAAGAAAAATGAGCTTCTAGAATAGTGTTCTTTCATTCTGTTACAGTCCAGTTGTCTATTCATTACCGTGTCTGTTTTAATGAGCGTAGAAGAAGCGAGAAAGCCTTTCAAAGCAAGCAGCCCTTGCGCGTCCTCGCACAAACCGGCCAACGCCTTCGCGAAGTTTCCAAGGGAATCTCTCTCCCCCTCACATGTCCTTTCTTTTCTTCCTCTCTTTCTCTACTCTACTTTCTCCGTTCTCTCAGCCAGCCACGAGCCCTTCTTTAGTAGCAGAGTAAGATCTCCCCCCGAGTGAAGAGCGGTAGGGAAGACAAGGCCGCTCCACTTCTACCCACTCCTCACTCTGCCGCTTCTCTTCTTTCTCTCCAGTTTCCCCTTCCTTTTCCTATTACCTTCTTAAATGACATATCCTTATAATTTTCGAAAACAATACTGCCGGTGCTTACAGTAATCTGAAAATGTCATCTGGTTCCAAGTCCATCATCATTCTTCTTCCTTGTCTTTCGCCCTATATATCTCGCTCCCTTAATGCGATCAGAATGCCGTTCAAGATCATTATTAATATATAAATATATGTATGTAGCAACGAATATTTGTGAAAAAAGAACTTATTCTCTGTTTGCTATCTAAAAGATGATCTCTCCAGCTGTTTAGGAGAGGCTGCTCTTCTTCTCTGATTCTTTCCAATGATGCGCCTCGCCATCGTGGTCTCCATCTTTTTCCTCCTTCAACTCGCAATGGCAGAGGAGAAGAAGGAGGAGGAGAAGCCTCAGCTCCCCGCTTGTAAACACGTCGACCCTTACAAAGAGTCAGTTTTCTTATAAGCCCATCTCGAAAACTCAATCTCCCCAACTGAATGAAAGTGGTCGACGAAAACTGATCATGTTCATATTAGCGAGAGTAGATATGTACGTATTAATAGAGTGCATCACCAATACTGATATGCATGACCCAATTACGCGAGAAGAATAAGAAAACGACTTGATCCATCACTCAAAGTGCACTCTTTCTTTTTGGGGTCAAGGAAAGCAGCAAAAAAAAGTGAGCGGCAATATGTATTAACGAGGGAAGGAGAAGTAAAAGACGACAAACTTGGAGTTAAGCACTGCAACTGGATTGTTCCAGCCTGGCAGCATGGTCATCGGTGTCGAGTGCCGCCTGCAACCACACTTCTGCTGCTGCTGCCGAGGTCAGTCTGCATTCATAGATTTACACGAACATCAACAAAAGGATCTATTTTATATGTAGTGTCCCCATAACCACGATTTCTCTAATATCCGATGGATTCTCAGACGTCTTCGGAGGAGGAGAAAGAGCGGAAGAAGTGGGGCGAGAGCAAATTCGCCTTTGACATGGTCGCCTCAGATAAGATTGGACCGAAGAGGGACGTTGGCTACAAGGCACACGAACTGTCAGTTCCAGTCTCTTCTATTCTCTACAACAATTCACACGCAGATAATGAGAAAGAAGAACATTTTTGAGGTGCAAGAAGGAAACTTACGACGCGAAGTTCAAGGTCTCGGTCGTCGTCATCTTCCACAACGAGGCTCTTTCTGTCATTCTTCGCATGATTCAGGTACATCTAATTCATCCCAGCCTCTCTATGTACCTCTGTGCTTCGGTCTCATTCAATGTCTGTCACTACCATTTTCTTCCCCTCACTCTGATAATTTCTCTTTCGCCTGCTCTCTTTGTCTGTTCTTCTCTATCTCTTTCTCTCTCTCACTTCAGGGTATCTTCGACAAAACTCCAGCCGATCTGCTCCACCAGATTGTTCTCTTTGAGGACGCTAGCGAGGACGAGTGCAAGGTTTGCTCACTATGACAAGTTAATAAAGGAGTTCCTATTCTACATCTACAGTACCGCCCAACATCCAGGGTCATGGATGCAACGGATGCAACGGTTGCATCCTTAAGATCCATGCGAATTGTGGCTTGTACAGGCAACGAAAATATTCCATATTACATTTTTCTGAATAAGAATTTTTTTCTCTATCGACTGAATCTATCCAATTCATAAAATACTCAACTTTTTTACGCGAAGATTTGTGTGCAATGTAAGTCCAAATGGTGTGCAAGGAATATTGTGCAAAGCTGTGTAGGGTACTTTACTTTAAATCTTGGTAGGTTTCCAAGAATTTTCCTCTTTTTTTTTGCTAATCTGAGAACTGGAAAGAGGTTATCAGCAGTGCAATTAATGCAGAGGAGGAGGCAAAAGAAGACTGTCAAAATATAGCAAAAAAAAGACAGGAAGGAATTTTTCACAAAGCGGATTCGAACTCCAGCCCTTCTGCTCATGCTCGGATATGCATACCAATTCTCCACTCACCCATGTAGTTTTTCAACTCGAAGAATTTTAGCTAGCATTTTGACTTCGTTTTTATTAGCTGTTTTCTTTATACACATAACACTTGGTTATCTCATAGCCCGGATTAACGACCAGAGAGTATGAAAACGCCGGCTATCATAGGGTGCGCGCCGGTTTGAACTTAAATCTTTCTATCGGATCACGGTCAGGGCGACCGTGGCGTAGCTATGCCAAAAACATAAACAAAATGGCGCGAAAATTTAAGAATTTTGAATTCGGTTGGGTGATCTTCTGAAATATTTCTGGCCATAAGGATTCCAAGCAAAAAAAAGAATCTAATTGTAAGGAGGTTTATAAAAAAAACCGAATGTGCAAAAGGTTAAACGTCATGGCGGAACCGATCTCTCGCAGGTTACACTAGCCGTGTAAGCCACAACCAACCAGCCACCATGCCACAAATGTTTGCCACTCCCAATTGATTTGTAAACAACAGTGGAGGTCTTGTCTGCTACACACAGTGCATATCATTAGAAACCATCAGACAATTTTCGTTGTTGAACTGGGCAGAAATATTTCAGAAGATCATCCAACCGAATCCAAATTCTTAAATTTTCGCGCCATTTTGTTTATGTTTTTGGCATAGCTACGCCACGGTCGCCCTGACCGTGATGCGATAGAAAGATTTAAGTTCAAACCGGCGCGCACCCTATGATAGCCGGCGTTTTCATACTCTCTGGTCGTTAATCCGGGCTATGAGATAACCAAGTGTTGTGTGTATAAAGAAAACAGCTAATAAAAACGAAGTCAAAATGCTAGCTAAAATTCTTCGAGTTGAAAAACTACATGGGTGAGTGGAGAATTGGTATGCATATCCGAGCATGAGCAGAAGGGCTGGAGTTCGAATCCGCTTTGTGAAAAATTCCTTCCTGTCTTTTTTTGCTATATTTTGACAGTCTTCTTTTGCCTCGTCCTCTGCATTAATTGCACTGCTGATAACCTCTTTCCAGTTCTCAGATTAGCAAAAAAAAGAGGAAAATTCTTGGAAACCTACCAAGATTTAAAGTAAAGTACCCTACACAGCTTTGCACAATATTCCTTGCACACCATTTGGACTTACATTGCACACAAATCTTCGCGTAAAAAAGTTGAGTATTTTATGAATTGGATAGATTCAGTCGATAGAGAAAAAAATTCTTATTCAGAAAAATGTAATATGGAATATTTTCGTTGCCTGTACAAGCCACAATTCGCATGGATCTTAAGGATGCAACCGTTGCATCCGTTGCATCCATGACCCTGGATGTTGGGCGGTACTGTATGTAGTATCTGAATTCCTCAATATTTCTAATTCCATATTATTAAGGAAAAGATTGCTTAGATATTTAGATTACTGAAAAGATAGCGGAGTACGGGAAGATTGTGGGCTGGCCAGAGGAGAAGCTGACGATCAAGCGATACGAGTTCCGTCTCGGCCTCATCAAGGCTAAGGTGGAGTGGAAGTTCGTGGCTAGTCACTGAAAAAGAGCTCGTTTCAGGTGCGCGCCTCTCGCCTTGCCACTGGCGATGTCTTGGTGTTCTTTGACTCTCACTGCGAAGTGACGGAGGGATGGCTGCCGCCGCTTCTTCAGCCACTCAAGGACGACCCCAAGACGTATTGAGTTGTAGTCAAATTCAATAATGAAAGGCTAATAACTTTTGAAATATAAAAACGAAACAAGTTGATATTGTTGAGCGTTGTCCTCCCGATCGCGGATCTGATCCATC
Source organism: Allodiplogaster sudhausi (assembly GCA_945643635.1). Lineage (NCBI taxonomy): Eukaryota > Metazoa > Nematoda > Chromadorea > Rhabditida > Diplogasteridae > Allodiplogaster > Allodiplogaster sudhausi. Next base: position 145,841 of record CALZFC010000261.1, on the reverse strand, counting down.
CGGTTTCCTTCGATTACTCGGGTGCAATGATCTCGAAGGGTGGCTTCGACTGGGGCCTGAACTTCAATTGGGATTACCTTCCTTGGTCGCACTTCGACACGCCCGAGAATAACGTCAAGCCATTCACGTTAGAGAAGAGAGAGAGTTGAGAAGATTCTTGACTTCTTTTCCACTGCAGCTCGCCTGCCATGTCCGGAGGACTTCTCGCAGTGCGTCGCGATTATTTTAAGGAACTCGGGGAGTACGACGAAGGAATGGAGATCTGGGGAGCCGAGAACATCGAACTCTCTCTGAGAGTGCGTCGAGGGACTAAGTGCATGTTATCATATTAGATTGGCCCCACTTGAGGTTTGGATGTGCGGCGGACGAGTTCTCGTGGCTCCTTGCTCCCGAATCGGCCACGTCTTCCGGATGTGGAGGCCGTATAAGGGAAAGGCTGGAATGGACACGAATCTATACAACTCTGTACGAGTTGCGAAGACTTGGCTCGGCGAGTATGAGGTGAGAAGATAAGAGTAGAAAGAGCGAAGTCAAGCAAGAACACCTTTCTCCCTTTATATATCAAAAATATTAAATGAAAGTATGTAAGTATTCGATTTGAGTCGCACTTCTACAAAAACCGCAAGAACGCGAAGGGACTCGACTTCGGAGACATCTCGGACCGACTCGAGATCAAGGAGAGACTGAAGTGCAAGGACATGAAGTGGTTCATTGAGAACGTGTACACTGATCTGAAGCCGCACGTCAGGGACGAGCTGTAGAGGACGGGATTCATTAGGCATAAACACACGGATTCTTATCACTTGGTTCTGTCAGAAAAATTGTTTTAATACGGTTGACGCTTCTTGTTATTGTGTTTTATATGCTTAAAATATGTTGTGGCTTACAGACATGAAAAGTACATGATGAATTTAGTGATAAAATAATTTATAGTGAAAGTATTGGCAGACATTTCTTACAATTAGTTCGTACGGGACAATATGGTCCAATTTTAAAATATTTAACGTAAAAATCATTTTCTACACTAATGTAAAACGCGCGAGCGAAGAACTTGACACGGTTCTGGTTGTAGCTGTTGTAGGCAACGATGAACATGGTGTTGCCCTCCGATACGACCAGGGCCTGGCGGACCCTGACGTCGCAGACCCAAGCAGATTTGAGATTAAAACACTCATAAGTTAGAAAGAAAGAAAGTGAGAGAGAGAGAGAGAGAGAGAGAGAGAGAGAGAGGAAGGGGGACAATGTGAGAGACAGAGTGAGGGCGAGAGTAGAGAGGAAGCCGAAAGCTACGCATTAACTACTTTATATACCAGTCTTGTTCACCAGACGTCCCCTTGAATCGCAAGTGTTTTCCTCGTAGAACTTGATGGTTCCCTTGATTCCTTCGCGGTTCTGGAGCAGACTGCTATTGGTAGCTAAAACGGAACATTTTCTTATGCTACTTTATGATGTTATGATAGAAACTGACGATTGCGCTCTAATACTATCCTCCAACCCCTTCACCGGAGCTGATTGTGAGATCCTCTTCAAGAGGGATGCTCATCTCGCTGGAGTCTCTCCTCTCGCTCTCACTCTGTCTCTCACTTTGTCTCCCACCCTCCTTTCCACTATCTCTCTCTCTCATGAGTGTTCTAATCTCAAATCTGCTTGGGTCTGCGACGCCAGGCCTCCGTCGTCTCGGAGTGCAACATCGTGTTAACTGCGACTACCAGAACCAGCTTGAGATCTCTGCTATGTTGTCCTCTGTTGCAATATTTATTTGAAATCTAAATTTATTTCAGTAAGTAAACAAAACCCGCCAATATTAGAAGAAAGTCCGAGGAAACTTTGAGGATGTGATGAACAATATAAACGTATCAAATCATTCGGATTAAATGATTCGATATCAGGCGAAGCTGAAGCGAAGAGAAATGAAAAGCACAAGAACAAGCTATATTAATAATAAAAAAACCACTGGTGTTTAAGAAAGAGATAGATGATGCATGACTAGTCAAGTAGGGATTGCATGAGGAGGAGAAGGGAGAGCGAAGAAACGAGCTCGCCATCCTCGGACATTCATTCCATCTTCTGCTTCGTATTCAAGTCTCACAACATTCGATGTGGAAGTGGCAAAGGAAGCCCCTGCCTTCTGCGAGCCGGAGAGTCTGGAATGGTCTGGAATTGAATGAGTAGCAGAGAAATGGACAAACGTGAGTGGATCTTCTTCTCCAATGGTTCCAGTACTCAGACGAACTCGGTCGCAGCACGAATTCGTCTCGAAGTCATCGAAGACAACGCGGATTCCATTACTTTGAGCGACCAGGAAGTAGACGCAAGAGACGGGGCCAGAGAAGAGTGGGTACGAGGGAGAGAAAATCTCCACTGCCTTCAGAGATATGTATTTACTCAGCTTGCATAATATTCTTGTGGACTGATTAGCTACAAATCTCGGAATGTTGGAATGCTGAATCATTGACAAACAAACTTCAGTTTCGTTGGCAGTGAAGAGGTTCTTGGATGGGCAGCCGGAAGGCGCCTTCGTAGACTTCCAATCATAGGCTGAAAATGAGTATTATATGATTTTTCAGTTATAAAGTGAAAGAATGTTTAGAAAGGAAATAGAAACCAGAACGGATGCAGAGGAAGGGAAGCTTGCTGCGGGAGCATGAGTTGCTCAGCCAGAGCCCACCCAGAGGCCCCCCGATCTCCATTGAAGTGCAGCCGCCCAGGGCATCGTTCGGGAAACCTCATTTTATTCATTTTCTTCAGCACTCATCTCATTTTCTTACTCTTTTCTGTCAAATCTATCGATTACAACAATAAAATCGTTAGTTAGGCGGTTAGACAAATGATTAGCAAATGTGTCTCTTTCTTCTAATTGTGTCTCATCGATAGGGAGAAACCGGTAGCAAAGTTGGTGTAAGTTGAATTGTTGTCATCGGCAGCAGCGACTGTCTCGTTGAAGAAGTGAAGAACTCCGATGTGGACTCCCCTTCTTATGCCAAGGCTCTTCGCCTTCTCATGCACATTATTGTTCATCTAAAAAGGCCTTTTTTGGTCGGTTTGAAGTACCTAAAAGTTTTCGTTATAATTCTACAAATTGGAATGATTCTCACTCTTTCTCACTTCTTCATTCTCAATCGGTGCAAGGTTTCCGTTTTCGGCTCTGCACACTTTGAATGCATCCTCCCAGACAGTCTGAAATAGAAATGCAGATTGGGATTTGATATCCAGGAATCATAAACACAATTATCAATAGAATGTATATACATATGCATATACATTCTGTTGAATATGGATTCAAATATTGATGGAATGAAAATGCTCAACAAAATAAAAGGCTGGTAAAAGAGTCCAACAGGCGTTCTCTTGATATCGATGCAATGTTCTGTGCCAGGTAAGGAATCGTAGTCAGAGCATCGAGAATCTAAGGTGAAAGAGAGTAATGAAGACGCCTTTCAGAAACATTGCAATGGAAGAATGAGAGAGAGAGAGAGAGAGCGAGAGAGAGAGAGAGAGAAAGAGAGAGAGAGAGAGAAAGAGAGAGAGAGCGCGCGCAAGAGATGGCCGAGCACTTGGCTTGGAGTGTCGGCAGAGACCACTGGCCCGGTAGTTGCAGAATGCCATCCAGAGACCGGTGTTGCCATCCAGGAGGAAGCAGCTCGGCCCCGCCCCCTCACAGGCTGCCTCCAGCACACTCTTAGCTGCACACGAAAAGCATTTGTTCTAATAATAAACAAAAAAAAACAGAAATAAAAAAATTCCAAACAAAAGTTATGATAATCGAAGGGCGTCCGATCTGTCCAGGCAAGTGTTCGATTTGGTCCGTCTGTACAATGAAGACCAATCCAGACTACAGTTCTTCCCACATATTCACGCAGCTTTTCATTTTCCTAAAGTTCATCGATGATCTAGGATAAGAAGGGTTCTCGAAAGAACCTCTTTAGAATGAATGGAGGAGAGATGAGCCCCGAGCTGCACGCATCCCTTCTCAGCCTCGTCGTTGGAAGTGCGCGGCACACGGCGAAAACAGTTCCCATCGAAGATGGGTGAGAAGCCGTTCGAACAACCATCTCAACCGATCATATCTGTTTTCAAAGTTGTTTATATTCAATTATAGAAACAGTTCATTAAGCAACTACGACAAAAGAATTGCTTCAAGAACAAACCAAGATTGCCCGAAAGGGCAAGAACCAAAAGGACGGCTTGAAGAGATTGTCTTGACAACCTAAGCGGCATTCTCGACCAAGATCCTGTCCCAGCCTATCCTCTCTCAAGTTCGCATCACTTAGCCTTCCACACCCTCTCCTCGTCATCTCTCTCTCTCCCTCTCCGTCTATCGCTTAACTCTCTTTTTTTGTTATAGATACCTAAACTTTTCCCCTTCCTCTCAATCGCTAGCTGACCTTCTGTACCGTGTACTGTTCCATGGAAAATGCATTTCAATCCATCCTGATATGTATGTATGTACATGATATTCACTCTATCAAATATTATTATCATTGAAAACTTTTCATTGAAAGCTTGTTTGATGTTCTGTGCGTTGCTGGACCAGCATGAACTGTCCCCATTGGCCGTATACCGAAGTAGCAGAGCCAAAACAGACTTGTTTCTGTTCCTACGTGAGATCCCGCATCTGGTAACAGTATTCATCATGCATGAGCTTAAAGTAGAACGCTGAGATTGCAAATAATGTTTTTTTTTTAACAATCGGAATTCTTACTTTTTCATTCCGTTTAACCAAAATTACGTAGCACTGATTTTACATGAAGGATTTACGTTGTTTACCACCTGAAATTTTAGGCCGTACCATTTCTTTTTCCAATGCTTCTGAGGGGTTTTGTTTTGGGTTTTGTCGATAGAATTCTTTCCCATATTGATGCTTTTTATCTAAGTGGGTAAGTAAGTATGCGAGGTGGTTGTCTACACGACATTTAGGTAAAGCACATCTGAAATGGACAAGCCCGTCAAGCTCGCCAAGGTTACCAAGATCATCGGCCGCACCGGCTCGCAGGGACAGTGCACTCAGGTTTCTTTCTTCGAACCCTTACACGGCAACAAGAAAGAGATGCTGAGAATCCGGACTCTGTCGCTTGACGGTTCAGTTCAGAAGCACTTGAACATTTCGTTTGCAGGTGCGCGTTGAGTTCATCGATGACGCGACCTCCCGCTCCATCATCCGCAACGTCAAGGTATGAGTCTCAGCTGTTATCAATTTTCGATTTCATATTTTTTGGAATGGAACGTTTCGTTAACCATTCAAAGAATGACGTGATTTCATTTCCATTGCTTTATTAAATAGATGCTAATTTTCATTTCACGGGTCTGAACAAAAACATACTTTGCATGCCCATGCTCGCTAATACCGCCCGGGGTGACAATGCCTGATTTGCCCTAGCAGATTTACATCTAGATTGGCACGTAGTAGCTTTAGAGAAAACAATACTCCTACTGGCTTTTAACCACATTGTACTTTAAAGCGATTTCTGATCATAATTACTTAGAATAAAAAGGCATTAAGAGTACTTAACTACTCGTAATAAGGAATAAAGTAATTTTTGACTGCCAAAGCCAGCGAATGAAAGGGTTGCTGAATGGTCTTCCAGAACAGGGTGAGGTAGTTGAAAAATGGGGTCGAAAAAGGGAGGGCTTAAAAACATTTTTCATTTATTCTCTTGTTTTCTAAATAAATAACCGAATTTGCGAAAGAAAATTGTCTTCAAAAGCTGAGTGGTATAATTCAGGGTCCACAAAACACGGTAGGGTGCCGGAATCGGCAACCCTTTTACTCCCCTGGTCAAAGCCATTTGTTTACTAGTTTTAATGGGACCCAGAAAATAATCAAATATTTTGGTCATAGTGAAGTCATTTAATGTTTCTTGCATTGGCAGGGCCCCGTCCGCGAGGGAGACATCCTGAACCTGCTCGAGGCTGAGCGTGAAGCTCGTCGCCTCAGATAAGAGGCCCTTCATCGGAAGCAGTGGATTTGGTTCTCTCTTTCTTCACTCATTCGCTGACTCCGTCGTTATTGTTTATGCCTTCTTGTTTTGTTTCTGCCCATGGCAGAACATTATAAACGGCTAATACCGTATTTGCGTTTCATACATCGTAATTGCGGACTGTTTGATTCGGGAACGTTACTTGAACGAAGACTTCTTACACTGTTAGATGTCAGGATGATTCGACATTGACCGGGTCATTTGTTATCGTTCCGCTGTAGTATTTATTTTGGTGGGAAATTGAATTATTCGGACTTGAGAAAGTAATGGAGTGGTATTGATGGTGGATGGTGGGCTCTCCGTGAGAGAGTGTTATCTCTCCGCTGGCTGCGAGGCACGTTCACGAGTCCTTGCGAGTTCTCGTCTGCAGAATTTAATAGTCTATGCATCTGATGCTGAGCTCGTGGTTTCGACTGTTGACAAGGTATGCATGGATTCCCGTAGTTCGTAAATTGTGTAAGTGATCTTTTCCAAATTGAGGGTGGCTGATATTTTGTATGGGCGTTGTGACGGGTTGCTTCAGCAAGGCGCCCGTGCGGTTCACTGCTCTGCCCGAGTGCACGCGCAGCCCGTGTCCTGCGTGACGCGCATCCGCTGTGCCAGTGAAGCGGCTGAGTTCTTCGTCTCTGGCTCCTGCGATGGCCGCGTCGCTCTGTGGCGGCTGAGTGGCAGCGGAGAAGAAGCACAATTGGAGATAGTCGTCGAGATTGGTTCATTCTTCATAAGTTTGTCGTACCAAGTACCAATTCTTAGGTTCTGCTAATGAATGTGCTCTAACTTGTGATTCAGCCGATTTCTCGTCGACCGTGGTTGACGTGGCTGGATGGCTGGAGGAAGGAGTAGTTGTTCTAGTTGCTGCTTGTCTCGGCACTCTTCTTGCTTGGCGCGTCCAAATTGATGAGAATGGCAAAGGTTTTTTTTTGTATTTTTTTTATTCCCGACTTTTCAAGCTCGCAACAACGAACTCAGGCATTCTACTGGAAACTTGCCGTGTGTTGGAAGGGGATGGACCTAGATCCTTCTTTATTCTTTCGCTTGATATTCAGCGAATTGCGGAGGAAATTCAGCCTGGCAAGTATTATGTTCTTCTTTTAATCTTCTCTTCGCTTTCCTTGATATAAATTTTTTTATTCTCTCTGGTAATATATTCGTAACGTGGCTTGATCAGGTGGATACGTTGTATTCGCTGCTGGAACGTCAAAGCGAACGATTGAAGTGTTTGGTGGTCCATGTTTTTCCGGGAAGAAAAAGGGCGAGGACAATCTAAATCTAAGTGAACTCCGAAGCGTGCTCGATGCGCACGAGGACTGGGTTCACTCCCTTGCCTTTGATGGTAACTTTCTCATATCTCTTTTTCTTTATTTATTTTGGAAGGTATGAATAACTAGGGGAATCGAGACGCCCTCTGCTTGCTTCTGCTAGTCAAGATGGATTGGTCAAGCTGTGGAGATTCGAAATAAAGGGCGAAGAGGAGGACAATGAAATGGAATTGCACGTTACACGCAACGATTTCATTCTGCCAGCATCAGGTTACATCACAACATCCTTTAAGTAGGATTAAAGAATATTTAAGATGCTAAATGTCTTTGTAAATGGAGATATTTAGAGTGTAGGATGGCAGTGAGCGTGGAGGCCGTGCTGAGTGGCCACGAGGATTGGGTGCATTCCGTAGTGTGGGAGGAGAAGGAGAGGGCGGCAGGACATCCACTCCACTCACGACGACTCATCACTGCCAGCAGTGACAAGGCCGTTGTGCTCTGGACGATGATGGACAGTGGAGTCTGGGTTGATTCGGTAAGAAGGGAAAGGGGATTCTCATGCAACTGGACTTGCCAGGTTCGACTGGGAATAATTGGTGGCCAAGCCGCTGGCTTCTACTCTGCCGTTATGACTTGTGACTCTGCGACAGTCGTGGCTGCCAGTTACTATGGAGGGTTGCATGCCTGGAGTGAGAACGAAGTGCGTGGTTGGCTAGCCGGCATGCTCTGAAGAAGTGTCCTTGCAGTCGTCTTGGCTGGCTCGTCCCTTCACTGGTGGCCACTGCGGGGTTGTGGCAGATGCTGCCTGGTCACCAGGCGGCGCCTTCCTGCTCAGCGCGTCTGCTGACAAGACAATGCGGGTGCATGCAAGGAAGAAGGTCGGTGTAGGAACAAAGAGGAGGGACAAGCACACTCCTTCCCTTCAGGATTCATCGACCCGCCCCTCTTTCATCGAGCTTGGCCGGGCTCAAGTCCACGGCCACGAATTGCAATGCGTTACAGTGCTCCCTGGAGGCAGATTCGTGTCTGGAGCTGAGGAAAAGATTCTTAGGTCAGATTCTTTATTTTAATCTATCTTTATTTTTTTTATAAAAGAAAAGGCTATAGTCTGCTCTATCTCAATTTCCGTCGAAATGAGAGACATCGTGTGATTCTTAGAGAGTGATTCTAAGAATAAGCATTATTGCGCTGTTATGGCTGCAAATTTTGAAGTTGGTTTTCTTTTGGGGCTGCTTTCATCCATGCGGGTAGTTTCGAGATGACTATACGAATAGGAGGGGGGATATTCCTGTATTCCTTGGCTCCTTGACGCTCTACGAGATAGTTGAGACACTGCAACTACTGTTCCATTATTATTCTTTCTTCGTTTCTTTCTGTGTTGGAATGCCTGAGGAGCCTCACCTGATATGCAATTCTAATCTCTCACATGGCAAACATGTAAACGAAGATGAAAACGCATAGTAACAGTCCAACGTAGAACCGAGCTATAATTATTTTGTTCCTCAAAACATCCTCATCGATTAATGGAAAAGTAAGTTACTTTGGAGTAACAGCCGAATTAATAAAATAGTGTTTGGAGAGCCTGAGATGAGTTTTATGAAACGTTCCGGCTTCACTGTTATGAATATTTCTAAGACGAAGAGTAGGATGTGGAACACTAAATGTATTATCTGAAATAAACATATGTCCAAGGTACTCTTGGGCTCGTTGACTGTCGCAATGTAAGAACAGTCGTTGCCTCTACCAAGATTAAAGGCCACATCAGTTGTTGCCTCACAAATAATATGCTGAACAAGCAACGCGCTTGTGATAAGGAGTGTGTGAATGGCTGAGTCACCTTCTTTTCTTCCAGGGTCTTCCGCATTCCTCAGTCTGCCGCGAAGTCTCTGGCTGCCATTAGCGGAGAGTGGACTCTTCCTGCTGAGAGAGTACGGCTACTAGTCCAGATACTTACATGCTTGAAATAAGCTTGTTTGCTGTGTGTTATGATTTCTCTGAAACGGCTCCCGTTCCAGTTATCTGCAGATGTCGTTATCTCTCTTCCGTGGGGGGCGGCAGTCCCTGCTCTCGGTCTCTCTAACCAGGTAGTTCATTCTGTTCCCAGTTATGATCTTCACAACTCGGATTCTCAGGCAGTGGAGGAAAGTGCGACAGGCTCGAAGGCAGCATCCGTAGCTGAAGTGGGCGCAGAGGCGGATTGGGAGGAGGCAAGCTTCATCTCCAAGCCTCAAGTTCTTCTCTGTTCGTCTTGAGGAAGGAACTTGGGCCAAGTGCTTGGTCTTCTTATTCAGCTGCACCGACTGAAGAAGTGCTGCAGCAGAGCACTTTATGGCCAGAGGAGCAGAAACTGTACGGACACGGGTTTGAGTTGTACTCAGTGGAAGCGAATCCACGGGGGACACTTCTTGTCAGCGCATGCAGAGTGTGTTTCCCTTACTTCTTATCTTCACTTTATGTAATAGACCTGCCTGAATGACTTATTGCGGACAATAAAGAAATATGGTTCCTGTTGAGGCGAGTCAGTCGAGCCACGCCGCTCTCTTGCTCTGGCAAGCTCCGCTTTTCAGCCAGGCGCCTATTCCAATTCCTGGTTTGTGCAGTACTCTCTCTTAAACTTTTCTTTTCTTCTCTCTCTTTGTCTTCTTTTGATTTCTGATCTCTTTCAGGTCACTCCTTGACTGTAACTCAGTGTTCCTTCTCTCCGGATGGTCGATTCCTTCTTAGTGCGAGTCGTGACAGAACTGTCTGCGTCTATCAAGAGCAGAGTGGGAATTGTTAGTTTATCTCCTTCACTGTCTGTTTCGATGAATGTTAAATGAATGTTATGATGATTGACCGTTGTTTAGTGGACGGCCTTGACTGGTCTCTGCTTTGGCAGTCGGCCTCGAAGGGCGGCCCCCACTCCCGCATCATCTGGTCTGCCGCGTGGCTCGCCCACTCCACTCACTTCGTCACTGCTTCCAGGGATTCCAAGGTTACCACTTTTCCAGATTACCAGACGTCCTTCGGCACTAGATCAGAATCTCCTCTCCGCTTCCCGCTACTCACTCTCGGTGCCTTTCCACTCTCTCCTCTCTCTCCTCTCTCTCTTCTCTCTCTCTCCTCTCTCTCTCTTTCCTCTCTCTCTTTCCTCTCTCTATTTCTCTCTCTCTTTCTCTCTCTCTCCTTCTTCTCCCTTGCTTTACCAGTATTCTTCCAAATGCTACTTATGTTCGCTACCATTTCTTGCCAGTCTTCATACTTATGTTTCTATTTTCTAATCGTAGTTACCAAACGCCGTCTAAGATATGACAATAGATCGTTAACAGTCCAGTTTCAATACTTTTCTCAAACAGAATAATGATTTAGGTCATTCTCTGGTGCTGGAAGGAGGAGGAACGCATTGCTTCTCCGGTGTCTTCTTTCACTGCTTCTCACTCTGTCACTGCCTTTGCTGCTGGTCTTCTTGGCAGTGGAGGAGACGGCGATGTAATCAGGTCAACTTCAATGAGCTTGGGATTCTTGCACTCGATTACATCAAATCTTGTTTTTGTGATGGACAATGAAGTCTATGAAGAATGGACTGTTTCAGGAATTCAGTGATTGTGGCGGGATATGAGAATGGCAGAGTTGAAGCTCTAGAGATAAGAGATGAGAGGAGCGAGGGGAAGAGCTCCCTCTCTCTCTCTCCCTCCCTCACTCTCATCCCGGGAAGTCAACTGAGCACCGAGAGCCATGCAATCCTTAGGCTAAGGTTAGCTTTTTCCTCGTTTGCTAGCATGAACTGTTCTAATTGTAAGTGAACTACGAACGCATCTTATCTTATAGTTTTATTCTGAGCTTGGCTGAAAAAATTGGTTAAGACATATCTTTAAAAAATGTTATTTCTATTATAAATGTAATGTCTTTTCGCAGATTTTGTCCTCGAAGAGAGTGTGAGCCTCTGCTCTTGGCTATTGCATCGGCGAACAAGAAACTCAGAATTTTCGAGCTGAAGGAAAAGGTTGTTTAAGATCAAGGATGTGGCTCCCTCCCTTTATTCTCACAACTTGTTATAATATCTTGCTGTTTCATTATTGTATTGTTGATGTCAAGAGATAAATTCGGCGTAATCTTATTATCTTACTGCAGCAATCGTACGACTTATTGCGAATACGAAGGAAAGAAAATTGTGGATCGGGTTTGAGATTTTTATGAATGAAAAATGGTTGAGTTGAACTGCAGCGAGCGGGTAGTCTCCTCCATGCCTGGCGAGGCTACTTATGACGCCTTCTTTGCGCTCGACGGGCGCGGCATTCTTTTCCTTTCCTCGCCAGCTGCGCCCCTCTCAATTGAGGCCAATTATGCCCCTCCGAGAAGACCTTTCTCCTACTCAACCCACCCATTCCATGCGCCCTCAAGGTGCTCACTCCCCCCCCATCGGCCAAACCCAGCATTTTCCCCTGATAAATTGTCGTCGCCTGTCTGCAGCAGCAGCCCGACATGAAAGCACTCGTCAAGTTAGCACGGAAAGTATAGGGCTGGCAGGAGCAGAGGAAGGAGAGTTCAGCGAGATGAGGAGGGCTCACTCCTGCCATTCTCTGTCTCCCTGTCTTTGCTTGTCTCTCTCCTTCCTTTTCTCCTCCGGTATCTCTTCTCTCTCTCTCTCTCTCTCTCGCTCTCTCTCTCTCTCTTTCTCTCACTCTGTTACAGTGAAATTCATGATTTTAGAGAAGCAGTGCCCCGATGGACGAGACGTAATTGCTGGCCATTGGAGGAAAATTGGTGTAGTCCCAGAAGCCTCCCTCCTCTAGGGGTCTCCTTGCAGTCTCTACAGTTTGCACCTGATTGATATTTTCTTGCCCGATCATTTTCACCTCATGAAAAGCGAGAGAGTAAAAGAGGACAAGTTGAAATGTGGCAAGAAGATGAAAGAAATCTAATTTATTTTCACGCACTCGCGCATTTCCTCGTGGCAGTCGAAGATGAGAAGGCCAGAGGGAGAGGGAGAGAAGATAGGGAAGAGAGTGAGAGAGAAGAGACAGAAGAGAGAGAGAGATAGAGAGAGAGAGAGAGAGAATTGCCCACCGTTGTCACGCTTTGATTACCAAGCAAACTTTAACTCTCACTCAGGAGCGAGGATCATGGATGAAATACGGTTTTTAATGAATATAGACTATATCGCGAAGAGCTCTACTCCTTCGCCTCCTCCAATCTCTAGACGGTGTCTTTTTTCTCCCATCTTTTTTTCTTGACATATGTATGTAGTAGCACGCATGATTTGCGACTTGTCTCCGCATAAGCGAATTTCAACGGGGTTTTCGTGGCCTTTTAACCATTCTTTGTAACAAATTTTTTTTTAACCCAACTGAAGAATTGGATTCTCTCTCTCCTTCTCTCTCTCTCGCTCTCTCTCCCTCACTCTTTCCCTCTCTCTTACACTCATGACGAATTGCCTCTGTAGGCGAAGAGAGCCATAGAGTGCATGAAAATTCGATGTAGCACCAAGTAAAACGAGAAGAAATGAATTAGCTTGGCCTTATTTTATTTTTTTCTAACCATAAGCAAGACATTTTTACCATGATTTAAAGAAAAAACAGCCTAGCATTGGATGTTCATCTGCTTCAAGTTAGCAGCAACGGATGATAGCGTCCGCGTTACAAAAGGGTACTGCTTTTTATGGATACCTTGTACTTATTCTTTCTTCTTCCTCCCTCTGGACCCTCTCTCCATCGCACACTCTCTCATCGCCGGATATGCTTATGACAGGCATTTTAGGGTGCAGCGGCCATGTGGCGGAGGAGCAAAAGAAGTCGTGCTGACAAGATGCCAGCAACTGCTCTCTCCCTCTCTCCCTCTCTCTCTCTCTCCCCCCCTCTCTCTCTCTCTCTCTCTCTCTCTCTTTTCTGTCTCTCCCTCTCGCTCTTTATTTCTCCTCCACTCTCCTATTCCATATCGTCCGACAAAACAGTCCCTTCCTATCATTTTTCCTCTCTCCGTCTGTCTCTCTCTCTCTCTCTCTCTTTGTCCTCCTCTTTCTCATTCGTCTTCCGATTACGTTGTAAGTAGCTAGTAAGAACAGTCTCCACGCTAGCCTTGAAGATATCGTATTTCAGTCTAAATCGACTGCTGTTGTGTCCCATGGATTGTAACTGGCCTAGGTCAGCGAGACACTTTGTTTGCGAACATCGGTAAGGCTCTTATTTAAAAGAATACCTTCAATAATGAGAACCTATGATCTGCCCAGATTCTTCAGAGAAAATACGAGAACCCAGAACCTGTCAATTAGGAGGATAGCTTCAAAGAGATTCGAATGAACCCATTAATGTGCTTGGAATCCCAGATGGCCATGTTTCGATGTAAGATTTGAAACTATGAAGTCTGAAACAAGTGCAGTTTTTCTCTCTTAAATCTCTCTCTCTCTCTCTCTCTTCTCCTTTCTATATCTATCCTCTCACTTCTCTCCATCCTTGTGATAACTTCTCTACTGCTCATCTGTCGCCCTCCTTTCCCCAATCATCAACCCCTGCTGACGCGTTCATTTCATCACCACAAGGGACCGTCTGAATGGCCATTCTTTCTGTCAATTTATTCCTCATTCCACTCCTGTGCCCTTTCCTCTTCTATGGGGGTCTGTCCCTCTCTCTCTCCCACCCCTCTCTCTGTCTGTCTCCTTTCTCTCTCCATTCGGCTCTCTCTCCATCGGTCACTTCACCGCTATTCCCTGCTCCTTGGCCATATCAGAGTATACCGCACAAACACTAAGGAACGGCTCAGGGCATCAATGCCCTCTCAACCGTTAGACGCTATTAGCATCTGCTGGCTGCTTCCGATTTCTCTCCCTTCATCATATCTTCTCTCTCTCTCTCAGTCTTTCTCTCTTCATCCCTCTATCTCAGACTCTTTCTCTCTCCATCCCTCTATCTCAGACTCTTTCTCTCTCCATCCCTCTATCTCAGTTTCTTACTCTCTCATTCTCTCTCTTCGTACAAATGCGCAAAGATGGTAGAATGCTATCGCTTCCTTACCTTTCCAGCCCAATCAAAACAGATTAGGATGCTGTTGCTTCTGACGTGAGGACTGACTGAATATCAGCCGGTAGAGAACAATCAAATAGAGGAGAGGTTAAAGATAGCAAAGAATAATACACACAGAAAACGATGTGACACGGGATGTCACAATTTGATGTCACAATAATGTACCGATTTTACTTCGGTACATATGTGTTCCACCCCATGTCACAATTTATGTTCCAAAAAATTGTGACCTCCAGTGAAACAGAAATGTGACGCGCCATGTCACAATTTTCGAGCGGTGGAGGGCAGCGTATCCCAGCAAAAATGTGACATTGCATGTCACAATTAGGCGGCAGCACATAAATTGTGACATGCTCCCACCGTTAGCTCCGCCCCTTTTGCTCTCCCTCCCCCTTCATCCATTCTTCGAATTAGTGATTCATTTACTATTATGCATGCCACTGGCATTTAATAACAAGAAGAATTATTCATTAAGTTAGTGAGACCTTCAAAAGATTACAGTAACAACTCAACACATTCACAAGGAAACAGTAACAACTAACACACTTACAAGATAACCGCGCCGAGTTAAATGAATTTGGGCTACTTAATCATGATAAAATTGAGTTACTGGTCATAAAACGACAAGAATTAATACATTCTGTAAAGACTGTTTTTCTTAGAAGGATATGTCTATGTTACCAGTTACTTTCTGAATGAATCTTGGAAATAAAAATTCGATAGTTCTAAAATGAAAGAAACGTATAGCATGAAAGCAAGTTAAAAAATGAAACAATCTTTTACTAAGATGAAAGAATGTTCTCAAGTGAAATAAACTCAAGTAAAAGAAAATTTTCAGATGTAAGAGTCAACAAAAAAATGTGATCTAATGAGATCAGACTGGCCTCTATTCGGCCATAATGGCCTCCAACTTGCGGTAGATGAGCCCTGCATCTCTTGACATGGGCTCCGGAATGCCGAGCAGATTCGCAAGAAGGGACAGCTCTTGTTTCACTTCGTGTGGGTACTCGAGGTCGAACAACCAGAAGCAAGCGAGGTAGGAGAGAAGCGCATGGGCAAGGTCTCCAGAAACCTGCAGCATGCGTATTATAAAGCAGGTAAAAAATAAATAAAAAAGCTATGAGTATAAGAATTTTTTTTAATTTGTTAAAATTAAATTTTTTTAATTTGTTAAAATTACATTTCAACTTTTTTTTTTAACAAAACATGACTGACGGTTACATCGACTCCCTCAAGAGCGATGATGAACTTGGCAGAGACATCACCGTATGCGACTATCACCGGCTGCCGGATGCCCTCATTCTTGAGTTGATCAAGAGCCGACGACGCAGAATGATGTGCCTAAGCAGCATAGTTTACACTCCTCTCGCTGTATCGTCTCTCTTTCTCGCTCCTTTTCACTCACAAGATAAGAAAAAGGCAACAGGAAACTAATGTCACTTAACTTATAAGCAATAGGTAGATATTGATTGGGAATTTGAATTGTAATAAATAACGGACCAGGAAGCGATTGTAGACGAACTTGACACGAGATGGCTTCTTCTTTTTGTCTGTATGCTCGAACAGTGCCAGCATGTTGAGTAAGAACTCGAATGTAGCGAAATCTGAGGCATACAATTATTCTCTTTTTAACAGTTCGATGAATAGTTTGGAAATACAATTGAACCTGGGTTACAAAGATAAATACTTAGTACACATGGATGCATTTTTTTCGATAACTCAAAACTTTATAAGGTTGAGAATACCGAACCATTTGTTCCAGGCGGGAAGGCGTTCGCTTCAACAAGAGATCTTCTCTTCGCTTCGGATATTACGCGCAGGGCACGCTGAGACATTGCCGGCGCAATCTTCTCTTGCAATCTCCGTGGAAAGTCTCCCGCGGAAGCGCACTTTGACGCGATGAAGTCATCGACAATCTGCAAGCAAATTCAAAAGTATATTTGTCTAATGTGAATTCCAAAAATTTTGTTCTAAACTCAAGCCATAGAGCAAGAAATAACTCATGTAAGTATAGACAAATTATTTAAATGTAAAACAAAATCCGACAAATAAAAAATCACATACGTAACGGGACTGCGCGTAGAAGGAGTAACGTGTCATTGTTGCTCGCGGAGGATTGTTCTGGCAAAAGCGTATACGACAGTTTCTAAAAAAAATTATATATCGCCATTTGTGAGAGAGCTGCTACTAGTAGTAGAATTTTACATTTTAATCTAAAGACTCTCTTATATATGACAAAATGAAATATCTGTATAACTTTAAAGACTCGAGAGACAAAAACCTCTTCTGCTTAAGGAGTTCGAGGTGCTCGACAGAGCCGTGTATCAAGTTGTTAATTCGCTTAAACAAAAGGTTTTGTAATGCCTTTAATTTTCAAAATATAACAGTATCTTGTAGAGCTTTAACTGACATTTAAATGATCGTCAGTTTCTCTCTCCTCCTCGTTATCCGAAGAAGCAAGCCACTCTCGGCTGCCTGCTTTCTTCTTGTACTCTCTGATGGGCTGTGATAGCAAGCTTCTTTTTCCAAGAAGAGATCTGACCCGCCTAACGCGGCATTCGACAAGTCCCTTGTGGCTGTCGATGAAGGCATCCTGAAATGCTTTCTGTAGTTACATCAGAGAAAATTCAGGTAACTAGCAATGCGTTATCGAGTCTTTCAAATTTCATAATGATCTTCATTCAGTTAAAAACTGTTGTGTAGAAAAAAAGGTTGCTAACTATAGAACAGTTGGGGTATCCTGCGAATAGATGCGTAACGAAGCTCCGCGTCTCTTTCGGGGATGGTTTTTCTCTGCTAAAAAAGTGCGGTAAAATATCAGTTGTTCAAGAGTTGAAAACTAGCGTGTCAGCGTATGTCAGCAGAAAGTCGGCGATCCTTCTCGTAAGCAGGCAGCGGCCAACCCTGTCGTCCGAAATGTCATACGACGGGTCATCTTGTAGCCTCTTGAGGAATGGAGCTCCTTGCTTGCCAACCAATAACTTCTCAAAGCTGCATTTCAAAAGGCGCTGGTTCAGACGATGGTAGAAGGGGTCTTAAACGCATACGTTTACTTGTTTAAAAGGAAAATTAATTAGAAATCTGCTTGCGCCGAGTTTTGCTTGCATACTAAAGGATACAACAGACAAAAGTGCAGTTTACTAAACAGAAATTTAAAGGCCTGCCTGTGTACATCGTCCGATCTGGAACTGCCGAGGGAGTTCTGACCAACGGTGACTCCGAGCGAACTTGAGGTGTCGAGGGATGAGAAATCGCTAAGTAAATTAAATGAATTACTAGCTGCGCTTACAATCTGAGTATGATTTACCTCCAAGCTCTTCAAGATCGCGATCTTTGTCGACTTCTCTCTCACAAGGGTTAGCATCTTCAACATCAACTGAAAATTCATGAATCTAAGATATGAGCATTCATTTTAGTATAACCTTGCTCCGCTCGAGTATCATCAGGAAAAACTGCGTTTTTCTCCCACGAGAGCGCAGTCGGATTGGTTGGCGAAAGGGACTCATTTTTTGCCAGGAATGTGGAAGAAATCGAGAGGGATAGCTCCTGGCTGTTCATCGTAGTCGAAGTTGCCGGACTCTGAGAAGTGATCCACGTAAAAATATACTCATTTAGAGAGATAGGCAATCGGTAAACCTGTCGCCATAAACTGATCGAAATGGGAGTCGTTCATGGCTCGAACGTTCTTAGCGATACGGCGAATCAGATCCACCATTTTATCCGTTTCCGACTCTGTTATTCCAATTCGGCTTGTGGAGGTGAGGATCTCGGCTCTAATCGTTTCGCAGAAGTTGGTCGAATCATCAGCTTCGAGCGCTTCCGAGTCGTCATTCTCATCGTCCTCCTCCTCCAGCTCAGTTGCAGATATGTCGCCGTCCAACTCCTCAACATCCTCTTGAAGAGACGAGGCATCCATGTTGCCATTGTCAGCAACATCCACATCCATTGCACCATCGCTATCGCTGCTGTCGGAATAAAGACCCCTCATCAGAGCAGGATCTGAAGAGAAGACTTGCGATGTTCAATAGTGAGGTACTGTTATTACTTGTTTAAATTACTACTCACGTTGTTGGCTCAAGTGAACCCGCCATGCTTGAAATCGTCCGAACTCAGATGAGCAAAAGCGGCAGTGATATTGATTTTCTCCAAGGTGTGACTGTTGACAATGCCGTTTTAAGTGGGCCAATGTAGGAAGCTCCTCCTCGCAGACGTCCGCTGGACAACGCATCGTTAAGATTCTAAACTGTAATTTGTTGTTTTCCTTTTTCATTAGATATTAACATTCAATGTTATCTTTCTATGTGCTCTTTCTTTCTATAGTTCTTGCAGCCTTGTATTCCTTTTTTCGTCTAAAACTTTCTTCCATAACTATATTGTTTTCTCTTAATAATGAATTTTTTTTCTGTATGAATATTCTTAAGCATATAACATGCTTAACAAATATTGGATATTGTAACGTAATTAAAAACCAACTTTGTAACAGAAAAATACAAATCACACGTTTGCATTTGTGCAATTCGTTAATTCTCAATTCGTTGTAACCAGTGGGTTGTGTTACAGTAGTTCATAGTAAACAAAAGAGTTGCCCAGAAAAAAATACTTTGTAAAAACTTTCAAATAACACTCTTACAATGGAGCGATTCGCTTATTTTCAATCAGTTGTAACTACTGGTTGGGTTACGGTAGTTTATAGTAAACATAAAGGTGCCCAGAAAAATCCACTCAAAAAACTTACTCTTTTGAATAGGAACGCAATCGCTTATTCTCAATTACTTCAAGGAATTTACTTGCACAGACACATACAGAACAGATTGGGATACGGTACCTTTAAGAAATTAAACTTGTCCAGAAATTTATCACTTTCCATTTAAAATAAATCATTGGTACGGATTCGCGAATTAATTCGCTCAAATTTCGTAAGGTTACGGTTCTGGGCAACTCTCCTGAAAATCAAGAACAGTTTCCCAGAAATGGGAGAAAATAAATACCTTTGAATATAATTTAAAAGTCAAAAGATATAAGCTTACATTCTCTAAACTTAGCGTAACTTCGCTAATCAATAGCAACTACAGCTTCGATAATTGTAATTGTAAGTCACATAAAGCACTTACAAAAGCATCTCAAGGTTTCAAGTAACTTTTCACTTGCACCAACAGTATTCCAATACTCGATAAGTTTAAGGACGAGAGTACGGTATGTTAAATATTTAAAAAAATAAGTTAAATCATATCCCACCTTGCTGCAAATGTCGCACCGGAACGGCTTCCGATCAGTGTGGTTGACGGCGTGTTGTTGGAGACCTGGAAAAAACTTACATTTGGAAATATTTCAGTTCAGAATATACAATGGTAATCCTGTATAAAATGTTGAGCAAAAAAGAAGCATTAATTATTCGTCGTACCAAAATTTATTTTCTTTTTTAAAATATACACATCGAGTTGGGTTACGGTACTTCTTAGAAAAGAAAAGAAAGAAACAAGAAAAGAACAGTTTCGCTTATTTTAAATAAGTTATACAGAGCTGGTTTGATTACGGTTTTTTTTCTGGAAAACAAAAGAAACTTGCCCAGAAATTGAATTAACTACATAACCGATAGGGTATAAAAAGGTATTGTCGATTTCACAGAATAATTCCTAATTTTGGGCATCATCCTGAGGGACAGATGGGCAGAAACAGCTAACAAACCTTGCTAATATTTAGGATCATCGACAGTGGCTTCTATTCCCTGATAATAACAACTACAAATTTCTAACCACGTTACCCTAGAATTGAAGACTAGACAATGTATATAAACATAACGAACCTTCGCAAGTCTGCGGCAGCTTCAGATGGCAGAAGCGCGGTCTGCGCGGAGATGCGATGTCTTCCAGCTCCGGTAGGAAGTCAGGGGAAGAGTGCGTACCGATTTTCTAAACAACGCATTATTTATATTTAAAATCTTTTGAATTGTATTATCCTGCTTTCAAAGTTAAGAAAAATAATAAACGTGGAATAGGTAATAACAAATGAACAAGGAAAAAAAATGTTCGGAACAAACTTTTCAATGTGTGGGAAAATGAGTTTTTTGTACTCTTAAAGAACAATAAACGAACGAAACTTATTTAAAAGTCAAAGTTGTTAGACGAGTCTGAAAAGTTATCGTACCTGGACAAAAATGCAGCAGCTTAAGCGTTGAAGCTGCGCGGTGCGCGGTTGTTGGGTGGATTGGGCAAGAGAAATACTGAAAATATAAAATTGCTGAAATAAGTATACGAATTTCAACATGAAATATAAACGATAGTTAATGTACCAATAAAGAGAAAACACATTAAATATTTAAATTCGTTGGGAAGAATGGCAGCATCAATTAACAGATGTATCAACTTATGAAGAAAAGAATTAAAAGCAAACCACGCTCGGATGTCGAAAGAATTTGATCTTGCTGCGCGCGCCGACACGCTGTCTAGTTCCAGCAATCGCAGACAAGAAGGGCTAGCCTGATAATAAAAGAACAACGTTGCATATTCAGCATATTTAATAATGTTAATTTTATCACTCATTCGTGAGAAAAGAAGACAAAAGTGCTAACAATAAGGAATAAAAACTGCAATAGAAACTTGCAAGAATAACCATTAACAAATCAGCTTTTTCATATCAATAGCGGGATGAATGAGTTAAACTTTTCAATTACTTACTATTAGAAGTTGAGTCTCCAGTTGTTGATCGAGAGCACAAAGAGCAGCTTGGCTAACTACGCGGCCCGGGGACTCTCGCTTTCTAACTGAAACAAAAGAGCAGAATCGCTACGCTTACACGTTATAAATGTCATATCAAAAAGCGATTCAATATTACAAACATGAAATAAAAAAAGGATAAGTTTTAAGTGTTTGTTAACCCGAGATTTTCTTCCGAAAATTAAACGTTCCGTTCAAATGATGATTCCGAATATTTTTTTAAACATGGTCGAAAGTGGTACAATGTCACATTTTCTGTTCTCGCATCGCCTCGTCCCTCCTTGCCACCAAAATGTGACATCCGTTGTCACAATTCTCTTCGGCGGCCGCTTGCGTGTCACATTTTTGGTCACAATTTTGGATGGAACATTAATTGTGCGTCACATTTTTTTCTGTGTGTAGGAAGGGAAGAACAAGAGACAAAGAGAGCGAGAGAAAAAGAGGGGATAAAGAGAGAGAGCAGAGAGAGGGAAAAAGGTACTGAAAACAAGAGATAAATGGAGTGATGGAGAAGTCTGCAGCGGTCGGACTTTGGTTGGCTGTTCATGGACCGGCCACTCGTGAGATGGCATCCTCAAGAGAGGGCCGCGTTTTCTTGCACCACTCATTTTCTCATCAAGTCTGACCTCGGCAGAAAGAAAGAAACTCTCTCCCTCACCCCTCTTTTCTCTACTTCTCTCGTCCTCTCTCCTTCTCTCTTCCTCTCTCCTTCTCTCTCCTCTTTATGAATGTCCACCACACCGCCGTTCTTGGTGCTGCTTGCGCGGAAGAGAAGGAAAGGAAGAGAATAGAGAATGAGTAGCTTGCACCTCCGCCCACGCATCCTTGCATTGTCCTCGAGACATATCTCTTCATCTCTCTCTCTCTCTCTCCTTTTCTCTTTCTGTTTCTCTCCCTTTCTTTCTGTCTCTCTCTTTCTCTCTCCATCTCTCTCTCTCTCTCTCTCTCTCTCTCTCTCTCTCCGTCACCTCCCGATTCTCATTAGCGAGTGGCCGATAATGAGCGTGCTCCAACTGTTCCCACCTGTGATTTCCTCACCTTCCAGCTGCACTCGCTCTTTTTTATTTGCTTTCCTCTCGTTGTCAAATTCGCCCCCAGAAATAATGTAATTGTTCTTGCAATTCCTGTATACGAGACACGAGGGTGCCGCTCTCATGCCATAATCACTGCCACATTATGCGTCTTTTAGGGCCTCATTTTCTTAGAGTGGGGAGAAAGTCCGTGAGGAGAGAGAGAAGAGAGAGAGAGAGAGAGAGAGAGAGAGAGAAAGAGAGAAAGAGAGAGAGAGAGAAAGAGAGAAAGAGAGAGAGAGATAGAGTGAGAGTGACAGATAGAGAGAGAGAGAGAGAGAAAGAGAGAGAGAGAGAGTGAGAGAGAGAGCGCGAGAGATAAAGGTTGTCTGCGCGTAAGACCTTACTTGTTGCATACGGTGGAGGCAAGAAAAACTAGGAGCAGGGATTAGAATAGAAAGAGAACCATGTTTGCATGCTGTCTCTCTCACTCTTTGTCCTTTCCCTCTCTTTCTGTTTTCCTTCTTCATGCGGATATCCCTTGCTTATTTCTTTTTACAGCCCAGACACTTTTTACTTTGTCTCTGCTCTTCTTGTTCTATCAGTTATTTCCTCTTTCTACGTCAGCTCTAATTCAACATTTCAATTTCTCTCTTTCTCTTTCTCTCTTTCTCTCTTACTTCACTCTCTCTCTCTCTTCTCTCTCTCTCTCTCTCTCTCTCTCTCTCTCGCCATTTCTCCTTTTCTCCCTCTGTGACTCTCTCCTTCTCTCTCTTCCTCCTCTCGCGCTCGCCCTCTCTCTCTGTCTCTCTCTCCTGCCACCTTTTCAAGACCAAACCAAATGGTAGCCGACCCTCGGCTGAGGGGAATCTATTACACGGCCCCATTGGCTCTTTGTTCTGCCTCCTCATCTCATGGCGTATGCACATCCGGGTTTGCCTCTCCGAGAGATAAATGAAATAAGCGGATTGAGTGGCCGAGAGAGTGCGCAGATATGAGAGAGGTCGAGTATTCGTTGAACACAAAGAAGGAGAAGCACTCGGAAGATGCAGAGGGCGGTGCCGCTCTATCCTCTTTCTCCCTTCATCTATCTCTCTTTCTTACTCTGGCTCTCTTTTAATCTCTCTCTGGCTCTCTCTCTCACTCTCTTTGTCTGGCTCTCTCACTCTCTCCCTCTCTTTCTTTCTCTTTCTCTCCCTTTCTCTCACTCTCACACTCTCGGTAGTTGCCCTCATTGTTGTGGATATCAAAGTGTGCATGTGTTGCTTGCTCGATTGTCGAGGTGCACTCTCCATTATTTTTGGTCGCTAACAAAATAAAAAATTCAGATTATTAATGCAATACGAGTGGTTGCTATTTTTTGTGCATTTCAAATCTCTGGAGGAGGCGTAATTTCATTGTGGTGCGTGATACCATCAATTAATATGTAGGTGCATGCCC
Source organism: Allodiplogaster sudhausi (assembly GCA_945643635.1). Taxonomy (NCBI): domain Eukaryota; kingdom Metazoa; phylum Nematoda; class Chromadorea; order Rhabditida; family Diplogasteridae; genus Allodiplogaster; species Allodiplogaster sudhausi. The sequence continues at coordinate 122,446 of CALZFC010000261.1, read as the reverse complement.
AATTACAGGTGGTTCGCTTTCTCTGTCTCTCTAACTGTTTATATCTCTCTTTCCCTATCAATCCCTCTGTGCTTCTCCCTCCCTCTATCTCTTTGATATGCACGTTTTTTTTCCAATATCCGTTTTATGCAGGTACATACATAAATACATATGTATGTATATGAAACTAATTGTAGGAAAAATGTACCAGAATTGCAGAGATGTGTGGAGAAAAGCGAAGTGGAATTGGAGCCTTTCAGAAGATCTGTATGGCAGTTCACCTTTTTGTCAGCGAAAGAATTAGAGAAACAAGGCGTGATTGGCATCTCCTTTGCCGATGTAGAAAACTACAGAGCTGAGAGTGAGAGAGAAGTGAGAGAGAGAGAGAGAGTGAGAGAGAAAGTGAGAGAGATAGAGAAAGCGAGAGAGAGAGAGAGCGAGAGAGAGAGAAAGAGAGATAGGCTGTTTGATAGTGGGACTACCGGAAGGCCATGAATGACGGATTTGGTTACGGTTAGAGAGGTAAAACTTTTTGATGGAAATTGTGCATAGACTAGCGCAGTATTTCATAGCTGCTTCTTTTCGTGTTTTGACAATTATTTCTGCGAGAAGCCTAAAACTTGAGCTGTTGCCGAGCTAATAAGAGAAGGAGGGGGCGGTGTTGTGTCCACCCTTGCGCTTCTTTGGAGGGCTGGCAGTTTGTGCTGTCAAGAAGAAGCCTTGGCAGTCTAATTAGAAGTGGGAGAAGGTCTTGGTGTCTGCCTTCACACAACAGCATATCTCATGTCACGGCTGCGTGATCCCCTCCGGCCGCCTTCCTTCCACCTCTTCTCCCTTCAACTCTGCCCTCTTGGCCCTCTCTTTCAATTTTGCAGCTTGTCTTTGATACCGCTTACTAGTGAAAAGACCGCTAAAGAAGATGGTGGAGTAAACATGATTCGGAGAGAAGATGAGAAGTGTTCTCCCCTTGCCTTCCCTTTTGCTCATGGAAGGGGAGAGGGAGCAGCACAGGCATTGTTTATTCCCCGTTCCCTCTTCTTCCACTGTTGCCGAGTCATCTATGTACATACATACAAATGAACGCATTCTCTTGGATGAATTTGATTTGTTTCCTCACAATTTCATTCTCTCTGGCCTTTCCTTTCTCTTTCTCTCTCTAATTTCTTGTGCTCTCACCGAGAACTCACACCTCTAGAAGCAATCCCTTTCTGCTCTCATTTTCGAATTTATAAATCCTTCCATCTCTCTCGCTCTCGCTATCTCCCTCTTTCTCCATCCTTCTCATTCTCTCTCGCTTTCTCTCTCTCCCTCTGCTTTCTCTTTCTTCTGCTACACTCTCACTCTCTTCTTATTTCGCTCTTTCTTCTCTTCTAGAGTGCTCCCTCAGCATTCCACCACCATTTGCTACTCGTATACAAATGCAGTTAGAGCACATTGTGGCCTTTCCGTTCTCTCAAGGAAAAAAGCTAACATTGAAAGATGAAATGGAACTCTCTCTCTCTATCTTACTTTATTTCTCTCTCCTTCTCTCCCACTCTCTCTTTCTCTCCTTATTTATTTATTTATTTCTCTCTCTCTCTCTCTCTCTCTTCCTCTCCCTTCTCACGCTCTCCCTCTTTCTCTCTCTCTCACTCGTTCTTTCTCTCTATCTTCGTCTTTATTTCTCTCACTATCTCTCTATCTCTCTATCCTTCTCTTTCTCTCTCTAACTTTCTTTCTCTCTCTACCTTTTCTGTCTCGCTCTCTCTCTCTCTCTCTCTCTCTCTGCTGTGAAAGTATCACCATATTCTTTTCTCGGCAGTGTTTCCTCTCAATTCTACCTCTTGACAACTTTCTATCACTTTCCTGGCCCGGTCTCTTTCCTCAGGGCGGAAGCAGTTGCTCTGAGTGGAGAAAGAAGGGGAAGCAAATAGCTTGGCCTGGCCATACCAGCCGAAATGCTCTCTTACATTTCTGCCCCTGCAACCCACACCCCATCATCACATTTACTGCATACTCATGGTAGGGTACCTCCTTGTTCAAGAAAGTTCTTCGTGGTCTGCGGAATGGAGAGAATAAAAGAGAGAGAGAGAGAGGAAACGAGAGAAAGAGCAAAAGAGAGAGAGAGAGAGAGAGAGAACGGGAGAAAGATTAAGCCCCAATCTCTTATATCTAGAAGTGTTATCAGATGTGTGATTAATGTGAGCAACCAGTACTTAAAAAATTCATTAGCGATCTCTTTTCTCAGGAGCTGAAAAATACATTGTCTCCCCCCCCCCCCCCCGTCTCTCTCTCTCCCTCTCTCGCTCTCCCGCTCCCTATTTAATCTCTTTTTTCTTTTTCACTCTCTTGCTCTGTCCCCTCTCCCTCCTCTTCGCTTGAATGCCCTTCCAGAGGTAGATTTTTAAAGGGGCATGATATGCGTGCTCTTGCATGGCCAATCTGGATGCCGAAATGCATGTGCGATGGCCGCCCCGGAAGTGAGGCCCAGTCACCCCACCCCCCCTCCCCCCCCCCCCCCCCCCCCTTCTCGACTACAACCAACCTCTCCTACTTTCGTTACAGTCATCAGCCGTTTGCAGGAATACTTGTTCGTCTAGGTTTTCACTTTCTTTCTCATAAACAAATGAATGAATTTTTCTTTTCATTCATTCATTTGTTGATAGACTGATAATGCCCAGTCAGAAAGTCTTCACTTTCTACCTTTCTATTCCACTGATTACTCCTTCCTCTTCAGATTTCATTCCTTATGTTCCACGTACTGAATTCCCCTTCACTGATAATAATCACTGATAATAATTTATATGGGTTTAGTAAATTATGATTCATTCATTTCCGATGATGTCTTGCATTCCCTTTTTGTTTTTCCTCTCTAACCGATTGTGATACTTCATTCCAATGAAGACCTTCTTCAAGTTATTGCCACCCACTCTGATTCCTTCTTCCATCTCCACCCGCCTGCCTTCTTTCCTTGTGGATCACAGCACCCTCCCAATCCAGTAGAATCTCCTGAAAGTCTTTCCTCCCTTCTTTTATGGGTGGTCTCCATGACTCGAGTCCCTGCACACGGTTCTGCTCTGATGAGTGCAATGACCGTCTCTCTCTCTTCGTCTTTGCTCTCTCCTATTTTTCCATGCTATTTTCGTTTTCTCGCTTACAGCTGTGCGTTCTTACGAGTAGATGGCCAGGATATTTCCCCTCCTTGATGTCCATGACCTTCCCTCTGTTGTTCTCTCACTGTCTCGCTCTCACTATCTCGCTCTCACTCTCACTCTCTCTCTCTCGTTTCTCTCTCTCTCTCATCCTCTAGCTCTTTTCCCCTGCTTCAGGCATCAGAAGTCATTCTCTTCTAGGCGCATCAGGTGCCGGGCAATTGAATATCATTTCGAGTCACTTTTTGCTTCTATGTGCATACATACATATGTATGTATGTATGTATGTATGTTCCCTCTACAAACATGTTTCACTTGTGTCCGGTAAGTATGCTTTTCCACCTTTTTTTTTTATTTTTCAGTGCGCTATTTGCTCTCGCACTCCCTCTCCAAGTTCTTCGGGATCTTTCTGTCGTGGCCTCAAGACTTATGGCCTTGGATACTGAAGGTGATGCTTCAAAATACCGCAATTCTTTCCCTTATCGATGTGCTTCTATTGCATCTCACCATCGTTTCCCCCACTTCACTTTCTCATTCACTTCCCTCTCACTACTCTCTCTCTCTCTCTCTCTCTCTCTGTCTCTCTCCCTCTCTCTCTCTCTATCTGCATCTCTCATTCTCGCTCTCTGTCTTCTGAGGCCATGCATGGTTCGGCTGAACAAGCACTACGAATGAATCCGATGAGTATTGAATGGTCAGAGGGTGTCAGTTCGTGGTATGAGGGTGCAGAGAGATCCGCCGATGTTGCATTCTGACTAGCTTGCTCGTTCTCTTTCGCCTTTCTCTTTATCCTTCTCTTTCTCATGTTACTCTTTCTCTTCACTTCTCTCTCTCTCTACCTCTGCCCACTTTGTCTCACAGCTGCTGACTAGATGCCATTTCCTAGTTATCCTTCTCTTCTATCCTTTTATTCCGTAAGCAAATGACGAGAGCCATGTATTCAACACACTATTTTTTGGAAAAAAAAATGTGAAGGAGCTTATAGAAGAGAGTGGTAAAAGAATGAAGAGAATGAGAGAGAGCGAGACAGAGAGAGAGTGAGTGTTTGTGTATTGTAATTTATGAATAGTTACAACTAACTATTTCTCTTCTCTCTCCCTGGCCCTCTTTTCTCACTATCCCTCTCTCTCTCTCGCTCTCTCTCTCTCTCTCCCTCACTTTGCTTCACGGCCTGCACAGCCAATGACAGGATGGCAGTGCTTCCGGTGCACCTGAGATGCCAGCAGACGCAGCCATTGAAGAAGTGTCTGAAGAGTGATAGCGAGAGAGAGAGAGAGCACGAGAGAGGAAGCGAGAGCGAATGGAATCACAATTGCGAGACATGGGACCATCCAGGGAATAGAGATATGAAAAGTGTGGAGAGGATTTGGTAGGCACTGTATGGGCTTCTTGTGATGGGTGAGGGACAGCGGTCAAGTGGGGGAAGAGGTCAGCCAATCACATCCACTAATCATTGCAATCATCGAGAAGATTTAGCTTTGAGAATCTAGGGATTTGATTTAAAACAAATCCCAAATTATTTACATATATAATAAAAGATAAATGGATATGTAACAGGAAAGATTGGAGGAATAGTCAGAGAAGAAGGGAGGTACATTATTCGAGGGGAAGAGGGCCAGAAAAAAGAGGGGGAAGTGGAGAGGATAGAGACAAGGAGAGAGAGAGAGAGAGACAGAGAGAGAGAGAGACTCTTCTCTGGTGAGTTACAGAAGCAGCAGTATCAGAGACAACTTTGGAAGGTCATCGCTCCTCGTTCCATTGCTCATTTATCATCGTCCCAGCATGGCAAGATAGTGCGCCATTAAGATATAATGAGCCGTTGTTCCATGTCCTTCTCTCTCCTTTCAATCCACATTCTTTTCTCTCTTTCTCAATGGTTCAACTTCTTGCTCTCGCTCAAAGCCTAGAATTCGTTTTGTCCCGTAGTGATCTTATCTCTTTCTATCGCTAACCATACGCTACCTTCCCGGCTGCCACATCAAGAAACGACGTCTTTCAATTCGACATTCCTCCTCCACCATTAACATTCCAATTCTACCATCACAGAAATCTCTCCTAGACAAAATTGCAGTTTTCCTTTGTAAAAATTAAAACGTAATAAGAACAGATCTTCAGCCTGTCACAATATATACTTAATTAACGGAAAGTACTTGCAAACTATGCAAATGAAAAACGATCTATGAGAGAGAGAGAAGAGAGTAGAAAGATAGAGAGAGAGCAAAGAAAGGAGAGAGAGTGAAGAGAGAGAAGGAGATAGTTGAGGCTGATTTCATTTGCAATCCTTCCTGAACTACCACAAGAGTGATGCCTTCTCTGTTCGTGTGATCTCATCTCTTTCCACCTTTTTCTTATCCGCCCTCTCTCTGTGTATCACTGTATCTCGCTCTCTTTCTCTCTCTCTCTCTCTCTCTCTCTCTCTCTCTCTCTGCTTCTCACTGCCCATCTCGTCAATTGTGCTGTGGCCACATATGGCAGCAGCCTGCACTCATCTTCTATTTTCTTTCCCGCTCTCCTCTCTCTCTCTCTCTCTCCTCTTGTCTTCCATTCTCTCCCTTCCTTTCTCTCTTGCCTTCTCTGACCAGCCTGCCTCGGGGATGTCCACCGAGCATGTATCCACTGTCGCCTGGGCACTGGATGACAACGATGATGTCCTTTCTCTCTCCATCCCGATTCTTCCGCTGTACCAGCTGTCTCTCCCCCCTCTCTGCTCTCTCTCTCTCTCTCTCTCTCTCTCTCTCTCTGTCTTGTTCTCTTCATCCTCTCACGTCGCTGCCACTGATTTATCGTCCTAATCATGCGGCAGGATAAATCTGAAGAGTGCCAGCCAGTCCAAGCCGCCTTCTCTTTTCTTGGTCCACTTGTCTCTGTCGTAATATATCTTTCTGAATCCAAAAATTAAAAACAAAGTTTTGCCCATTCATGTACATATGTATCTATACTGCACAAGTTTAACAAGTCTATGATAGTCGTCATCATAGAGTGTTCTCATTTTCCATTTCCGGTTCCCTCTACCAACTTCTGCATTTCCATTTCTCTCTCTCTCTCTCTCTCTCTCTCTCTCTCTCTCTTTACTCTCTCCCTTTCTCTCTACTCTCTCCCTTTCTCTCAACTCTCTCCCTTTCTCTCTACTCTCTCCCTTTCTCTCTACTCTCTCCCTTTCTCTCTACTCTCTCCCTTTCTCTCTACTCTCTCCCTTTCTCTCTACTCTCTCCCTTTCTCTCTACTCTCTCCCTTTCTCTCTACTCTCTCCCTTTCTCTCTACTCTCTCCCTTTCTCTCCCTCCCTCTATCTCTCTTTCTCTCTCTCTTTCTCTCTCTCTTTCTCTCTCTCTCTCACTCTCTCTCTATTCTCAACTCGCTCTCTCTCTACTCTCTTCTTTCATTCTTCCCTCATCCCCCGCTCAGTTTCACACGCTTCATGGCTTCTCTTTTCCGGCGGTGAATTCACCAACCAAAAAGAGATTCACGGCCCCCGTGCATCCAAACGGCTTCCACCATCTTCTCTCTGCTCCCTCCTACTCTCTAATGCTCTCTCTTTCCTCTACACACTCCGGACTCTCTCCGTTTCACATAGTCTCTCATGACGATACAATGTCGGCCACTGACTGCGCTTCTTGGTATTCACACTCGCACACCGGAATCTCCAGAAATCGGATCTGAGCCCGAAAAGGGAACAAAAGATGAGGAGATTTGGAGAGAGAGAGAAAGAGGAGAGAGAGAGAGAAGCACCGGTAAAAGGAGTACATGGGAGAGAAGCACACAACGAGAGGGAGGATGGAAAGTTGCAATAGAAGAGAGAGTAAGTGAGAGAGAGAGTGAGAAAATGAGAAAGAGAGAGAGAGAGGGAGGGAGAGAGAGAGAGGGAGGGAGGGAGGGAGGCGAAATGATATGGATTGTACCGCACTCCAATGGGTCATTTTTGCGATGAGCTCGTGGTTTCCACCTTCTGGACATCTTCTCCCGTGCATTTTCCTATTCATCCTGTCACCTTCAATCTGATCTGAGAAGGGAGGAAACGATTACGGTATCTGAGAAATGATACGATTTGTCATATCGCTGCTGATCCCAATCTGATTATCATGCCGCCTTCCCAGCAGGAAGCAACTATGATTTGTCGACTCGCGCTCACTCTCAGCAACTTTACGATCTCCCTCTTTTCACTTATTCTCTCTCCTCACCCTCTTTTCTCTGCTTCTCGCTCCTCGCTCTCTTTTCTCTGCTTCTCTCTCATCGCCCCTTTTCTCTATTTCTCTCTCCTCGCCCTCTTTTATCTACTTCTCTCTCCCCGCCCTCTTTTCTCTGCTTCTCTCTCTTCTCCCTCTTTTCTCTGTTACTCTCTCATCGCCCTCTTTTTATTGCTTCTTTCTCCTCGCTCTATCTTCTCTTCTTCTCTGTCCTCGCCCTCTTTTCTCTGTTTCTCTCTCCTCGCCCTCTTTTCTCTGCTTCTCTCCGCGCCGTCTTTTCTTTGATTCTCTCTCCTCGCCCTCTTTTCTCTACTTCTCTCTCCCCGCCCTCTTTTCTCTGCTTCTCTCTCTTCTCCCTCTTTTCTCTGTTTCTCTCTCATCGCCCTCTGTTTATTGCTTCTCTCTTATCTCCCTCTTTTCTCTGCTTCTCTCTCCTCGCCCTCTGTTTATTGCTTCTCTCTCATCGCCCTCTTTTCTTTGCTTCTCTCTCCTCGCCATCTTTTCTCTGCTTTTCTCCCCTCGCTGTCTTTTCTCTGCTTCTCTCTCATTGCCCTCTTTTCTCTGCTTCTGTCTCATCGCCCTCTTTACTCTACTTCTCTCTCCCCGCCCTCTTTTCTCTGTTTCTTTCTCCTCGCACTCTTTTCTCTGCTTCTCGCTCCTCGCTCTCTTTTCTATGCTTCTCTCTCATCGCCCTTTTCTCTATTTCTCTCTCCTCGCCCTCTTTTATCTACTTCTCTCTCCCCGCCCTCTTTTCTCTGCTTCTCTCTCTTCTCCCTCTTTTCTCTGTTACTCTCTCATCGCCCTCTTTTTATTGCTTCTTTCTCCTCGCTCTATCTTCTCTTCTTCTCTGTCCTCGCCGTCTTTTCTCTGTTTCTCTCTCCTCGCCCTCTTTTCTTTGCTTCTTTCTCTCCGCGCCCTCTTTTCTTTGCTTCTCTCTCCTCGCCCTCTTTTCTCTACTTCTCTCTCCCCGCCCTCTTTTCTCTGCTTCTCTCTCTTCTCCCTCTTTTCTCTGTTTCTCTCTCATCGCCCTCTGTTTATTGCTTCTCTCTTATCGCTCTCTTTTCTCTGCTTCTCTCTCCTCGCCCTCTGTTTATTGCTTTTCTCTCATCGCCCTCTTTTCTTTGCTTCTCTCTCCTCGCCATCTTTTCTCTGCTTCTCTCTCATCGCCCTCTTTTCTCTACTTCTCTCTCCCCGCCCTCTTTTCTCTGCTTCTCTCTCATTGCCCTCTTTTCTCTACTTCTCTCTCATCGCCCTCTTTTCTCTGCTTCTCTCCTCGCCCTCTTTTCTCTGCTTCTCTCTCTTCTCCCTCTTTTCTCTGCTTCTCTTCTCGCCCTCTTTTCTCTGCTTCTCTCCTCGCCCTCTTTTCTCTACTTCTCTTCTCGCCCTCTTTTCTCTGCTTCTCTCCTCGCCCTCTTTTCTCTGCTTCTCTCCCCTCGCTGTCATTTCTCTGCTTCTCTCTCATTGCCCTCTTTTCTCTGCATCTCTCTCATCGCCCTCTTTTCTCTACTTCTCTCTCCCCACCCTCTTTTCTCTGCTTCTCTCTCATTGCCCTCTTTTCTCTACTTCTCTCTCCCCGCCCTCTTTTCTCTGCTTCTCTCTCATAGCCCTCTTTTCTCTGTTTCTCTCTCATCGCCCTCTGTTTATTGCTTCTCTCTTATCGCCCTCTTTTCTCTGTTTCTCTCTCCTCGCCCTCTTTTCTCTGCTTCTCTCCTCGCCCTCTTTTCTCTGCTTCTCTCCCCTCGCTCTCTTTTCTCTGCTTCTCGCTCCTCGCTCTCTTTTCTATGCTTCTCTCTCATCGCCCTTTTCTCTATTTCTCTCTTCTCGCCCTCTTTTCTCTGCTTCTCTCCTCGCCCTCTTTCTCTGCTCCTCTCCCCTCGCTCTCTTTTCTCTGCTTCTCTCCCCTCGCTCTCTGTTTATTGCTTTTCTCTCATCGCCCTCTTTTCTTTGCTTCTCTCTCCTCGCCATCTTTTCTCTGCTTCTCTCTCATCGCCCTCTTTTCTCTACTTCTCTCTCCCCGCCCTCTTTTCTCTGCTTCTCTCTCATTGCCCTCTTTTCTCTACTTCTCTCTCATCGCCCTCTTTTCTCTGCTTCTCTCCTCGCCCTCTTTTCTCTGCTTCTCTCTCTTCTCCCTCTTTTCTCTGCTTCTCTTCTCGCCCTCTTTTCTCTGCTTCTCTCCTCGCCCTCTTTTCTCTACTTCTCTTCTCGCCCTCTTTTCTCTGCTCCTCTCCTCGCCCTCTTTTCTCTGCTTCTCTCCCCTCGCTGTCATTTCTCTGCTTCTCTCTCATTGCCCTCTTTCTCTGTTTCTCTCTCATCGCCCTCTGTTTATTGCTTCTCTCTTATCGCTCTCTTTTCTCTGCTTCTCTCTCCTCGCCCTCTGTTTATTGCTTTTCTCTCATCGCCCTCTTTTCTTTGCTTCTCTCTCCTCGCCATCTTTTCTCTGCTTCTCTCTCATCGCCCTCTTTTCTCTACTTCTCTCTCCCCGCCCTCTTTTCTCTGCTTCTCTCTCATTGCCCTCTTTTCTCTACTTCTCTCTCATCGCCCTCTTTTCTCTGCTTCTCTCCTCGCCCTCTTTTCTCTGCTTCTCTCTCTTCTCCCTCTTTTCTCTGCTTCTCTTCTCGCCCTCTTTTCTCTGCTTCTCTCCTCGCCCTCTTTTCTCTACTTCTCTTCTCGCCCTCTTTTCTCTGCTTCTCTCCTCGCCCTCTTTTCTCTGCTTCTCTCCCCTCGCTGTCATTTCTCTGCTTCTCTCTCATTGCCCTCTTTTCTCTGCATCTCTCTCATCGCCCTCTTTTCTCTACTTCTCTCTCCCCACCCTCTTTTCTCTGCTTCTCTCTCATTGCCCTCTTTTCTCTACTTCTCTCTCCCCGCCCTCTTTTCTCTGCTTCTCTCTCATAGCCCTCTTTTCTCTGTTTCTCTCTCATCGCCCTCTGTTTATTGCTTCTCTCTTATCGCCCTCTTTTCTCTGTTTCTCTCTCCTCGCCCTCTTTTCTCTGCTTCTCTCCTCGCCCTCTTTTCTCTGCTTCTCTCCCCTCGCTCTCTTTTCTCTGCTTCTCGCTCCTCGCTCTCTTTTCTATGCTTCTCTCTCATCGCCCTTTTCTCTATTTCTCTCTTCTCGCCCTCTTTTCTCTGCTTCTCTCCTCGCCCTCTTTTCTCTACTTCTCTTCTCGCCCTCTTTTCTCTGCTTCTCTCCTCGCCCTCTTTTCTCTGCTTCTCTCCCCTCGCTGTCATTTCTCTGCTTCTCTCTCATTGCCCTCTTTTCTCTGCATCTCTCTCATCGCCCTCTTTTCTCTACTGCTCTCTCCCCACCCTCTTTTCTCTGCTTCTCTCTCATCGCCCTCTTTTCTCTGCTTCTCTCCTCACCCTCTTTTCTCTGCTTCTCTCTCTTCTCCCTCTTTTCTCTGCTTCTCTTCTCGCCCTCTTTTCTCTGCTTCTCTTCTCGCCCTCTTTTCTCTGCTTCTCTCCTCGCCCTCTTTCTCTGCTCCTCTCCCCTCGCTCTCTTTTCTCTGCTTCTCTCCCCTCGCTCTCTTTTCTCTGCTTCTCTCTCATTGCCCTCTTTTCTCTGCTTCTCTCTCATCGCCCTCTTTTCTCTGCTTCTCTTCTCGCCCTCTTTTCTCTGCTTCTCTCCTCGCCCTCTTTTCTCTGCTTCTCTTCTCGCCCTCTTTTCTCTGCTTCTCTCCTCGCCCTCTTTTCTCTGCTTCTCTCCCCTCGCTCTCTTTTCTCTGCTTCTCTCCCCTCGCCCTCTTTTCTCTGCTTCTCTCTCATTGCCCTCTTTTCTCTGCTTCTCTCTCATCGCCCTCTTTTCTCTGCTTCTCTCCTCGCCCTCTTTTCTCTGCTTCTCTCTCTTCTCCCTCTTTTCTCTGCTTCTCTTCTCGCCCTCTTTTCTCTGCTTCTCTCCTCGCCCTCTTTTCTCTGCTTCTCTTCTCGCCCTCTTTTCTCTGCTTCTCTCCCCTCGCTCTCTTTTCTCTGCTTCTCTCTCATTGCCCTCTTTTCTCTGCTTCTCCCTTCTCTACACTGGAGACATTCTATTTTCTACGAGCACTTTTTATCATTAAATTTTCTCTCAATGCTCCCCCATTCATGTATTTTTGAGCTATGAATATCATGAGATTGGTCGTAATAATTCATGGAAGGATATACACTGTCACCAGAATGATTCTTTTGCTAATTGTAATTAAATCAGTCCTCGAAAACCTCGAGTCTAAGAAATCAGCCATCGATTGTAGTTTCGCCTTTTATTCGTGAGTCTCCCTGACTGAGCGATTTCATTCATCTTTCCACCATACATTATTTGTATCCATTTCAACGTTACAATTCTTCCGCCTAACTAAATCACAACGTCTGTACAGGATAATCCCCGTTTTCAGCCTGGCATTCCCCCGCGAATGAAGCGTCGTCGATAGAGAAAATGCGTATCTTTTATCATCTCGTGCAAGGAGAACCCGGTTATTTCCTCGCCTTCTCTTGCAATATCTGCATTAGTTGTAGCTTGTAAAATACGCTCAGTTATATTCAGAGGAAATATAAACAATGAAAAAAGAACGAGACAGGATAAGTTCATCTTGACGTAAACATTTATCCAGAAAGTTTGAGCGATTTCCTTCCATTACATTCAATTGTAAGGTGAAAACAGGCGGGTAAAGAATTAGCTACGGTAGGTCAGAGCCGCCCTCCTATTTCACATGCTCTCTCGACCTAGCGACAGGCAACTTTATATGCGCGCACATTCAAACTGGTTTCTAACACTATTGTAGAATTATTCGCTGGAAAGAAAAAACGATGAAGTACGAAAGAAGATAAATGTATTCACAATGCTTAAGGAGCTCATTTCCTCTCCGGCTGGCCGGCTCTTCCCCTCTTCCTCTCTCTTCTTTTGCTCCCTCTCTCCTCTGCTGACTACTGCCCTTCTGATGTCAACTCGCAGATCCAAGAATGCGTCCAGCCAGTTGGAGACTACGCCAAGCTTCTCAACAATAACCAGGTAGCTTTAATTTGTGTTACTGCGACTGTTTATTACCAGTTCGCGAAAATGTTGCTAAGAATTTTAATACTTTAACAATAACTGATCAAGTTTCGCACATCATACATGGAAAGAAGTATTTCCATGTATGATGTATAGATTTTCTATCCTTATTTATTTTTTTTATTTTTGGGAAAGAGGAAAGCTGATCTTCGTAGTGTGGTTAATGTTCCAACTCCCAATTGTTCTCTACTCTGGCTGAGAGAAGATTAGCGTAATCTCAAAGACCATCCCTGACCTTCCCGAGTGAGCAACTCCCCTCTTCTTTCCCTCCCGAGTGAGCAACTCCCCTCTTCTTTCCATTTCCGTCTTCTGTAGTCCTCTGCTTTCAGACTCCCAACCGCCCTTCCGGAGAGTTTAGCTTCGCTCTGCCCAACATGGGCAAGAAGGTCTTCAGCGACTTGTGCAGGTTCCTTTTCAACAAATCTCATTCAATTTTAAGAACATTTTAAAGAGTTCTTTAAAGAATGAGAAACAAGTTTGGTGCTTGGAATACAGCAAAAGAGTTGAGGCTGGTGGCGAAGTTCAACGTGTGCGTGAAGGAGCACCGAGTGCAGTGCCAGAAGCACGTGACAATCGGCCTCGTTGACTCCTCCTACGGATATCTCTGCAATGAAGGATACAACAGTTCGACACTTTATTTCACAAACGATATTTTAGCCATTCATTTATTAATAAGATTTACGACACAATATTCATACATATGTATGTATGCAGTCTGCTAGAAGTAAATATTCGAATCACTTTAATAACAGTCATTGCAAATCAGTATTATAGGGAGTTTTTATTGTTTTTCAGTGCAAAATTAGAAGGGAAGTAATAAAATGCGAAATATAATTGTTAATGCGGAGTTATATAACTCTGATTTGAGCGTTCATGGAAAGCGCTGAGTGTCTCATGGAGCTGGACCGAAAGCCACAGGTTTCCACTTGCATCCTTAGTGAAAAGAAACTGAAGTGAATATGAGGATAGGTGAAGAGATGCCACGACGAGACTCTCAAGGAGATCGAAAAGGCCAACGGAGATTCTGCTCTTGGCCTCGCGCCGAAGGTCGAGCGCATGTGCGGGTTAGAAAAGAAACATTTCTTTCATCATAATTTACAGTTAAATCCTTTTCCAATCGCTAATGGGGATTGATTGAGTGCGTTGAATTTCTTCTCGGGTTGCGTGAAGGCGCCGATCAAAGAGGAATGCGGGGCCCCTGCGTGGAGGGTCAGTCCTTCTTCTCTGTTCTTTCTTTCATCTGACTCCTTCTTCTCTGTTCTTTCTTTCATCTGACTCCTTCTTCTCTGTTCTTTCTTTCATCTGACTCCTTCTTCTCTGTTCTTTCTTTCATCTGACTCCTTCTTCTCTGTTCTTTCTTTCATCTGACTCCTTCTTCTCTGTTCTTTCTTTCATCTGACTCCTTCTTCTCTGTTCTTTCTTTCATCTGACTCCTTCTTCTCTGTTCTTTCTTTCATCTGACTCCTTCTTCTCTGTTCTTTCTTTCATCTGACTCCTTCTTCTCTGTTCTTTCTTTCATCTGACTCCTTCTTCTCTGTTCTTTCTTTCATCTGACTCCTTCTTCTCTGTTCTTTCTTTCATCTGACTCCTTCTTCTCTGTTCTTTCTTTCATCTGACTCCTTCTTCTCTGTTCTTTCTTTCATCTGACTCCTTCTTCTCTGTTCTTTCTTTCATCTGACTCCTTCTTCTCTGTTCTTTCTTTCATCTGACTCCTTCTTCTCTGTTCTTTCTTTCATCTGACTCCTTCTTCTCTGTTCTTTCTTTCATCTGACTCCTTCTTCTCTGTTCTTTCTTTCATCTGACTCCTTCTTCTCTGTTCTTTCTTTCATCTGACTCCTTCTTCTCTGTTCTTTCTTTCATCTGACTCCTTCTTCTCTGTTCTTTCTTTCATATGACTCCTTCTTCTCTGTTCTTTCTTTCATCTGACTCCTTCTTCTCTGTTCTTTCTTTCATCTGACTCCTTCTTCTCTGTTCTTTCTTTCATCTGACTCCTTCTTCTCTGTTCTTTCTTTCATCTGACTCCTTCTTCTCTGTTCTTTCCTTCAGTTCTGACTCCTTCTTCTCTGTTCTTTCCTTCAGTTCTGACTCCTTCTTCTCTGTTCTTTCTTTCATCTGACTCCTTCTTCTCTGTTTTTTCTTTCATCTGACTCCTTCTTCTCTGTTCTTTCTTTCATCTGACTCCTTCTTCTCTGTTCTTTCTTTCATCTGACTCCTTCTTCTCTGTTCTTTCTTTCATCTGACTCCTTCTTCTCTGTTCTTTCTTTCATCTGACTCCTTCTTCTCTGTTCTTTCTTTCATCTGACTCCTTCTTCTCTGTTCTTTCTTTCATCTGACTCCTTCTTCTCTGTTCTTTCCTTCAGTTCTGACTCCTTCTTCTCTGTTCTTTCTTTCATCTGACTCCTTCTTCTCTGTTCTTTCTTTCATCTGACTCCTTCTTCTCTGTTCTTTCTTTCATCTGACTCCTTCTTCTCTGTTCTTTCCTTCAGTTCTGACTCCTTCTTCTCTGTTTTTTCTTTCATCTGACTCCTTCTTCTCTGTTCTTTCTTTCATCTGACTCCTTCTTCTCTGTTCTTTCTTTCATCTGACTCCTTCTTCTCTGTTCTTTCTTTCATCTGACTCCTTCTTCTCTGTTCTTTCTTTCATCTGACTCCTTCTTCTCTGTTCTTTCCTTCAGTTCTGACTCCTTCTTCTCTGTTCTTTCTTTCATCTGACTCCTTCTTCTCTGTTCTTTCTTTCATCTGACTCCTTCTTCTCTGTTCTTTCTTTCATCTGACTCCTTCTTCTCTGTTCTTTCTTTCATCTGACTCCTTCTTCTCTGTTCTTTCTTTCATCTGACTCCTTCTTCTCTGTTCTTTCTTTCATCTGACTCCTTCTTCTCTGTTCTTTCTTTCATCTGACTCCTTCTTCTCTGTTCTTTCTTTCATCTGACTCCTTCTTCTCTGTTCTTTCTTTCATCTGACTCCTTCTTCTCTGTTCTTTCCTTCAGTTCTGACTCCTTCAGGTGATCTACCGCGTTCTCCGCGACACGACGCGCACTCTCATGCCAGGATGTCGATTCACTGGTCCACTCTTCTTTTGCTACTCCTGGCTCATTCCAGAATTCTTGCTTTGTGTTCCTTCTTTCTAAGAATGGAATGTGATTGCAGGCCACAGCCACCCGAGAACAACGCCCGCCTACGTGGACACTATCGAAGCGGACGCTGAGATTCCTCCCTACGAAGAAGTATCACACATTCATGTCGAGTATGGTCAGCCATCCCTCTTCTTGCAGTCTCCCCTGAGCTTGCACTCGCTGCCAGAGTCTGCTGCGGAGACTCGAGCAGTTCGACTCACTGCCGCAGAGGGTCCTCCCCAGGAAGAAACACTGACCACTCTGAGGACTAAGGCACCCATTGACTACCTGACTGAGGAGGTAACGACGAGAGATGGAGAGAAAGATATATATATATATATATATATATATATATATATATATATATATATAGAGAGAGAGAGAGAGAGAGAGAGAGAGAGAAAAGAGAGAAAGAGAGAGAGAGAGAGAGAGGAAGGGACATAGAGCTTGAGAGATAAAGAGAGCAGCGGAGTCATAAAAGTAATTTATAAATAATAGTGATAATTAGATTGCACCTGCCGTGCAGGCTGGACGGCCTGAGAAGAATGCGGAAATGATGGTGGGCGTAGATGAGGGCGCGGCCAATTCTGCAGCTGGCAGGGCCAGTCTCTCCTTGCTTCTTCCACTCTCCATCTTATTCTATCATTCATAGGCTGAGAGATTAACGAATTGAAGAAATTAAGTGTTATAACTAATAACTTATTACGTTTGTCGCGAAGGTTGCCTAAATACATTTTTTCTCGCTTTTGTTTATCGCTGTCCGTTTTCCTCCATGAATCGTATTTTCCTACTAAACTCACTTTTCATCGGGTTTGCACTTTTCGATGTTTCACTAATGCGGTGGCCAAAAACCTTTAAGTATTATGTATTAATTTATTGCTAAAATCTCACAAAATGACTCGCTCGTTCTCGGCTTCAGTTTCAGCCCCTTAATTTTCTAAAATTTGTTGATCCCCTGGAGCATTCCAAAACTTCTGCATTTTGCTTTTCTTCGACAAATCGAATCCTACGAGTAAAGAGTTTACACAGACATTAAGGTCCTTTTAAGATGCCATTATTACTAAAAAAAATATCAAAATCTCAAAATATTCTGGCACCTTATTTATGCTTGTGTGTAGAACTTATAGAGCTCTCCTTGTGTTCTTTCCACTAACGGTGACAATTGTTTCATTTCTTTACAAAAGTTTTTCTTTGCGCTATAAGATATGTTTGTTATCTGATCTGTAGTTTTGTGCTCACTCAGTGTCGGTCATGTAATAAAGTAACGATGGGAAGTTGATGCGGAAGGATTTCTCGTGTAGATTAGACGTTGTTTGGCATTTCTTATCAGACAGGTTAAGGTAAGAACCCAAAGTCTATTTATCCTCAAGAAAGTTTCTCTGCAAATTTTTTTTATTTAAATCGCTCACTGGCCGAGAGAATTTCACTGGCGAGCCGCTTCCGCCGCAATTCTAAAAATAGTTTGCTGCCGAATGAAGTGAAAAGAAAGAGCTATGAAGATAGAGAGAGAGAGAGAGAGAGCGACTTCATCCTTCTATTAATTGCTGGGGATAAGGCACATTTTCCGTTATTTAGTCAAGTCCGACCACACAATTTCACTCTCCTTTTGTTATCGGCTGTTTTAGAAGTTACATTTATGAGTTCTACCTTCATGTTCCTTTCAACTTTAATGCGCTAACGTTGTTTACTATATCCTCATCTTTTTTACGAACGCCATTTATTTTATTATTACTGAATGTGATTTTATGATTTTAATCACCATGTTAGTGTTCACTGCCTGTAAGAAAAGCATTTATTCCACCAGGATATTGCTTGGTATGAATATGTGAGGACTATAGCTGTATGGTTAGATTTGCGATGTAGTTTGGTGGTTACGATTTGCGGCTCTCGCCCGTAAGGGTCGGGCTCGATACCTACTCGGGAAAAAGGACAGCAACTGCTACGCACTTCAAAAGCAACTGCTTAGCAGTTCAATTGCACAGCTACCCTTGCACTTTTGCACTTTAGCACTTCTATTACGCGCATTTTTCACTGCTGTACAACTTTGCGAGCGAAGCCGACCTAGGAGATTGCTTAGCTTAGCAGTTAAATAGTCGTTCGTTTGAGAATGACTGCCCTTGCACTTTAGCAGTGCTATTTCAAATATTCGCTGCTAAATGGGAACTTTGCTGCTTTTTCGCAGCGTAGCTGTTGCTGTCCTTTTTCCCGAGTAGCAACTTACTCTTTGCTCTTTGACAGGGATGAAGGAGGCCGTTCTGCAGTCTTTTCGCGCAGCTTTACTTGCCGTGGATCCGTTCGCTGCTGTTTCGCAGGTCTTGCTGTCATTGCAACCAACGACGCTGTTTTCTACTTTTTCCATAAACGTGTTGTTGTAGGCAATTAGTGCCAGGTCGAACGGAATACTTGTGAACGCAGCCAACACTGAACCAGTTCACGTTCCTTTGAGCCCCAGAAGCAAGGTTTATTTGTCTCTCTCGACATCTCTCACTCCCACACCTGCTCACTCTCCAAAGCATTCTCTCCTTATCTCTCTCTCTCTCTTTCTCTCTCTCTTTCTCTCTCTCTCCCTCTCTCTCTCCCTCTCTCTCTCTTTCTCTCTCTCTCTTTCTCTCTCTCTCTCTCACTCTCTTCCTTTTCCCCCTGCGTCTCTCTCTCTCCTCTCTCATCTACAGGTTCGTGTGATCTCATTCGGGAAGGCCAGTCTATGGATGGCAGCGGCGGCAGAGGCGAAGCTGTCAGAGGGAAGGGGTTGCCTTCTGAGTGGAGGAGTGGCCATTGTTCCCGCTGGCTTGTTTTCGTCATCAGTTGCTCCCAGACTTCAGAGGTTCATTACTTCTTGTGCAGTGAATCGTAGTTATCCAAATGTTTCTTCTAATGATGCCCTTGATCAGTCTCCGTTCATAATAACGTTGCAGGCCTCTGCAATCACATATCTTCGAGGCTGGCGAGAACAATTTACCAGACAAAAGGTACCCTCTACTTTTCTATTCCCTTACTAGAAAATAAATATAATAGTGTCGGATCTTAGATCGGTGGCAGCAACGGAACGGGTGGTTGAGTTGATAGAGGAGCACAATGCGGATAAGGAAGGATCAGCTGACGATCTTATTCTCTTCCTCATTTCAGGCTTCTTCCATCTCTCATTCTTAGAACGGACTCATTCAAGTTAACAAAAACATTCTTCAAGGTGGTGGATCGGCACTTTTGTGTGCTCCTCGCGAAGTGGATCTGAAAGACAAGTTGGATACGATAAGAACACTCACTGCAAATGGTTTTCTCTCTTTCTCTTCCTCCCTCTCTCGTTCTCTCTCTCATTCTCTCTCTCTCTTCTTCCCTCTCTCGTTCTCTCTCTCATTCTCTCTCTCTCTTCTTCCCTCTCTCGTCTCTCTCTCTCTCTCTCTCTCTCTCTCTCTCTCTCTCTCTCTCGTTCGCTCTCTCTCCCTCTCTCTCTCTCTCGTTTTCTCTCTATCCCTCTCTCTCTCTCTCGTTTTCTCTCTCTCTCTCTCGTTTTTTCTCTCTCTCTCTCGTTTTCTTTCTCTCTCTCTCTCGTTTTCTCTCTCTCTCTCTCGTTTTCTTTCTCTCTCTCTCTCGTTTTCTTTCTCTCTCTCTCGTTTTCTCTCTCTCTCTCTCTCTCTCTCGTTTTCTCTCTCTCTCTCTCGTTTTTTCTCTCTCTCTCGTTTTCTCTCTCTCTCTCGTTTTCTCTCTAGACCTCTCCCACTCTCTGTGTGCTCATTGTCTACCTTTACCACCCTTTCCACAAGCAGGAGCTGATATCCGCCAGCTAAACACAATCCGCCAGTGTCTCTCCGATGTCAAGGGAGGCCGTCTGCTTCAACGAATTAAACGGGGGCGGGTTAGATTTAAAATTCTAGTTCCTTAAGTAGTAAAAAAAAGAATTCTTTCGGTGATGCGTGGTTGATTGAATTGTCCTCTCTCGATAGGCACTCTCCCTTGTGTTATCGGATGTGATCGGAGACCCCCTCGAGTTGATTGCGAGTGGGCCGACAGTGCTCCCCCTCCTCGACTCCCCCTGCCCTCTCTCCGTCCTCCACCAAGTGCTCAGCTCACCTCAGGCACTGCTCCCTCCATGGGCCTTCCAGCAGATCGAGAGAGCCAGCCAACAGACGAAAACATGCAATGGTTACCTTCTCATTCTTTCTCTCTTTACTTTCACCCCCCCCCCCCACCCCTTTTTTTCTTGATCTCTCTTTCTCTCGCTCGCTCTCTCTCTTTCTCTCGCTCTCTCTCTCTCTCTCTCTCTCTCTCTCCTTCAGACTCAGGAACTGTTGTCCCAAACACCAACGTCATCATCTGCTCGAATTCCACTGCCCTTCTAGCGATGCGCACTTCTCTGGAGGAAAGGGGATATGATTCTACAGTTAGTTCCTAATTGCTAGTGTTGTCAATTCTTGATTGAATGGCAGATCCTGTCCTGGAGAGTGGAAGGAGTGGCGCGTGAGCTGGGAGAGGCCCTGGCAGACGTTGTGATGGCGAGTGAGAGAGGAAGAGCAGCAGTGGCTGCTGCTGCGAAGAGACTTCACTCTTCTACTTCTTCCCTTCCTCTCGCTGGGCCCACTAGCAAAATTGCTATTATTCTCGGTTTCTGTTTCTACTTCATCGCTAGCATTTTAGTGACCCGATTCCAATATAAAGATGAAACCCCCAATATCCGCAATGACTAGGAGGAGAGACGACAGTGAGACTTGCGAAGACTCCTGGGAAGGGAGGCAGAAATCAAGAAATTGTTCTCTCAGCTCTCATAAAAGTGGCCGATCACCTGAAAGGGAAGAAGAAGGTGAGCCTCGCTCCCTCAAACAAAGACCATCCTTTCCATTCCAGTGCCTGGCTGACTTCTGCGTCTTCTCTGGCGGAACGGATGGCCAGGACGGGCCTACCGATGCCGCCGGCGCGCTTTTCACTCTCACTCATGCAGAGAGCCTCGCTTCAGATCCCGACTATCTTTCCGCGGTTTGCTCCTCTCTGTCTCTGTTTCTCTCTCTCTCTCTCCCTTCCTTTCTCTCTCTCTCTCACTCTCTCTGTCTCTCCCATCCTTTCTCTCTCACTCTCTCTCTCCCTTCCTCTGCTCTCTCTCTCTCTTCCTCTCCTTACTCTCTCTCTCTTCTTGCTCTCTCTCTCTCTCTCTCTCTCTCTCTCCCTGTCCATGTCGTCATTATTATCTTCAGGCAAAAGAACATCTCTCCAACTCGGATTCCTACAACTTTTGGAGGAAGTTCTCGGATGGCCGTTGTCATGTTATCACAGGTTACGATGGAGAAGAAGGAACATTTTCAATCATATTTCTTGTTTTATCACTGGGAGGGGACATAGTCTGCCAAATATCGAATTATACTACGATCATTTTCAGGTCCCACTGGTACAAATGTCATGGACGTTCAAGTGATTCTCCTTCAGATTTCGACGGATAAGCCAATCCATTCTTCAATGTCGAATTAAAACTATGCACTTTTCACATATCCATTGCGCATACCGTTGTCACATAAATGTTGTGCACAGAGATGGCAACTCGAAGACAGCCTCCCCTCTGGTTGTGAAGGAGGCTGTCATCCACATCTTCTCTTTCGTAGTTGCCTTATGGGTGTTCTATGTATAAGTAGAAGGGCATCTCCCCATTCCCTCTCCTTTTCTTTTCCATTTCACATACTTCCCCGCACTTTCCTAGAAGAACACACAAAAGAACAGAATCTTCGTTGACCACCACCAATAACACAAAACAACAGACCTGCCACCCCGTCTCCCACCCTCTCTCTGCTTATATCATGCGAATCGAACAAACGAAAGAAGTTTTTCACACGTGCTGAAAGCAATAAAGAGATGGCTACAGTATTCCTAGAGTAATCGATAACTTAACGGACGATCGAGGGATGCTACGGTAAAACAGGAATGATTGGTCAAAACCGGAAGGATGCTGAGAATTTTCACAAGATGGTAGATCAGGGAACGAACCGAAGATGTATGACAGCTAAACCGCAACAAGCGAAACGCATAAATTAGACTTATTGTGCGATCTGAGTAGAAGCAAATGCATTGAAGGGGGAGGCATAGGGTATCAAGCAAAATGTAAGGGCGACGAATGGAAGGTGCAAGGAACGTGGAACAGCTTATCCCTTGACACTGCTGGGACGGCCAGAGATGAGCTGGGCAATGACAGACTCGTCCACGAGGGTCGTCGTGTCTCCCAGGCCAGAGTCAAAGCCCTCTGCTATCTTGCGAAGGATACGACGCGTCACCTGAAGGGGAAGAGCTTCTTTGCCATCTCTTTAGTGGTCCTCTTCCCCTCTCCCTTTCTCCCCACCTTTCCAGAACGAGTCTTCGGCAGTCCAGGAGCCTGTTGAATGATGTCGGGCACAGCAATGGCTCCAATCTTCTGCCGAACAAGCTCAACATCTCATCATTGCTAATTTTCCTCTTCAAATAAGTGTTCGGCTTGCAAATTTACTGAGACCTTTGGTAACTGCTTTAAAAAAGTGCGCTAAAAAGTCCATTTCGGCCAAGATGGCTAACAAATTTGAGTTGGACGACGAGTTCCTCGCTGAGCTTCTCGCCCTGGTTGAGAGTGACGAAGGCGTAGGGGAATGAGCCCTTGATGTCATGCGGAGCAGCCACCACCGCAGCCTCAGCAACCTAGAATGGTCGGGTCAGCCATCAAGGGAACAGGAAGAAAATAAACCCGCTCGTGAGCAGCGAGGGCGCTCTCGATCTCGGCAGTGGACAGGAGATGGCCAGACACATTCATCAGATCATCCACTCGGCCAGTCACCCATATGTATCTGCAACCACTGTCTTCACTCTCTCACCTCTCCCCCCCCCCCCTCTCTCTCTTCTCTCCCCCCTCTCTCTTCTCTCCCCCCTCTCTCTCTCTCTTCTCTCCCCCCTCTCTCTCTCTTCTCTCACCCCTCTCTCTCTCTTCTCTCCACCCCCTCCCTCTCTATCTCTTCGCTCCGTGCCCCCTTCTCTTCTCACTCCCCCTTCTCTCCCCCTCTCTCTCCCTACACTAACCCATCATCATCGCGACGCGCCCCATCTCCAGTGAAGTAGTGGCCAGCGAATGGCGCGAAGTAGGTCTTAGCATATCGTTCCTAAGAAGCAGCATTATTATGTTAGCACAGTAGTCCTTCAACAACTTTCTCTCCCCGACCTGATCTCCCCACACGCCGCGAAGCATTCCCGGCCAAGCACGGGCGAAGCAGAGATTGCCCTGATTGCATTAGTTGTAAGTGGAGAAGTGACTCATGCAACCTGCCCTAGTACAGTAGTCTTGATTGCCTAATGAATGCGGACCTCTCCGGGTCCTTCGATGACTCTTCCCTCCTGGTCGAGCAGCACCGGTTCAATGCCGAAGGAAGGGAAGGTGGCAGAGCCTGGCTTCAAGGGAGTGGCGCCGGGGAGGGGTGCAATGACATGACCACCCTGAGGAGGGGCTGTTTCGGTTGGATGATCTTCGCTCTTTCGGTGCTACCGTACCGTCTCGGTCTGCCAGTAAGTGTCGACGATGGCAGCCCTCCCTTCCCCTACCGTGTTGTGCAGCCAGAGCCACGCGGCCGGGTTGATCGGCTCGCCCACAGTTCCAATGATCTAGAGAATAGAGCCTTTCAAGTATCTCACTCCTGTCTTCCGTCTCAGAACCTCAAGAGAAGAGCGGTCGTACTTGGCGACCCACGAGCTGCCCACAGCCATCAAGGCACGCACTGCCGTGGGAGAAGTGTACAACTTGTTCACCTCAATCAAGATGCATGAGATGGAGGTGGAAGAGGGCAGACGAACCTTGTACTTCTCAGTCACTTGCCACATGCGCCCAGCATCGGGATAGGTCGGCACTCCCTCGAAGAACACTCCCGTCAGGCCATTCAGCAACGGGCCGTACAGCAGGTACGTGTGGCCTCAACTGGCATTCTCCACCGCCATGCACAACCAGAGAAGCCTGGTCTTGTCTTCTCGCCCTCCCACTAACCAGTGATCCATCCACAATCCGCAGTGCACCAATACACGTCCTTCTCTGACTTGGCGTCAAATGTCATCTAAGAAAGAAGATTTAGGTATGAAAGAAAAAAGATGAAAAGGGCATGGACCTTGGTTGTTTGGAAGGCGTAAGTCATATAGCCAGCAGTGGTGTGCAAGATTCCCTTCGGTTTCCCGGTCGAACCACTGCAACAACGCCAAAGTCCCTTTTATTCAGTTGGCTGAGGTTAAGTATGTTCTGCCTTCAAATGAGCACCCCATCTTCCATCATCAAATTATTGCGGCTCCCTTTCAATTTTTCTCAACATACATTTATCAAGAAATCAAAGGAAATCTCCCCTCGCAGGCTTCTCCGCCAACCCAGAATGGCAATCCAATATTCAGTCTCAAGGCAGACGAGACTTTTCTCCCCTTCTCCCCGGCTGCGCGGTCGTGACTAAAAAAGCCAATAGAAAGAACGCATAAGCTCAAATATTCCCTCCTGTTCTTTCCTGTCTCTCATCTCTTCTTTGCCTCGCTCTCTCTCTTTCCTTCTCTCTCTCTCTCTCTTTCTTCTCTCTCTCTTTCTTTCTTTCTCTCTCTCTCTTTCTCTCTCTCTCACGCAGCTTCTCCTTTCTACCACATTCGCAGATGTATGTCTTTCTTGGTTCTTTCCCTAACTCTTTTCCCTTTATTTTCCTCTTGCTTTCCCTCGATTCCTTTCGCATGCCTTCTCAAAGAGAAATTGCAGCGTGTCTTCAGAATAAAAGGAAGCAAACAAAAGTACGATTAGGAAAAACAGCAAATAGCATGAACCTAACACGGAAAAAGACTTCTCTTATAGAAGAACCATGGAGACACCCAAACTGCTCACTTTTATCTACACGACATATAATATTAAATGAGACTCTGACATTTCAGAAAAGAGATTATCTGAATATTATTGAAGGCATTATTTTCTTTCTGACAAAGAACTCGAGTTGAACTGACGAAGTGTAGAGGATGAAGAGAGGATCTTCTGCGTCCATCCACTCGACGGGCGATTCCACTCCCACGGCAGAGGCCTCGGCCGCCGCCCACAACTCATCCCTCCCTTCCGTGCACAACGAGGCAGCCTTATAATCAACATTACTACTTTTGATAAATAACAGCGTGTATTGTAACTGACTGGAAGGTTGCCCCAGACGGAGGGGAAACCCGCTTCAGATGCTCAACTATGATGGCCTTATCTACCTGCAAGGACAGAAGAACGGAGCAGCGTAAGAGATGGGGAGAGAGAGAGAGAGAGAGAGAGAGAGAGAGTAGAGAGTGCGAGAGGAGAGAGAGAGTGAGAGAGAAAAGAGAGAGAAAGAGAGAAAGCGAGAGAGGGAGAGAGAGAGAACCTTGCATCCATCAGCTTCAGCCAGCTCGCAAGCCTTGTTGACAATCGGCTTGAGATGAACCAGCTTTGGTCCTCGGAAAAATCCATCCGCAGTGACAATCACTCGGCAACTGAATAGGAAAGTGTTCAGGAAAGACATGCTTTTAGTGTCTTGGCTTACTTGGCATCGAGGATCCTGGTGGCGAGAGCCTCGGCCGAGAAGCCGGCGAAGACAACGGAGTGGACGGCACCGATGCGGGCGCAGGCCAGCATGGCCACTGCCAGCTCGGCCACCATAGGCAGGTACAGCGCCACCACGTCCCCCCTTCGCACTCCTCTTCCTCGCAGCACTGCCGAGAATGTCACCACCTGCAAGTACTCCCTTCCTCCCCTCCGAGCAGCACTTACTTTCCTTTAAAGTGTGTCTTATGTTCTTAATATAAATGGTTTTCAACTTTACAAATGCAAATTGGAATGTTTCGAAATGTATTAAAGAAGAAAGAGTTCCAAGAGAGAAACAGAAAAATCTTTGACGAGCCCCAGCCACCATCACGCGTCTATTTCCCTAACTGAACCCATCGCATTCTTCATCTTCACTCGCTATTCTCTCAAGCTAAATTGAACTCAGTGAAGGAAGAGGTACGAATGCATATACAAGAATTTTTAGATTTTAACATTCACATTAGTACTCATTGTCTTCCTTCAATTATATGTTCCCTTGAATGTGATATAAAGGGAAGTGGAAACGATGAGAGTAAGCAGTTAGTTGTGCAGAGACAAAACAAGAAGAAACTGGGCTGCAACGAGCGGCTCGTAAGACGATAATCCCGAGAGAAAAAGAACAGTCAAATGCACCCCATCCAACAAGACTCTCATCTCAATCCCCACAAAGAGAACGTTCCAAACCTTGTCGAGGAGTTCATTGTAAGTGATCTTGCAGGTGTCAGCAGGCTCATTTCCCTCCCAGAAGAAAGCGACGCTGGACCCCAGGCCACGGGCGATGTTTCTCTCCAGGCAGTTGTAGGCCAGATTGGTGCGCGCGCCAGCCATGAAGTTGGTGAAGATCCGTCCCTTCCGCACATCAAAGTTGTACTCCAGACCCTTCCTACAAGAAGAGAACTTCCAGTGTTGCCCTGATTGGGGCAGGGGTCTACAACTTTTTTTGCCAATTCCCCAAATTGTGGATGGAGCACTTTTCCATTCCTAGCTAGTCATAAACTTGCAATGCTTCAAACATCGATCGTCCAAAGCCAATGTCAATCCATTTTCATGGTTATTTGCATGTACTGTAGAATACTCCACTTGCGTTCTTTGTCAGCACAATTCGTTTAACACCCAAAACAGAGCAGAAAAACGGGGTAAAACCACAAACTCCCTGAAATCATACCACCAGCAACATCAGTGATCACTTCAAATAATTCCCTAGCATTCAACGTCACCTGAAAACTTTTGATCGTTTTCTGTATTCCCCGCTTATCCTACAAGGCCAAGAATGGTTAAACAGATCTAAAACTGATGAGACTTCTCCTCGAATGAGAGCATTATATAACCTACGAAAGATGTTTGGAGTCAATAAAGGGAATCCCACTTCTTCCAAGCTGAAGACAATGATTATCAAACTGACGAAGAATCATGAGAACAGATATGATCTCCTATTCTTGGTGCGCAGTCCGGGAAATAAAAACCACTGTCGAGGACCCAGCAAAACAGGGTGAGGGAGGATGTATTGGACCAGGGTAGAGTTGTCTGAAAAGGAGTTTCTGCTAAAAAAATTAATTTGGGTAGGACTTTGGGGATCAGGGAATAAAAGCCACTGTGGAGGAACCAGATTAGAGTGGAGTAGTCGGCAATGGCCCGGAAACCAGGGTGGGTAAGCTGCTTCTGTCCAAATCTTCCTCAAAAACATGGCGGGCCAAGGCTTTGGGGATGCCCGAAATCAGGGTGGGTCTGTCATATCGATAGTACCTTTTTCCTCTGGCGTCGTCACACTTGTGGAAACTATGCATGGAAGTGTAACCATGTCATGGTGCCATACTAACACCTCATTCTGATTCAGACTTTTTCGCAATGGAACCAGAGCAGATCGTGCTAGAGATAAATCTCTTTTCTTGGTAGGTTCTTCTAATTTCTCTCAAGATATGTGTCTCCAAACAGGATTTACACACAGTAAATTAGAACCGTTCAACCTACACTTCAAGTTTCTCAAAAATGTCAAAGTACACTTCTGCTTCCACATCTCATGGTCAGTTCCTCCTCATCCGTCCTAGTTTTAAGTGATTCGATTTGAGAAAAGTTGGGGGAAATAGACATATCATGCTCAAATAGAAGATGCGAGATTTAGTCTCAAAGAGTAATCGGTTCTACAACTTTGGTCAGTAGCTCAAAAACTTTAAGCGAGGGAACAGGAAAATAACTCTACCTTCGACCTTTGCTCGAAAACGCAACGAAATTTCTTTTCCATGCTATACCTGCATTTACACAACTTTTCTCTTGTTTATTGAGCCCCGTCACTATTGAAGAAATACTGAAATAGGACTAGACAGCGTTGAAACCCCCAGGCCGAAGGCCGTAACAACCCCCCGGGTTGGCCGTTTGTAACCCCCAGCCCAAGTACAGTCCGTATTTCTGCACTGTATTAAAGACAGCAATCTTTAGAACCGAATTAGACGTGTCTAGCAAAATGTAGTGAATTGCTGAACGTTGAAACAGATCTATAAATAAACAAACGTTGAAGGAGTTTCAAAGTAGAGCTGCGCAGCGACGGTCGCCCAGAAAGCATCGGAGTCGTTGATGGACGCCTTGTAGAGGTCGTGGTAGGAGAGGAGACCACTGACATGGGCGCCGGCCAGCAGAGGCGCCGGTGGCATGAACACCTTCAGACACGGGCACAATCAAATAACTCACAACTGAATAGGAGAAGTTACCT
Source organism: Allodiplogaster sudhausi (assembly GCA_945643635.1). Classification (NCBI taxonomy): domain Eukaryota; kingdom Metazoa; phylum Nematoda; class Chromadorea; order Rhabditida; family Diplogasteridae; genus Allodiplogaster; species Allodiplogaster sudhausi. The sequence continues at coordinate 94,782 of CALZFC010000261.1, read as the reverse complement.
GGGGATCATCCTCGGCAGCGGTGGTGGCGAGATTGAAACGAACTCGCGAGTCGGACATCCCAAAGAGGAGACTGTCTAGGAATTCCGGTGCTATCCTAGTTGGGGGGGAGGGGGTCAAAATATTTTCATTTTTCAATCTACCACAAATCATGCACACAAGGGTTTTAGGCCATGGCGAACACGGATATAAGGTTCTAGGCTATGAGGAACACGAATATAAGGTTGAATTTGCATAATTTTTCCATTTAACAAAGTTGCAGGTCTTCAATTTTTGTCCTATTTTAGATCTAAATATCTGCACTAAGGAGTTGTCAGAGCTGCCAAACACTAATATATTATCAATTCAGCACTAATGAATATAGATAAGGCGAAAAGAACGTAATATTCGAGCTTGAAAAGTCTGAAAACCCCTTAGAGCACCATCTTAGCTGAAAACGAGGAACAGATGTCAAGTTAAAGTACTGTAACTTTGTTAAATAACAAAATAATACAAAATGAACATTATATTCGTGTTCCCCATGGCCTAAAACCCCCCTGTGCACGATTTCCCTTTCATTAGAAAAAAAAAAAAATTTTTTTGACCCCCCCCCCCAACTAGGATAGCACCGGAATTCCCTATTATTTTAAAGAAATATAGAAATCTCTTTGATTAAAACTAGTCGCGTGTAATCGAACAGAGATACGAAATAAGGACGTAAATCAATATGCTCATGATAAATACTAAACGAGAGCTTCACTGGAATTAATATAAGCAATCCATGACCTTAAAAATCGTCGTGCTAACACTGAACTCATAAAGATCACAGAGCACTGATAAAAGTATTCCCAGGCTTTCCAATGAATGTGACTTCATGTTTTTGATGCAACAATTTTGGCCTGATAAGGCAAAGAAAACAAAGAACAAGTTCAGGAATTTCAACTTCTTGCTCGAGATAATCGAGAAACAAGAGACGGAGCGGTGAGTACGCGCATGGAAAAGAGGACAGCGAACACGGCGAGGCACAGTGGAAGTAAGAGTAGATAGTGAATTGAGAGAGAACGAGAGGTGGAGAGGGACAAGACGAGCAGAGCGAAGCGAGAGAAAACGAGCACGGCATAGGAAATAGGGATGAGGCGAGCAGAGTCATAGCAGCTAGCGGGAACTGAAGCGAGTAAAATGACAGCCTCGAAATTCTCCAAATGGGCGGTGCTTTTTCGCACACACCGCCCATTTTCTCTCACAATTCTTGGCTACTTGCCAAGTTCTGTTACGTTCCTCAAAAGCGCGCGAAAAATCTCTTTGAATTTGCTTGGAATTTATGATTTTCTTTTTAATTCGTATACACATCTTATCGTACAGGTAAAATTTTTTATACTTTATAGAATGTAATGTCATTGGCTGTAATGGTTATTTTCAGAAGAATGGTGATTGTGCCTATTCCTCCGATAAGAGTCCCGGATACCTCCGGTTTTTCTTCCGAACTCATGGCAATCCTCAAATCGGTCGAGAACATTAAAGCCGAACTCAAATGCGGCGTTTGGTTGGCATCTAGCTCTAGTTTGACGATACTCACAGATAAAATAGGTTTCCCTTTCTTAAGGGTTGCCACACTGTAATAATAATTAATAGCGGCATAATAAGACAACTGTTTTAGTCAGTCTACCTTGAGCAACCCTTCCATGACTGCTTGCTCCCACATGTTCTGCCAGTCAGTTTATTTCACTCACAGAACAATACATTTGCTTAAGAAAACGAAAAGCATTTCTGAGAGCTGGCAATAATTTTTTTGGGAATATATTACCGACGTTCAAATTTAATGTGTCGACCGTGATCCGTCCAGTCAGATTTCGCGTTCTATAATCTAGTTCTAGACGAAATAATTCCTGGTAAGATCGTATTGTGTCCCCTGGCAGCGTACATTTAGATCATGCCTCCACCGTGTTTTTAACCGCAGTGGCTCTACGTTATGCCCCCTTTGCAAGCAGAAGATTACATTGAGGTATCCCAAGTTTTCAGATATTTTCAGTTTCTTGCCAGACTTATGAACGAATGAATGAATGAATAGAGAAGACAATTCCAGGGCATGCGAGGGGAAGTTCTCCGACTTGGTTGGTCTTTATCTCCAGATGGCAGGCGAAATCCTGCGTGCTCTTGCACCTTTGAAGCTTCCTCCGAATCTTCGCTTTGAAGAGAGCCAGGTTCATTTTTTCCCGTTATTAAGGATGAGCGATCGTTCAGTTCACGTCTGTGAGACTAAAAGTTTTGAGGCGAATGAGTCTGCTGGGAGTGCCCCGAATCCTCTGAAGCGCCCCATGACGAGTTCCGATGACAGCGTGTTGAATGCAAAAGTCGCTCGTTTGGATGCCATGGTTGATGTCCATACGGTAACGTTGTTACCGAGTCGATCCTTCATTATGTTTTAAGCGTTCTCCCGTCGGCTTAGCGGAGATCATATATTATGCACAATTCTGTGCTCCCTAATCATTGTGAATTATACGTCAATGCTGCAGAACTAGTACCCTTCCTCAGTATACCGTGGGGAGGCACTAGAGTACAGCCCATGAGGGCCTTAACTTCAGGACTCGTGATACCACCGCGGCGACATCTGCCCCCCCCCCTTATCCTCGTAGGAAAAAAAATCCCGATCATATTTATTCCTTTTTTCCTGCGCTCGAGGTCGGTTGGTTTCTTCAATCCAAAATCCCAGACTTTCTTCTCCCAAACCCCTCGCTATTTGGCGGGCTGTCACTTTACACGGCATTACTCTGATTCAACTTTTCTTGATAACTCATCAAATGGTTTTATTCAGAAAAGCGAGCCTCTGGCTTTTTCTTTGGATGCTAGTCATTTCTCTGCTAAAGATGCTATTTTTATGTTGTTTTATAGTATGCTAGCAGCATGAACAGAACCTCTTTCAGAAGTGGTTTACTGTCGTTAGCAGCCTTTTTTCATTAAGAAAGGCGAGCCTCTTGCTTCCTTGAAAAACGATGACAAAGGAAAAGAAGCGGAGATGTTCGTGGTGGAGGAAGAGAAACTGGCGATGCCTCCCCATTCTCAACCTATATCTTCCACTAATCGTCTTTCTGCCAGAGTTGAGGTATTGGTTATTCTCTCTCATATATGCCGACATTTGTTTGGTTCATGAGATTTTTTGGTGTTTTCAGCAACTTTTGGAGAGAGCGGAAAGCGTGGCGTACTCAGAGATGACATCTCCTATGGCACCAAATCCATTCGGTGGCTTATCATTGCTTTACTTTTCTATTTTATCATGGAATATATACCACTGTCAGCTGCTTGGAAAAACAGGGTGGGGAAGAGGGTGCTTAGGGCCCAGAATGCAAGGTGTGTATCGTAAAAAAAAAATTTTTTTTTCATCAAATTCAGGATGGGGTATGGTTCCCAGGAAGTCCCAAAACCAAGGTGAGTATGTAAATTAGACGGTACCCCCCCCTCCCCATTGAGGGCTGCTTGATCCTTACATAGAGGCTCACTTAAACCCTGTAGACCTCATTTTTTTTCAGAGGCAAGAACTATCTCTCACCAGACCTGTGTTGAGACGGCTGATAAAGAAACACAAGTACAGTTTCGCATATTCTTTCTTTTTATTTCCTAGCTATTTAATATGTGAAAATGGTTATTTTGTATTGGGCTGTATTATCTGATGCAGGCACCTGAGAAGAGCGAGGCTTTGGTTCCAGCTGCCTCTACCACTGCAGCGGCATCACTGCTCGATGAAATCTCCGCTGCGCGAGGTTAAGATACTCATCATTCCATCCTTTATTCTATAAGCTCCAAACGAGTTGTTCAGTTTCCTCGCCTGGCTTCGAATCCGAATTAGAGATTCTTCTGAAGATTCGTCCTGAGCTGCAACAACTTCTGATGGATGTATCTGCTCTTCAATATTAAATTGTTTCCCGTTCATGGTCTTATTTACACATTTTTAGAATCGTCAATTTGTGCTGACGATGCTTGGCGAGAACGAACTTCATCTCGAAGGTAGCTGAGGTGTTGGCTACGGGAAGGGTACATAATTGTCTCCACATAGTTATTTATATCTTCTTCTAGAGAACAAGAAGTTCGCTTCTGTTCAAGAAACTGATTTCAAAGTGGGAAAGCGGAGGAAGGATGAGAAGAAGAAGACTGCTGTTCTAGCCTGGGATACAGTCGACGTGGAGGCTATTGCTCAGGAAGGTATATCACTCCTGTTTTCTAATTTTGTCTAAAAAAAATGTGGTCGATATTAAAGCTTTTACAACTTTCCTTTACTTGTAATCTTTTGAGATGTCAAAATTGAAACAAAGAAGAAAGAGAATCCAGCTGTGACCATTCTAGCAAAGGAAACTGTGGACGTGGAAATGACAATTGACCAGCGAGGTTATGGCGCTTTCGTCCCCGAATGAATTGTGGCTAGATGAATGGGCATTCATTTCATCCTAGATCAGTGGAAAATTTGTTTATCCCTATCAAGGAACCGAACATTTTTATACCAAAGTAATAAATAAGTAATGTTGGTTATTGTTGAGAGAGGAAGAGGGTGACTGGCCATCCATGCATGCATAGCCTCTCTCAGTGCTCCACTCCATTCGTCCACGAGGTCTAAACTATTCATTCATTCTACCCACTCTCATGGTTGTTTGTTCAGAGTGTGCAGGCTGAATCCCCAGCCAATTACAATGCCGTGCTCGTGTCGCCACGAATGATCAGGCAGAAACAAGATGTCAGCTAAGTCTCATCTCTTTTCTGTTCATTGCTTCTTAAAAAAAACAACTATCTGCCTCGCCATTTTTGGTGGACATATTGCGAATCGCTTCGCCTGTCTACGTTACATTTTTTTAGTTATAGTAAAAAAAAGAACAATTTTATAGTTGCAGCCATCGCAAGAAATGGTCAATGCCACCCCGTCTTCAAAAGGATCACAGTTAACTGAAGATGACGCAGACGAGAACTCGCAGATGATTGTTAAAGAAACGGTTAGGATTCCTAGCTTCCTGATCATCAGACGGGTTCAATTGGGATTTCCTCTCCTGGAAAAATTTTCTTGGCTTGCGTTTGACTTCTTAAACAAAAAAGTTTTTATAGCAAGAGGAGGGATGCGATTCACTGGAATTCTCTAGCGTCTTGGTCAGTGACGCGGCTGCTGCTCTGCCAAAGGAATCAACAAGACTTCGGGTCAGTGCTCGCCGAAACTGTTTACTTCTTGTTTGTTTATTTGGATAATTTTACATCTCCAGAAGCCTTCACCACAGAAGAAAACTCCGATGAAGCGAATTCGTCGTGCACTGGGAACGAGTGCTCTCACTTCATCTCTCACCTCGGAGCAGGTTTGCTCATCCCCTCCCCTGATATCTGACAAGTCCTTTTTTCTGCTAAGACTAGTTCATTGTTTCAGAATCTACAATATCCATCGACAGCATCTCCTCTATTTGCCGTCTCTTCATCTCAGGCAATTGCTTCTCTTTCTCAAGACTATTCTGATGGTTAACCGATGCAGAGATAACGATAATCATTTGTACTATTAGGATGAGGATTCCGTAAGTGCGCACTTGGAAGTGGAGAAGTCGCGAGTGGAAATGGTTCGTTGTTCGTTTATTGTCTTCTATTTGGAGCTTCCTCGAGTATCTCTTTGAGGGGAGGACGCTCTTCAGTGATTCCCCTCTCATTGTGCACGGAACAATGGAAAGTCAGGCGATGTCCCAGCGGAGAGTTTCCCTCAGGGATCAGGTTAGAAAATATCTGGTCGATTCAAATTCAATTCGTTATAGTTGATGAATTATAGGCGAAGTTACCACTTAAGATTGACAGCATTCTTGTCAAGAAGCCGGTTTGAAATGTTTTTTAACCTCTGATTAATCGTTGAATTCTGTAGTATTTTGACGTCCGTATCTGAAATTCAACTAACTTTGTGTTTTTTTTTTCCAGAATGAAAATGGGAATTCGGAGATGGACGAAATGGTCATCTGCACCACGGGATGTCGCAGCACGGAAGATAATGTCTCTCTTTCAAAATTCCCTAATTTAAAGAGTTATTCCCTAACCTTGGTTATATTTCGCTACTATAAAGTAAAATAAAGCTGAGAAATTCAGACTCTCGTGTGCTCCTTCAAGAAGATCTTTGGCGAGAAGCGCTTCGTGGAAAGAGTGGAAGAGGGCGCCACGCATCTCGTCGCGCTGTGTTCTGGTTTGTTTCTCTCTCTCTCTCTCTTTCTCTCTCGTTCTATCTTTCTCTCTCTTCTCTCTCTCTCTCTCTTCTCTCTCTCCCCTCTCTCTCTTCTCTCTCTCTCTCTCTCTTTCCCTCTCTCTCTTCTCTCTCTCTCTCTTTCCCTCTCTCTCTCTCTCTCTCTCTCTCTTTCTCTCCCTCTCTCTATTCTTTGAGTTAACCGGATAGTGCGGAAGAATAGTTTGCGTTTGTCGCTGGCCCATGCCTACCGCCTGGTGGTGCTGTGCCGTGAATGGCTGGAGGAATCCGTCCGGACCGAGCAACTGCAAGACCCGGTTCGACTTCTGCTCCGAGTTGGATGACATCAGTTGTGATTGAAGGCGTTGTATTGGGTGGAGGCTGCGGACGGAGGGATGCCTGGCTGGCAGCGTGCGAGGATTCATCCTACTCTCTTCGCTGGTCGCCAGTTCCTGGTCGCGAGAGTTCCTTTCGAGGTTCATCATCTCTTTGATTGCTCATCGCTATCTGCTTTCTCCTATGATGGTTTCTTAACAGAATTGTCCGCCGGAAGTGGTGCAGAAGATGATCGAAAAGGCGGGAGGGAAGCTCGTGAGGTATCCATGGGAGTTCGAGCCCCAGTTCAAGGTGAGACTTCTTTAGAGTTGCAGCTCTTGCGTGACCCATTCCCACTGCAGGGGAAGTTGACTGAGCCCCTCGACATGTCTTCCCTCAAAGCATTCACCATCTACGAGCCGTATTCTAAGAGATCTGATGACGCGTACCCGTTAGTTTGTCGTTCCATTCCAAGTGAAAGAAGAGTGAGTGGCTGGCTGGGTTGAGGACCGAGCACGACCTGGGGTGCAAGACTCCGGTCTTCTCAGCCGATTGGATCATCGACTCCCTCTTCCACTATCGACTCATCACCACTGATCTCGACAAGTACCGAGTTGTCAAGAAATCTTGATCCATTCGCTTGTCATTTTCTCACCACGATTATATTCTTATAATCGGTTAAAACTAAAATTGCTTTTACCTTGCAGCTCGTATTTCATCACGTTCTTGTTTGCTGTTATTAAATCCGTATGCCTGACACATTTGTTCTTGTTTTTCTCCATAATTTCTTGTTTGTAATAAATAAGAGAGAGAGTGAATATGTGTTCAATGGAATGTTCTGCGTGCTCAGAAAGAAACGTTAATCTCGCTATTAAAAACGTGCGACGTGTTATACAGATGAGTAGTTAGAAATAGAGAGGATAGATGGTCTCTCTGCCTACTTGTTCTTCCTTTTGCCACTGGCTATAACAAAGATTTCTTTTAATGATCGAGTAGAAGATGAAAAATTGAAAAATAAGAAAGAATAAACTTATAATTTGGTATGTACGATGGGACGATAACTGAACGCTCGATCTGGCGAAAGCGAGAATAGTCGAGGAGATGAGAGACAGATAACGGAGGAGAGATGCATGGAGAGTTAGAGAGATCGAACGATGGAGCATAGAGGGAGATACCAATTCAATGCCATGGCAGGACAAGAAGTGAACGAAAGCATTTGTTATCTGTCTCGCACTCTATTGAATGACGGAGTGAAGAGCCTTATTGAGAAGCAAAGAATGAAGCTGCGCCTACCATTGCTACTCATCATCTTCGCAGTCTTGGCATCTTCGTCAGCAGAACCAACTCCGATCGTGATCTGGCATGGAATGGGTATCTCCATGGCTATCATGCACTATCACTCTTGGATGTTCAGGGGACTCGTGCTGTGACCCGCAGTCGATGGGGTGGGTCATCAAGATCATTCAGGACGAAATCCCCGATGTCTACATCTACTCCGTCTCTCTAAGCGAGCACGCTCTCATTGTCAGCCTCTCTTCCCTTTCTTTCTTTCTTTCTTTCTTTCTCCATCTCTAAATGACTCACTCTTCTTCTTCTCTCTCTCTCCCTCTCTTTTTCTTTCTTTCTCCCACTCTCTCTTTTTTCTTCTCTCTCTCTCTCTCTTTATTTCTTCTCCCACTCTCTCTTTCCCTCTCTCTCTTTCTTTCACCCACTCTCCCTCTCTCTTTCTTTCTCCCATTCTCTCTCTCTTTCTCCCACTCTCTTTTTTCCCTCTTTCTCTCTCTCCCACTCTCTCTTTACCTCTCTCTCTCTCTCCCTCCCACTCTCTCTTTACCTCTCTCTATCTCTCTTTTTTTCTCCCACTCTCTCTTTCTCTCTCTCTTTATTTCTTCTCCCACTCTCTCTTTCCCTCTCTCTCTCCCTCCCACTCTCTCTTTACCTCTCTCTCTCTATCTCTTTCTTTCTCCCACTCTCTCTCTCTCTTTCTCCCACTCTCTCTTTCTCTCTCTCCCACTCTCTCTTTACCTCTCTCTCTATCTCTTTCTTTCTCCCATTCTCTCTCTTTCTTTCTCTTTCACTCTCTCTCACTTTCATTCCCCTTGCTCAGGACCGCGAGAAGACCTTCTTGGCGAACATGAACGACGAGATCTCGAAAGTGTGCTCGAAGATAGCGGCGGATCCTCGTCTCTCCGCTGGCTACAATGCCATTGGCTTCTCGCAGGGCGGCCAGTTCCTGTGTGTTCTTTCTTTCCCTGCCTCAATAATCTCTCCTTTCCCCTCCAGTCGTGCTATCGCTCAACGCTGTCCACGGCCTCAGATGCGTTGTCTTATCACTCTGGGCGGCCAGCATCAGGGAGTATATGGTAGATCCAAGGAACTACATATCTCCCATTCTCTCTTTCTTGTCCTCCCCTCTTTCTCTCTCTTTCTTGTCCTCCCCTCGTTCTCTCTCTCTCTTGCTCACTTCCTCTGTCTTTCTCAGGCATCCCCCACTGCTCTGGCGATAACATAATCTGCGACGCGGTCCGCAAGCTCCTTGACCAGGGCGCCTACATCAGCTTCGTCCAAGAGACGTCATTAAATCATTTGCTTTGGTTCCTCAGAATCTTCCCCACAATGTCCCCTCTCTCCTCTGCTCCCTCCCTTTCTCACTCCAGCCCTTCTTCCTCAGAGTGGTGCAGGCTAATCTCTTGGACTCAGCCTGAACTTCAACAACTAATTCATGCTAGAAAAACATCTCTTGCCTGTTACAGTGGTTCGGCTTCTACAAGGAAAAGGACCTCAAAGTGATAGTTCCATACAACGAGAGCCTTCTCTACTCAGAGGTAGTTACCAACCCCATTCAACTGCCTCTAACCGCTCTGGTCTCCAGGACCGAATCGTTCTCCGCACCCTAGATGAATCAGGCCGTCTCCACTTCATGACAATGCCTGGCAACCACCTGCAGATTGACAAGAAGATCTTCGTGGATGACATCATACTGACTTATCTCGTGTGAATCACTCCTTTCCTGCCTGCATAACAGAGAATGAAAACGACTTTATGATTGAACCCCAGCCGATTAATCGGAGCAGGCATTGCTATCCAGTCAAAAAGTACACGTCACAACATAGGATGAGATGGGCCCAAAAGCCTATATATTCCAATTTCATGCTCATTAAAGTTCAGCGGCAAAAAAGAAAAAAAAACGCACAACTAGGAATCTCACAGAAGGATTCAACAGATTCTGTTCTGCGAGTGAGACAGGGACTTAGCCTCTCCTTGCTAACAACTCATCTGAATATCGCACAATTGATACCAACTTGGTAAAATAGTTTACTAGCAGGGCGAACAAATACTCTTCAAATGAAGATGTTCGAAGACCTCTAAAGATTGGAAGTAATGAATTAGTTAGATAGCTAATATAGTTAGACACGAAACTGATTCGATGCAACAATCATCGGGGGAGGGAAACCTTGTGAAGAGAGATGCACAGAAAAGAAAATGAATCGCTTCAGATTGTAAATGATGCATGGAAGGGGTGGCCAAAAGGGAGAACGGCTTGGCGGCAGTCAGCTGGCAATGAGCCAAGTCCGCTGCCTGCTCAGAGATCTTCGTCATCATCAGGAAGAGCGACAGTCGCAGCCTCCGCCAAGTCCTTCTCGTACTGCTCAACCATTGCCGGGTCCATGTGCACCTCCGGGGGAGCGAGGGCCGGCATCGCCACGAACTCGAGATTCGGATCTCCGAGGAGCTTACGCGCCAGCCAAAGGAAGGGTTTCTCGAAGTTGTAGTTGCTCTTAGCAGAGATGTCGTAGTATTGCAAGTTCTTCTTGCGATGGAACGTGATGGTCTTGGCCTTCACTTTTCGATCTTTGACATCCACCTCAAGGGACAAATATCACACGCGGAATAACAGATGAAATATTTGTTAAACAAAATATTTTTTTCTAATTCGAGATGACGTAAGTGATGACGACAAAACATGCAGTAAAAGAGGTACTCGAGAGAAGAGCACTCGAACGCATTACCAATAACATGTGATGAAATGATTTAAAAAATTATACTTAATGCTACTAAATGGAAAAAAATAGCGGATAGGACTACCTTGTTGCCGCAGAGAACAATGGGGATGTTCTCGCAGACACGGACGAGATCGCGGTGCCAGTTGGGGACGTTCTTGTAGGTGACTCTCGCCGTCACGTCGAACATGATGACTGCACACTGGCCTGCAAAATATTTCAATCTTTTCTCCCACAGAAGAAAAATACAGCAGGAAAAATTGTCGCAAAATGAAAAGCCCTAATTACCTTGGATGTAATATCCGTCTCTTAGGCCGCCAAACTTCTCCTGGCCAGCAGTGTCCCAGACATTGAAGCGGATCTGCCCGCGATTAGTGTGGAAGAGGAGTGGATGAACCTCGACGCCGAGGGTTGCTGCAATCATGCCAACATCTTCATAAATAAAAGAAGTTATAAGCATTACGCAAGCAGGAAAATAAATATTTAAAAAAAAACCTTCCAAGTAAGATGTCAAGCTCATCAATGTGCCATTTCAAGCATAGCTGAATTCCCACTAACCAACGTATTTCTTCTCGAACTCCCCGGTGAGATGTCTCTTGACGAAAGTAGTCTTTCCAGTCCCACCATCGCCGACGAGGACGAGCTTGAATGTCGGAATTCCGTCTCCAGTTGCCATCTCGCAAACTAGCACTCTGAATAAGCAAACGTTAACCCAACCTCAATAAAAATTAATAAACGCTCAACAAATATTCACACACGATCACAACTAATGAAAATTTCAGCAAAAGGGACTAGTTGACTTGCGAAAAAGCCCGCGAATAGTTCAAACAGTTAACCTGCGTAGCAGCCCTGCGTGAGATTTAAATAAGCCATTGAGGGCTGCTACACAGTATTTAAGAAAACTTTGGCAAGTTGCCAACCAGCGTTGCATCCAATTGGGATACGTGCTTTGGAAATATATAGCGAAAATATTTCTATAAGAGCTCGATTATTACTTTTTAGATATCGAGTCACCATGGGTAAGAAGGATCGCAAGTCGAAAGGAGGCGATGCTGATATTGGGGTGAGTATTCATGTTACATTGCAAAAGACGTAGTTCGGTCGATTGTTTTTAATGTAACGAAATGATATGCTAACGATATATTATCAATCTTGCTTCAGGAAGCGCAGGCATCAGGTGACTTCAAGATCAAGCCGTCCAATGAGCCTGCTAAGCTTGACACTTCGGAATGGCCGCTCTTGCTGAAGGTTTGGAATGAAGATCTTTGTATGCCATCAACTTGTCGCCTTGATTTAGAACTTTGATAAACTCAATGTCCGAAGCAACCATTACACTCCGCTGCCGGAAGGGTGCTCGCCACTCAAGCGAGACATCAAGAACTACATCTCTTCTGGCTTTTTCAACCTTGACAAACCTGCAAATCCATCGAGTCATGAAGTAGTAGCTTGGATCAAAAAAATTCTTCGATGCGAGAAGACCGGGCATTCCGGGACTCTAGACCCCAAGGTTAGTCGTTTCATGCTTTCTTCCATGCACTTTGTATGCTACAACATAAAGTAAAAGGTGTCGGGATGCTTGATTGTCTGCATTGACCGCACTACGCGGCTAGCCAAGTCGCAGCAAGGAGCTGGGAAGGAGTACATCTGTATCTTCCGTCTGCACAATCCAGTTGAATCTAAGAAGAAAGTTGAGCAAGCACTTGAGAAGGTTAGGTTGTTGCCTTTTTCATGATTTTTATGATTTCCTAGAATTTTTTCTGTAAAAGACACGCACGGTCACGAGATTTACAAGAAAACCTTTATCTTCTTTTTTTGTGTCAGATTTTCAGCAGAAGTTCGTTGTTGTTACATCCCCATGAAATTAGATTAGCAATATGCAGCTTACGAACTGACTTTCCTGGTTTCTTACGGCCTTTTCTGTCTAAGCTGACCGGCGCCCTCTTCCAACGCCCTCCGCTGATCTCTGCCGTCAAGCGACAGCTCCGCATTCGTACTATTTATGAAAACAAGTCAGCTATCAGTTTCGTGACTATTGCAAGAAGTTTTGATTAATACTAATTAAACATCTACGCTTCTTCAGGTTGCTCTCTTACGATGAAGAGCAACAGATGGGAATCTTCCACGTGAAATGCGAGTCGGGAACTTATGTCCGAACTATCTGTGTCCATCTCGGACTCGTTCTCGGGGTCGGTGGTCAGATGCAGGAACTGAGAAGGAACAAGTAAGTTACTCATCTCGAGTGCTATTTTTTAAGCTTAAAAATATTTAGTTCGGTTAGTAAATTGTTTCATCTGCATTTGTATGTGTAGTGTATTATCTGTAAAGTGCACTTTGCAGATCGGGGATCACTGATGAGAACGACGGCCTCGTCACAATGCACGACGTGATGGATGCGCAATGGCTGCTCGACCACCAGAAGGTGCTCAGTCAATGAAATAACAGTTAGAGAGTGCTTCTTTAGGACGAGTCATACATGAGACACATTGTGCGCCCTCTCGAAGCTCTTCTCGTCGCTCACAAACGAATTGTTGTCAAGGACAGCGCGGTTCGATCTCTTCAGATTATTCCTTCCTCTAAAGTTATGACCTTTGATATGAAGAGCTATATTTTGTTATAAGCAAATGAAGAAATGGAAGTTCAGATCAACGCAATCTGCTACGGAGCGAAGGTGCTCCTGCCAGGAGTTCTTCGCTTTGAAGATGGCATTGAAATAGGCCAAGAGATTGTCATTGTCTCCACAAAAGGAGAAGCCGTCTGCCTAGGTTTGTCAAAGAAAAGGCTGCATTGGTTTGGATAACGTATTGTTTGATATGGTTTTGCTAGATTGGCGTTCCTTGCAGCCCTGGCTCAGATGACAACTTCCACAATGGCTGTGACTGACCATGGAGTGGTTGCGAAGATCAAGAGAGTCATCATGGAGAGGGACACTTATGCCAGGAAGTGGGGACTCGGCCCGGTCTCTTCCAAGAAGAAGGCCATGGTCAAGGTCCGCTTCTTTTCTCTTTGCTCTTCTTGGCAATTCTAATCTCCATACGCTTCCTTTCTTGAGTGGCTTTTGCAGTTTTTCTTGTAAGTTGAAATGAAAGTTAAGGAAGGCCTGCTGGACAAGTATGGCAAGCCGAATGAAAAGACTCCGTCTGACTGGAAGAAGGGGTACAGTAACTACACGAATGGGTCGGATGCCAAGGCAGAGCAAGATGTCAAGGAGGGCGAGGAAGAGGTCATTCTGCAATACTAAATGAAGAATTGAATCATTCTAAGAAGGTTTGTGCAGGAGGAGCCGACGACGAAGAAGCAGAAAAAAGAGAAGAAGCAAAAGAAGAAGGAGAGCAGCAGCGAGGACGATGAAGAGTAGAAGACTTCTGAGGAGAAGAGAACTTCTCCCTCCTCCTCCTTTCACTTCATTCTTGTTGTAACAATTGATCTTCAATTCCTTATGCTTCTGTATTCAGGTTTGTTTACTTTCTACACATTTGTTTACCTTTCGCATCTTGTTAGCTGTTCACACAATTCTTTCTCTCTCCCTTCTCTTTTTCACTCATTTGTCAGAAGTTGTTTTGCTGTCTGCCTTAATGTTGTTGTTGTTGTTCGATGTTTTGACAGTTGTTACCAATAGCCTGAAACAAGTATGCCATTTGGTCGGTAAGATAAATAAACTGGTAAATGTTGTTTGTGGACATCGTACGCTTACTAAGTGGACTTAATTTGGGTAGAGGTGGAGGTAAGTTGTTTAGGCTAACATTTTTTTGATCTCGTATGAGTCGGCGCATTCTTTTATCTTCTATCGTTTATCCAGTCACTTTCCTCGAAAACTGTCAATATATTCTCTTTTTTTCGCGTTCTGTTTTGACTCCTTGCTCTGTTTATCCGTCACTCTCTCTCTCTCTCTCTCTCTCTCTCTCTCTCTCTCTCTCTCTCTCTCTCCGACATACGTTTCACTTTTTCACCTGTAGTGTCTTTCACCATCGGCTCGAATTTCGTGTATGACCACGACTCTATTCACCTCACTATTCAACTAGATTGTCTTCTAAACATCCTCAATCCCTCCCCTCGCTTCCATTCATTGCGTTCTCGTGTCTGCTTAGTCTCCATGCCAACATTCTTTCTCCCCAATCATATCTTCACTTCCTGGGATGCTTGAGATTCTTGGCACCTGAACCTTTGTGTTGCCCTTGCTCGTGCTTCGGATCATATTGTACAGTATCTTAAGGTGCATTACAGCTTAATCCATGTCTGTTGCTGTCACTGAATTCATCCCAATGATCGATGATGAAGAAGTACAAGAGAATCCACTCTCTCTGGGAATATCTACCATCTTCGAGGACAAATGGTGCAAGGTTAAAAGGAAAGAATCACCTCATGCACTATTCAAGTTCGTGCGTAGCCGTGGTTATCTGCTTCTCGGTCTTTTTGGGAACGAAACTTATTTTCGAGATATCTTCTACAACGCTAGAGATCAAGTGCTTCTATTACCCATCCCGTGGATCGAGATCGGTGGCTCTGCTTGAAATCAGCGGGATCTTCTATGAAGAGCAGAGCCAAGATGACCATGGCCACAGAGCCATGCAGTGGGGAATGGCTGCCACTCCCTGCTGGTGGGCGGTCGATGAGATGAGGTTGCTATCTCCTCTTTCTCTTTCTCTCTCTCTCTCTCTCTTTTCTCTCTCTCTCTCTCTCTCTCTCTCTCTCTCTCTCTCGAGTTATTGTAGGTGCTTGAGAAGCAGGAAGAGCGGCAGCTTGCTCCACTACAATGTCGTCATTGATAATGGAGAGAAGATATTCAAGGTTCTCCAGCGTCTTTCCATTGCTCACTAGTAAACAACTCTCGTCCTGCCCTCTTCCTCGCAGGGTTTCACAGTTCAACTGCTCTCGCATTTCATGGCTGCTCTTTCATCTCTTCTGAGACCGGGTGTTCCAATCCGGAATAAACTTCCCTTTTAACGTACTGGTATCAAAATAAATTGTCATATTGTTTTAGAAAGTAGAGCAAATGAGTCTCTTCCCTCTGCCATTTGGAGTGTTTCTGAAGGAGAAAGGACTCTACAAAATTTCATCTACAAATAAGTAAACCGTAGGTGTTATGTGCGTACTCGTGTTCTTATAATTGTAGCAATCTGCTGTGCCCACAGAAATCGTTGCATCCCTTGCTCCCCTTCTCCTCTCTCTGCCTCCTCTACTCTTCTGCCACGGTCTCCCTCTTTTCTTATCAATACTACCCGGACTTCCACTCACGTCAATGAACAGCCATATTTCGCAACCGCTTACGCCATGTATTTTTTCGTATATTTTTGCTAACGCTCTCTCACGCTCTTACGCTGTATCTGTTCCACTATCTCTGTTTCTGCTCTCGCTCCGTTGCTCTCTCTCTCTATCTCTCTCTCTCCTTCATTCTCCGTGTACCTCTCTCACTCGCTCTCGCTCCCTTTTTATCTCTTTCGCTCTCTCTCTCTCTCTCTCTCTCTCTCTCTCTCTCTCTCTGTCTTTCTCTCTGTCTCTCTGTCTCTCTCTGTCTCTCTCAGTCACTCTCTCTGTCTCCCTCTGTCTCTCTCTCTCTCTCACTCTCTTTCTCTCTATCTCTCACTCGCTTTCACGTGGCCCGAAAGTCACACAAGCTACATCATATGGTTGCACTTCTTGCTCTAATGCAGCTCTCTCACGATTAATCGTAGTTGTTTCGGTTCCTTAAAACAACAGTTCCTCTGTCATATTTAACTCGTGAATGATTTGAAATTGTAATAGAATTATAAAGAAGGGGAAGAGTTGATGCGTGGCCTAGTCAAGGATGACGTACTCTTCGAGGATGAATGGTGCAAGGTTTGGCCAGCTTTCTTACAATCATTCTTGTATTCCAAGCTCGCCATTTGACATAGAAAGACATTTGATAGAGAACACGTTGAATAATCTTTCAATGATTGCAGGCGACAGAGAAGACCCTTGAGATCAAGTGGTTTTACTTTCCGATTGCCAAGTCTCTGGTAATTCCTTTCGGCGAGATCAAAGGAGTGTACTACCGAGAACAGAAGATGAAGCAGGATCTATGCAAGGTGAAGGGCTGGGGAATGAGCTTCTCGCCGTGTTGGTGGGCATGCGACGTTCGGAGGTAAAGGACTCTTAGCTTGAGGGGGAAAGAATCCGCTCCTTCTTTGAGAAGCTGGCACTCAACAACAGATGGACTCTCTTTCTACAATGTAGTCATTGACTGCGGCGAGCGTCTCTATAAGGTACCAAATATTTTCAGATTACGTTTCTTATTAGCACAGAACATTTCGTTCCAAAAAAAAAAAAGATGTTTCAGGGATTCACCGTGCAGCTCATTACTCAATTCTTGAGCGTCCTACGCAAGCATCTTCAACCAGAATGCATTATCAAGAACGATCTACCCTTTTAAAAGCGAACAAAATCGAGTAATATATATCATATATATCACATATATATATAATATGTATATATATATTATATATATATATATATATATATATATATATATATATATATATATATAATATGTATATATAATATACATATTATACTCTATTTATTGTACTGCATGAATAAATGCTGCAATAATTTTTTTCCACAGTTTTCCCTCACACCGAAAATAAAAAAAAGCAGCAGGGAATTTCAAAATTCGACAGAAAATGCTACCGGCCGGTCTCTTTGAATCCAAGGTCTGCCAAGAGATGTCGTGCCTGAAGAGGGAAGTTCAGATTAAGACTGTTAACTATCTGATGTAACTCTAATGGAAACCACCTTTGTCGTGGAGATATCTCGAGATGAAATGTATTTCAGCAATGCAAACAGGATCTGCGATGTATGGCCCCCTAAGTCTACAGGCTATTGCAGCCATAAAACTGAATGGCTGATGTAAGAAATTAAAAAAAGAAAGACAATGGTTATTTTTTACATCTTTTTGACCACTAATGATCTATCAAATTGCTAAAGAAATATGTAAATACATTGCCGTAGAGTCGCAGGGAATATTTACGAGTTCTCCACAACAACAAGCTTCTACAAATGCTGTTTGTCGTTTTTTTTTAGTATGAAATTTGCTCTCAAGTGCGAACTATATTAGAATTTAGAGTTTATAAGTTGATGTCGGGAAAGTTGACAGTCTTTCTTTGTTAGCAGCAGACTTCCCGAATGTCTCTCTTCGTCCAGCTTATAAATCATTCGTGTCTGTCAGAGCGCACGGCTATGTTCTTTCTTCTTTTTTTTTATATTTTATTCATGATGAATACGAGGATCTATAATTTTGCAGTTGATGCTCGGTTCCATTGTCAACCAACCAGATAATGGAGAGATTCAGAAGCGGGGACGGAAATGGAGTGGAGAAGGAGCAGAATGAGAGGAGAGTATCCAGAACGAGGACGACCAAGCAGAAGGAAACACAAGGAGAGGACAAGAAGAAGAAGAGTGCGAAGGATCATCAGATCTGCCTAGGAAGCCTCTCGCTGCAAACATCTAGAAGAAAGTGACGATGCCAGCCAGTGGAGGGGTGGCAACGGAAGGCCTTGTAGATGGCCGGCCGAACTTGAACTTCTATGGCAACGGAGTAGAAGTTGAGTGAACGAAGAGGGCTCATGAAGAGGATCTTCGATACAAGATGGATATGGCTGCCAACGCTGCCAACGGAGCTGCCTGGAGAAGCACTTGCTTGACTTCCAGTTCTCCCTTTACATAGTCTGCACCTTCCGCAAGCACTTGAGTGGCTTCTGCATCCTCTTTTTTCCTGTCGATTGTAGTTTTAGGATCAGCAATGTTTGAGTTCGCCAACAAGTAAAAACAACCTGTTACTCCACTCCACGGACTTCCTGTTTTGTAAATGACAGATCGGAAGTGTGATATTTTGGTTTGAATTGCTAATGATTTCTTTCACTATGGTCCTTGACAGTTTGTCTCTATCTTCCGGAAATGCTTATCGTGAATTTAGATGGATGACATTGTAAACTCAATCCCTTTTAATCTCTGATTAGGATTGTGTCCTGTGGTGGGATTGTTATTCCTGCCTTATCCTTAAATGTTTCGAATGTGTTCAACCGCTACGAGTCTCTTGGGCCAAGAATATGGTAGAGAAGTTTGAAAATGAGTAAAGAATGTGCATGACTGGAATGCATTCGCCCTTCGTTGATAGAAGAAGTGGCTGTCGCCTTTTTCCCTCTCATCACTGCCATGACAGGGTGCCATTATCCATCTGCCCCCCCTACCCACCCATCTTCTTTCCCTTTCCGTCCATCCGCATCCACACGTCGGTTGCTTCTCTCGCTATAGTCAGACAGAGGTCTATTTTGTAGATCATCTTCCATTTCTCTTTGATCTGCTTTTCTACCACTAAAATGGCCATCGTGTATGCCGTGGGTTTTTTTTTTTACTGAAAAAGCTACTTGGCGAATGAAAGAGGAGAATGGAAAAGAAATATAAAAGGAGGGAAGAGGAGGGCGAGGCATACCAGTAAGAGGGCGAGAGGGAGAACCAGTTCACTCGTTCTGTGCCTTCTAGGGCTCCTTCTTCAACGGCCCTTTTCTCTCTCCGCTCTCTTGTTTTCACGTACTCTCTCATAAATAATTGTTGTCGGCTTCGATGGGTGATGCGTGTGGCGTATGGCGCAAGGCCTGCGCTCCGAGACAGGGGAGCTATCTATACCTCTCTCTCTCTCACTCTCTCTCACACTCTCTCTCCATCGCTCTCTCCCTTTCTCTCCCACTCTCTCCCCATCTCTCTTCGTGCTGGTACCGTCGTCTTTTCCTCCCTTCTAACTTCCTTTCTCATCCATGCCATACTATCTTCAGCTGCCTATATTTCGCCTATCCGGGTACGGTAGCTATTGAGAGAGAATGAGAGTGGGATAGAGTCTGTCACACTAGTCTTAGTCTCCTCTATAGCATCTCCTTCCCTTGCAATGCTCACTCAGATCTCATTTCTTTCTTCACTGTTTATAACGAGGAGCCCATTGAAGAGGGCAGCGCAGATCGAGAGAGAGAGAGAGAGAGAAGAAAGAGAGAACGAGAGAGAGAGAGGGGAGAGGAAGAAAGAGAGAGACAGAGAAAGAGAGAGAGAGAGAGAGAGAGAGAGAGAGAGAAAAGAGAGAGATTGAAGAACGAGTATGAACCAATGAAGGAGTCGCAGAGGTGCGCTAGACCCACATATGTAATGCTCAAAGCAGACGACTCATATCAGTTTATGTTCTGGGGAACTCTTGCTATGACAAATAGATATCGCGTCCTCTTTCAACAGAATTCAGTCATGCTTTTGGGAATTGGAATGTGAACTGTCGTGTTTTGTGCAAGGGACGAGTAAAGCTTGGAGCAAGAAAGGGAGAAGACATCTAAGCATAAGAGGATAGATCTGGGCTATCAATGGAAATGAGAAACACAGAGAGATATGATTCGGACAGAAGAGAACCAAGAAAACCAACAGTTTCACTTATTCAGATTGAACGAAACTCACGGCAGAGATCAATGCAAGCAAGGGAAAACAACATCACCATTAATTATATCTCACTATCAGGCTATGTAAACTTGCTTTTAGATCAAAGTGAAAATCAGAAAAGCAGGCCAGCTGAAAATAATATAAATGACCAATTCATAAATGAAGAAAATGCGTTCGACGAACCGATTGATATACCAGGACTTGTGAGTTGTTTGGACGCTTCACCATCAGCGGCTATTGAGAATCTTACTGGTAATACATCATTGATTCAGAGTCCCTAGCACATATTCACTGTTATTTTACAAAACTTATGGCATGTACTTCAAAGGAAATGATAGGGAGTGAGACTAGCCTAGTACTGGCACGGTCCCCCGTATTGATAGGCATGGTTATAGGCGGGGTAGTACATCATGGCAGGGTAGTGGGTAGGATGGGGGGCAGCCATTCCGAGGGGATCAGGGAGGAACGACGCACCTGTGGGAGGCTTCATCTCCGGCACTCCTTGGACTTCCGAGTTCGCTCTCATGGCAGCTGCGGCCGAGGAGGGCGACATGGAATGGTAGTCCTTGTAGCCACCAAGGGGGGACAGCATGTCGGGCATCGAGGAGAGGGGCCAGTCGTGGCCGAGGCAATGGCCGGAGGGAGTGAAGGGGCACCAGAGGGCCAGCCAGACGGGGAGGACGACGCGCCCACTCCCTCTGGCAACACTACCAGAGAAGACGTCACCGGGGCAGACACCGCCTCCGCTCCCGAAGGGGTGTCCGAGCCTAAGGAGAGATGCATGAGAGATGGCTTCCCTGACAGGGTTGAAACGACTGTTAAGGAAATGACTATGGATAGAAACTAACTGTCTCCCAGACTGGATCCTCCCTCGGTTCCCTCGTCGTCCGACCCTCCTCCTCGCTCACTGCAACCTCCTTTCCCTTGCTTCTTCTGCTTGCTCCGCCGGTTTTGAAACCATATTTTGACCTTAAAGAAGTCTAGTTTATTTTTGTAACACAGGTATTAATTATTTAGCACAATTATTTATTCTCATGGAGAGAGAGTCAGACAGAGAGAGGGCATATTTACCCAACACTCTTCATGTCACAGATGATCCGCTTTTTTTTCTCCCTCACCGAGCGGCTGCTCGAGTGGGCTCCTCTCTCTATCTCTCTCTATCTCCCTTTCACTTTCTCTCTCTCTCTCTCTCTCTCTGTCCATCTCTTTCTCTCTCTCTTTCTCTATTCTGCATTCTCTTGCTGCCTTGCAGTTCGAGTGGGGCGACTGTCCTATCGGTGGCGCGTTCTATGCATATTCCTGATACTGTATCTCCTCTTTCTTCTTCTAGGTATCATTCGATGTTGCGTAACCGAAGGATGATTGTGCTCTTCTGATTCGACGGGCAGGGAAAGCAAGGCGGAAAGGGCAGCCGAACTAACAGAAGGAACACGAGGGAGAGAGAGTGCAACGATGCATACGGTATTTTGCTCCAGTTTTCATAGAGTCGAGATTAAAAAGAGAGAGGGAAGGAGATTTGAGTGTTTTGACAAAGAGGATGGTAAAAGTGCACCATAGCAAGAAAGAAGCACCAGTAATAACATAGAATAAGTCGGAGGAAGATATTGGGAAGAGGAATGAAAGGGAGAGAAGAGAAAGAGAGGGAGAGAAGAGAAAGAGAGTGGAGAAAAAGAAGGAGAGCGTGAGAGTGAGATAGAGATACATAGAGAGTGAGAAAGAGAGAGGAGAGGGAGAGAGAAATGAAGAAAATTGCATGAAGCGGCAGGTGAGGTGCTACTGTGTCGGCAGCTCATGACAGAGAAAGACGAACAGCTGGTGGATATCGGCGAAGGGGGCAGAGGTGAGACGGTAGATTAAATGGGAAGGTAGGGATGAAAGAGCAGGAGAGTGAAGAGGAGAGACAGAGAAGAGAGTGGAGAGAGAGTAGGGATGAAAGAGGAGAGAAGGAGACACTAGGGAGAGAAAGAGAAGAGAGTGAAGAGAGAGAGAGAGAGTAGGGATGAAAGAGGAGAGAAGGAGAGTCTAGGGAGAGAACGGGGGTGAAGAGAGAGGCAGAGAAAGATTGTATTTCCCTTCGAAGGGAGAATGCAAGCAGCCACTGCCGGACTGGCACACGACCTCCGCTCCTTTATTTTATGGTGTTGAGTGCTAAAATATACTGTTGCCTCGTGAAGAAGCAAGGAGGGGGAAAGAGTGTAGAGAAGCGAAGGATACCACAAGGACGAGTAGGTCTCTTATCCATGCACACTTTGCTCTTCTCTCTTTCTCTCTCTCTCTCTCTCTGCCAGAAAGAGAAAGAGAAAGAGAGAGTGAGAGAATGGTTGATAGATGGCCCGAAAATTGCCTCATAGCGGTGATCTTCATGTCTCTGTGGATAGATGTCTCTGTGGATAGATTTTCTCCGACCGTGCATGACCCCCGCCTCTCTCTCATCTTTTTTTCTCACAATTTGTCACTTTCTGACTCAATCTCCTTCTCGCTCACTCACTCCCTCACTCTTTCACTCTTTCTCTATCTCTCTCTCTTTCTGCCTCCTCTCTCACTCACTCCCTCACTCTTTCTCTCTTTCTCTATCTCTCTCCCTTTCTGCCTCCTCTCTCATCTGTTCCGATCATAAAGGTAGAATTCTACGACTTCGGAGCCATGCTGCCTAGTTTGGTGCACCTTCCTTTATTTTCAGAAATACAAGATGGACAATGGCCAGGCGGGGAAGATCCTGACTGGAAGTCGGGATCTTTTATCGTCTCCAGGCCAAAGGAATACCGCCATTATACACCTTTTCCCAGTATTCACCCATCAGCCCGCCCTGCTCTAGTAATCAAGACAATGGAAATACAGAAACAGCTTGGATCTTCGCTCCAAGTTCATGAACAGGATCCACATTGAAAACTATGATTTTACAGATAGGAAACATAGGAAGTAGAGACTGCATTAGATGGTGAAAAGCAAGTGGAAGGGTGAGGGTGAGAGAGGAGAGAGAGAGAGAGAGAGAGAGAGAGAGAATGAGACAGACAGAGACAGATAGGCGACGCGTCAAGAATGACAGCAACACCTCCAACTGACAAGGACAAGTCCAAAGCCGCTTTTTTACTCTGTTCTCCCGCCGCATTCACATGTTTCTCTTTGTCCCGTGCACCACTCTCGAGTCAGTCGCCGCAGTGGAAAGAAGTTGGTGGTAGAGGGGGAGAGGATGGAAGAAAAGAGAGAGAGAGAGGGAAGAGAGAGAGAGGAGAGAGAGAAGAGAGAGAGAGAGGAAAGGGGGGGGGGGGTAGGGAGGTACTGGAGAGAGACAAAGAACGAGAGGGACTACGGTACCTTTGCCCCTGAATGCGAAGCAGAGGGTGAAGGCATGAATGGAGGATGGGGAGTTGGTAGGAAGGACGCGGAAGACACCACAACTGGAAACAATGGTACTAGGGAAAGGTCGAGAGAGAGAGAGAGAGAGAAAGATAGAGAGAGAGAGATAGAGAGAGAGAGACAGAGACAGAGATTGCAATAGAGAGCGTATGAGTTAGTATATATGTATGTATGTATGTATGTAGAGATAGAGAAAGTAGTCTCTTCCTTCTCTCGGATAAATTTATTTTTAAATGCCAATTTCTCCAGTTCTGAAGCTGTTGCACATAAAGCAGAGGCATTCCATTCACAGTTGTCTTCCTTTTTTCTTTCTCCGCAAGTTAAACCCGAGCTGGTCTCCACTTGGTAAGTCCACTGAAGAAGTGGCAGCAGAATGCACATGGCACAGCCACCTCATCCCCCCAACCAGTTTCATGTCTTCTCTCACACTCTCACTCTCTCTACTCTCTCTCTCTCACACTCTCTCACTCTCCCACTCTCTCTCACTCTCTCACTCTCCCTCTCTCAGTCTCTTTCTCTAGCCTCTTATTCCGATCATGGAGTATGACCAAGCCAAGCCTACACAGCTGCCTACAGGTGAGTGTTCAGTGAAGCGAAGTCAAAGACTTACGCAGTCCTCCCTCTCCTTCTATTATCCATCTTATTTCTTCCTGGTTTGAGACTCCTGCGGCCGGAACTGTCTAGGTAAGGAGAGTTCTCTTCTTCACCAGGTGCTGTGTCATAATTTGTACCAAAGGAGGGTGTGGAAGAGAGGGAGGAGCGTGAACAGGGATAAAGAAGAGGGAATGTCAAGAGAATGAGGGGAAGCCTGGGGGTAATGAAGTGACTCCATTGATGCCTGCATCACAAGACCAGACCCAGATATCCAACTCCGTCCCTCCTCCTCATCCCTCACTCGCATCCCCTCTGGACAAGACATCACACGCTTGTCACCACGCACCACAAGTTGTTCGAGGTCGAGCTTGTGTCAGGGAAGAGGAGTGTCTCCTCCCTCAACCTCAATCTCAATCCTGCTTGCCTCTTCTTGAGCTGCACGCTGCCCCCCTTCTCTCTCTCTCTCTCTCTCTCTCTCTCTCTCTCTATCGGTTTAGAGCGAGTTGCTCCGAAGACGCTGGTCACCGCTCCGACTATTCTCTCAGTCTCTCTCTCGTCTCACTCTCTCACATACAATGACGGCTAATTACACGGGCTGAGATTGGTAGAGAGGTTGAAAGAAGAGGAAGTATAGAGGGCATGATAGAGAAACCAATCGAGGAAGGGAGAGAGAACGAGAGAGAGCAGGCACGGTAAGCAAAACAATGGGCCGACCCGCGGACACACCGTTTCAAATTTGATGACACACCTTTCTCTGCATAGTACGTTATCTTTTAGGAAATATCTCTCTTCTTCTTCACCTTCTTGGATTAATTGAAATTAAAATGTTTCATTCAATTTGCTTACACAATCATACAATTATGATTCAATACAAACAAGAAAATTGTTTTCCTCAAAATAATTTCGCACATTCTCTTTCACATCTCTTCTTTCTCTCTTTCTCTGTTTCTCTCTCTCTTTCTCTGTATCTCTCTCTCTCTTCCTCTCCTTCTCTCTTTATCTCTCTTTCTTTCTCTGACTCTGTCGGTTGGCCATTGCAAAGTTGTAGTGAGCAGGTGGGAAGATGGACAGATGTAATCGGTAGATTGATGGAATGAACAAGAGATCTAGAGATAAGCAATCGCGGAAAACGATGCAGTTTCTCGATGATGAAAAAGTAACCGCATGCCCAGGGAGAATGACAGAAAAGACAAAAGGGAAAGAGAATGAGAGAAGTTAAGACAGCAGAAATGAGTGCGAGAAAAAGCAAGGAAAAGAGAAAGTAGATACATCGAGGGAACGATCTCGCGGCCTCTCTCATCCTCTTCAAAATCATCTTTTCACCGCGTCTCCCAGGTTAGGAAAAATGGAAATAGAACCAACGGCATGGGAACACAATGTCATTGGAGAGAACGATGTGTCTAGAGAAGAGATAGGGAACAGCGTGACAGGGAAAGAGAGAGTAAGAGAGATAGAGAGAGAGAGGAGAGAGAGAGAGAGAGAAGGAAAACCAGGAATGGCTGACATAACGAGTGACTTGTTCGTAGACTGTCTCATAGACAGACATGCCAAGAGCACGTAACTGACTGGCCAGTTCCAGCTGCCCCTTCTGCTGACCTGAGTCTGCGTGAGCCCGAGTTCACTGGCGAGTTGCGCCCTGTCCGGGAGGGCCAAGTAGTGAGTCTTCTCGAATCTCTTCTGCAGAGCTGCCAACTGCCCCGAAGTGTAGATCGTCCTTGGCTTGCGCACCTGCAATGGATAAAACTTCATAGGAACTCATTGATTCCCAAACTCAAAACTCTTACCTTATTCATTCCCCATATACATATGTATGTACATATGTATGTAGATCACAAAAATTAACTAAGTAAATCGACAAGAAAATGTAAAAGTAGGGTTTTTTCCTAACCTTCTTGCCTTTGCTATTAATCTTCACTTCGCCTCCTTCGATGATCTTCGTCGCAAGTTGATCTGAAAACAAAGTAATTTAACTAATTTACTAACTTGTCAGGTAAGGAATTGATCGGAATGCCCCGTTCTCGTTTAATTCGGCATCCAACTCGCCTCGGGGGTTACTCCAAGGGGGCAATTGCGCAGTGTTATCTCTGCTTCTTCCACTCTCTCATACTTTCTGTATTTCCCACTCTTTCTCTCGCGCCTCAGCTCAATTGACCGTTCAAAATTACTGTAATTATGGGTGAGAGTGCATGGAAGCAAAGAAGCAAATACAATCCATTTCACACCTTGGAGAGGCCTGTTTTGGCATGCAAAGGGAAAACAACTAGACAGAGGAAGGAAAAAAAGAGATAGAAAGTGAGAGAACGGTAGGAGAGAGAGAGAAGAGATATGTAGACTGAGAGAGGAATAGAGACAGAGAGGAGAATATAGACTGAGAGGGATGAGAGAGTCTTCGCTAGCAGATTGTCCATCGCTGAAGGCGAGAAGAAGTGAGTGAAGCGGCAACAAGAGAAAGAACTAAGAATGAGAAATTATGGAATAAAGAGACTGGGAAAGGGCAGCGCTGCCGGAACAACAAAGATAATATATCAGACGATTACGCGGTTCTGTGATAGGAAAAGTGAGGGAGATAGAGAGAGAGGGATAGAAAGAGTGAGATAGAAAGAGACAGATAAGAACAGAGTTCAAGACTGAAGCAGTGGTGTGGCATTACATAAAATCAATACATATGTAGAACTGTGAGAAGATCAACCTTGTCTCTTGCCTACATACATATGTCACATAAAAAGGAAAGCTGATAATAATACAAGAATTAAGAAAGAATAAAAAAATCTGAAAGGAAAAGTAGAGCTAGAGATGGAGGGCGAATAAGGGATATGCGAGAAAAAAAATGGAAATGATACCATCGATGGGAGAAGCGGTGTGGTAGATGTAGTGCTGAGGGGGGTAGCTGGATGCAGAGGTTGTAGAAGGCATGAAGGTCTGCAAGCAAGCGATATCAGAGTCGAAGGGACGGACAACACTACCAGGAATTACATGGCTCTATCAGAACATCGAACAGGATCCAAGCCCGGGTTCAAACTATTTTTCACGATTCAAGCAAATTCCGAACCCTTGTGAGAACACAGAATAAAAGATGAAAGAAGAGAAGAACTGACCCCGTAGAATTGCGGATAGGGGGATTGCATGGCGACAGAGGCCACTGCCGCATTCGTGCTCTGGTAGTAGGCAGAGACGGCGGAGTAGTCGGGGAAGCATCTCTGCGCTGCCCCCACAGGGAGCCTGCGCACCCCCGATCAAGGGTTTCTGATCCATGTCGAGGTAGGGGGAGGGTGGATGGCCCCCTGCAACCCCGCCGGGGGTACTCGTCAGCCCGAGCAGCTCCTTGCTGTCCTCGGCCATCAGCAACCTCTGCGTCTCTGCCGCGTGCGTACTCTCTCGTCCTTCCCTGCTTCAAGGACCAGAAGGCCGTGATTTCGGGTCTACGGCGACGTGTAATTAGGCGAAATCAGCCGAAGGGAGAAGATGAAAGAGGAAGAGACTGCAGAACGGAGAGAGAGATGCAGAGAGCGGAAAAACCAACTTCTCCCACTGGAATGCCCGGCTATCAAAGACTTTAATAACAGTCAAAATCTGGGAGTAACTAGGCAGTTTTGTATGCGGCTCTGAAGGAAACTGCGACAGCAAGCATACACAGTCACGAAGGGGAGAAAGGGTGGGGTGATGGAAGGAGGAGAGTGAGGGGAGAGAGAGGAGAGAGAGAGAGAGAGAGAGAGAGAGAGAGAGACGAGGGAGAGACGAGAAAGAGGGAGAAAGAGAACGCAAGGGCATGCAGAGGAAAAAGTAGAGGAGGTGGTGGAAAGGGACTCGATGTGCCTGTTTCTCCCTCTCTCTCTCTCTTTCTTCTCTCTCTCTCTCTCTCTCTCTCTCTTTCTCTCTCTCTCCTCGCTCTTTCTCTCTCTCTCATTCTCTCTCTCTCTCTCTTTCTCTCAACACGTGAGGGGGATGTGCTCTCTTCTCCTGGGAGCACTCTTTCGCCCCTCACTCCGCCCTGCTCCACAGCCATTGGCTGTGTTTCTTGAGAGGGGCGTGGCCTATTC
Source organism: Allodiplogaster sudhausi (assembly GCA_945643635.1). NCBI lineage: Eukaryota > Metazoa > Nematoda > Chromadorea > Rhabditida > Diplogasteridae > Allodiplogaster > Allodiplogaster sudhausi. The sequence continues at coordinate 66,897 of CALZFC010000261.1, read as the reverse complement.
CCCTTCCATGGCTATCACCTTCTCTCCGATCCTCTCGGTTCGCCCTCAGGCCACCCACGATTACTTTGACACTCTTGAGGCATCGCAGATTATGAACGGGGAAGATCAAAGGGGAGCGCTCAGGGTAAACGACAAGGGGACAGCAACACACCGCCACGCCAATATGCCCATTGGTCTACTCGTAATTGCCGGTGTGGTTGAGAGATAGAGATAGAGAGAGAGAGAGAGAGTGAGAGAGAGAGTATAGAGATAGAGGGAAACAGAGAAATAGAGAAAGACAGCTGGGAGAGAGCGATAGAGATTTTGAACTGATCAAGCATACCATATGATATTTTGTAAATCAACCTGAATACAATCGATTTCCTCTTTATTTTGCATGTCTCGTGTTGTTTCCTACTCTGTTCTTATGGTTGCGAGGCGCCGTCGATGATTGGCCCCTTTTGTGGAGGCGTCGCCATCAATAGTTGCTGCAGAATGGAAGAAAGACTCAGAGGGGTGGTCCCCTCTGAGAAAATGACACATAATTTGAGAATACTTGTTAGTAATTTGGGGCCTGGGCGGGTGTTGGAAAGGGAGGAGGAAGGAGAGAAGGCAAGAGAAGGCGAGACTTGCCTGGGACAGTCCACAGCATTTTCTCCTTCAATTTTACACGCTATCCAAGCTGCTTCTTAACTTTTTTTTCTTGGCTATTCAGACTATCTTCAATCAGATGGCTCCTCCCTGGCACAGCTCTACCACTGTGTTCATGTTTCACTATCCATCAATCGCTCTCTCTCTCTCCCCCTCTCTCTCTCTCTCTCCCTCTCTCTCTGCTTCCCGCATATCCCTTCGCTCTCATCATTTCTCTCGTTATCTTTCCATCGCATCTTGGCATGCGCGACTTCGTAGCTTTTTCGTCATGTGGTTTGACAGGTGGGAAATATTGGAAGAGAGAGAGAGAGAGAGAGAACGAGAAAGAGAGAGGAGAGAGAGAGAGAGAGAGAGAGAGAGAGGCGAGAGAAGAGTGACGGTTTTCGATGGGTGAGAGAGATGGAGGTGAACGAATAAGAGAGCAGGACTATTATGACGAATGTGGCTTGTGAGGACAAGGAGAGGTAGACAGAGATTGTAATCTTCCTCTCTCCTCTTTGCCATATGCCTTCGAGATTCCTCTCCTCTTCAGCTTGCTCTTTATTTCTTTTTGCAGTCACTGTAAATCGCGCGGCGGCCGATGAAAGAAAGATTGCATTATTTCTGTATGCAAAAAAAAATTGCTCTCTTTCAGATATTCTTTCTTTTGGTATAGAATGGCAATATTGTCTAACAGAGATTGAAAAAAGACCCGTCTTTCTGATGCTGATAAACTTATCTAACAGTTTCCCCCAAGAAGTAAAAAAAGAGCTGTGGCACTTGTGTTTGCTGAAAGCTGTTTCGGGGCGGGGCTTATTTCAGAGAGAGAGAGAGTGTGAACTAGAACGGAGGAGTGATGTAGATGAATGGGAAGACGAGAGTTAGAGAGAGAGAGAGAGAGAGAGAGAGAACAAAAAGAGAGACTGAGAAAAGTGAGAGAGCGAGATGGAGTCAAAGAAAAAGAGTTAGACAATGAGAGGGAGTGACAGAAGGAGAATGAGAGAGCGAGAGGGAGAGAGAAAGAAAGCAGGAGGAGGAGATTATGTGGAGCGCTCCTCCCGTCTCCTAGAGGAGAGACTCGCCTGTCTCGTCCGCGGGCCAAGTGTAATTCACAAAATTACCGTATCATTAGCAGGTGATTGGCAGTAATTTAGAAGCGAAAGAGCAGGGAAAAGAAGGAGAGCCAAAGAAGCAGAGAGTGACGGAGAACATGGAAAGAGCAGAAGAGAGGAGGAAGGGGAGGGGAATGGAGGGGTGGTTATATTGGCCACTCCGCGACAGGCAGCTCGGTCTGCAAGTCTCTTACTCCCCAGCCTCCCAGTCATTTTAACGGTTCCAAAAAGAAATTCAGACTGGTTTTAATTTGCTAACATATTTATTTTGGTTGATTCTAGTTGAAAGCGAATCGTAATTCTCTTACCTTATTGCATATTGTTTATTCATCCTTATCAGCCTGGGCAGAAGGATTCGTAGAAGACATAGAATGACGAAAACACATTCTGATGTATTTTCAGAAGCTAGTACAGTATATATTAGCAGATTGTGCTTGCTGTTACCACAATTGCGGGATTTAAGTCACCTTCATCTCTCCATAGTTCTATATCAAATGCTTATTTTTCCTGTAAAATATGAAGAATCCCTTTTTAATGATATACTGAATTATTAAAAGTTATTCCCCCCTGTCATAAAAACCCCTCATAAACCCCTGCAATCTTGCCCGACAAGTGCTCCCCTCTCAACCGATCAAGCATCTCACTCACTTTTTCATTCTTATTGTCCCTCGCACTTTCCTTCTCTCTTCCTCTTTCCATCCCTCCGCCTCTCTCTCTCTCTCTCTCTCTCTCTCTTTTCCTCTCTCTTTCTCTCTGCATGGCTCCCAACTGTGCTGAGGCATGTATCCAGAATGGAGGGATTCTTCGGCGGCTGACCTCGAAGACAAGACAAGGCAGGCTGCTGCGTCAGCAGCTTCGCTTTCATCTCTCTCTCTCTCTCTCTCTCTCTCTCTCCTCTCTCTCTCTCTCTCTCTGTATCTCACTCTCTGTATCTCTCTGTCCTTGACTCTCTGTATCTCTGTATCCCTCTCACTCTCTTTCACTCTCTCTCTATCTCTCTGTCTCTTTTTGCTTCTCTCTCTCTCACTCTTTCTCTCTCTTTCTCTCTCTCTCTCTTTCTCTCCCTCTCAATCTCTTTTTTGTGGAAGAAGTCTTCTACTGTCCTTTTCCTGCTGCTTCCTACCTGCTTATTAGCTCCTTCCGAGTCTCCTTCTCTGACCCTGATCCTCTTCTTCGTTCTCTTTCCTCGCTCGGCCAGTCATCGCTTTCCAAGTTCGCGCAGTTACTACCCAATAATGTATTGCATTTCATTTTTCCATTTCATCTTTATCCCTCTTTCGAATCTCTCACTTTCTCTTTCTCTCCCTATCTGTCTCTGCCACTATCACACACTCTCTCTCCCACTTTCTCTTCTCTCGTTCTCTCTATCTTTCTCTTTCCCCCTCTGTCATGCCTGCAGAGAAAGAATGCCTTTCGTCACGCGTTGATTGACAACCTACAGGATGTGTGGTCCTGACCGGAAGGGAGGGAAGGGGAGGAATCGCAGAGATAGCTTGCTCCTTGTGGACAGGTCGTCCATCACACTCTCCATCTCACTCCCTCCTTGCCCCTGTCTTACCCTCTCACTCTCGCCACCTTATCTCTCTCTCTCTCTCTCTCTCTCTCTCTCTCTCGTTCTCTCTCTCTCTCAAAGAAGCGCCGCGCCGGTGATGCTGCGCAGAAAGGAGTGAATAATTCCCGGGAGCGTGTCCCATGGTCTTCTACTTCGCGCAGTCCGGCGGCCACTTTCCATTGGAAAGAAGATCGGGTGGAGGAAATAGTGGGGAGGAAAAACGGGCCGCTGAGAGACAGCTGAACTGGCCAGAATGAGAGAGAGCTGAACTGGCCAGAATGAGAGAGAGCTGAACTGGCCAGAATGAGAGAGAGCAGAACTGGCCAGAATGAGAGAGAGCTGAACTGGCCAGAATGAGAGAGAGAGCTGAACTGGCCAGAATGAGAGAGAGCTGAACTGACCAGAATGAGAGAGAGCTGAACTGGCCAGAATCCCAGCCGAGAGAAGTTCGAGGCTGGGAGCGGCTCGCATCACACCTTTTACTCTTTTTACATTACTTTTATGTCGTTTCCTCACCTTCCCTTACTTTCTCTCCAATCCTCTTTTTCGTTTCTTTCTTTTCTTTTTCTTTTCCTCTCTTACTTTTCTGTTGCCTTTCCTCGTCTCTTCCCGAAGAATGCAAAGAGGAGGATTGTAAAAGACAGAAAGACAAGGAGAATGGATAATCCTTCCGATGCTGGATCATCGCGGATTTGTACCCAAGCTTCCGCTTTGGCCGAGCTTCCTTCTTGGCACAGATGAATTGAAAGAGAGAAGGAGCAGGATAGTGGGATTCCATCGAAGTGTAGAATCTCATTTAATTTATCTCAAATAATTGTAGAATCTCCATGATTCTCTTTGACTGGCCAACAACATCGAGCTGGTTCCCTTACTCATTCCATTGCATTTAATTTATGAACATCCTTTATTCTTCTAAATTCGCTCCATCTCTTCGATTCCCTTTGGCTTTTCTACATCCTTCTGCCTTTCTTTGCTCACGCAATGAAAGGAGCGCCAGCTAAGCCAAGCAACTCGCATGCCAGGAAAGCAGCAATTAGATGAAGCAGGGCCAGGTGGAAGGGAAGAGAACAACCGAGCATGTAAGAAACAGAGAAAGAGTGTGGAAGCAAGAGACAGAGAGAGAGAGGGAGAGAGAGAGAGAGAGAAAGAGAGAAGGCGAGAGCAGAAACACAGAAGGAGATAGCGTGCGGTGAGGAGAAGAGAGTGAATCGTGAATGACAAAAGTTGAGTTGTAATGAGTGAACGTTACAAGAAGCATGGCTAAATACTGAATGGCTCAGTTATTCAAAAAACAGAGTTATAAATTCATGGAATATGCATTCATTGTTGATCAGTAATCTATGATGGTTTTATGGCTAACAGAACTGTGAATATCTTCTGACAAATGAGGAAGAGCGTTACAGTATCCTACTCTTCCATTTCTTTCATTTTTCCCGGATTTGGATATCAATCGCATCTGTTATTGGCTCACTGAGATTTGTTTGCTTTTGTTAACAAAGGGAGCAGCAAATTGAGAGGAGGATGGAGAAGTTGGAGAGATCAAGGCAAGTGACACACTGCAAGAGTGCGAGAGAACTTGGAGAGATCGAGACAAGTGAGAGACTGCAAGAGTGCGAGAAAGACGATGAGGCCAAGAGATGCTGCAGACATTGAAAGAAAGGAATATCGGCTCTCACCCTTCTGGTTACGGTAGCTTCCGATTCTAAGAAGAAGGCGTTGGCAGTGTGTGACAGGGAGAGGAAGGAAGTCGGCTGAGGAAGGAAGAGGGGGAGGAAAGAAAAGACGAAGAGGAAGCGCAAGATAGAGAGAGAAAGAGAGAGAGAGAGATCGAGAGAGAGAGAGAAAGAGAGAGAGAAAGGGAGAGAGAGAAAGAGAGAGAGACGAAGAGAGAGAGCGAGAGACAGAGAGAGAGAGAGAGAGAGAGAGAGAGAGAGAGAGAGGAAGATGACCGAAAGCTACTTCTCATGTTCTCTCCAACATTCTGCTAATGTTTCGAGCGGATTTTCTCTTGATCTTTAACTCGTCTCTTTCACATTATGCTGTCAAGGCGTTCTAATTTTGAAGCTTCTTCCACTTCTTGCTATTCCATGTTGCGCTACCTTCTCTCTCTCTCTATCTTTCTCTCTCTCCCCAGCTTTCTCTCTCTCTCTGTTTCTCTCTTCCGAACTCTCGTTCCTTCTCTAACTCAGTGCTGCTGACGGAGACACTGCTTTACGGCTCAAGGCGTTTTCATGTGCTGCTCTGGCGCAGCCGCACATAACAGTCTTCTGATGCGACAGATAAGAGTGAGTCAGTGAGATCACGAGAGAGAGAGAGAGAGAGTGAATGAAAGATAGAGAGAGAGAGAGAGAGATCGGGGGGAGACCCAACAGGTGTGAAGAGCATAAGGTTGTTGGGAGTGAAGGATTGGTTGGAGTGGGGCAGAAAGGGGATGGCTGGGGGAGGCGATGCTGCGGGTGTCAGCCACGCGTGCTGTGGGCAGAGATGGATTACGCTAGCCGCTATCTCAACAAAGAAGAAGGGTGCTCGAGGTAAAAGGAGAAGAGCATGAAGAATATCATAGAGAGGGGGAGAGAGCGAGAAAGAGAGAGAGAGAGAGATTGAGAGAGAGAGAGAGCGAGCGAGAGAGAGAGAGAAACAGAGAATAAAGAAAGGCACTTGACTTATGCCATTGAATAGACAGTCAATGTCCATCTTCCTCTAACCAGCTGCTGCCAGTTGCGAATCCCTGAAGGGACTGCTGACACCTAATGGCCTTTATATCCTTCCTCTACACTCTCTTCCCCTCCATCTCTCTTTCTTCTTCCCCTCCATCTCTCGTTCTCTTTCCCCTCCATCTCTCTTTCTCCTTCCCTTCATCTCTCTTTCTCCTTCCCCTCCATCTCTCTTTCTCCTTCCCCCTCATCTCTCTCTTTCTCATCTCCTTGTTCATGTATCAATATAACTAATTATTCTTCATATGTCTTACTTTTCTTTCAGAGATGTCTCTAGTGCCATTTGTTGATTTCGGAGTTTCTAAATTTTTTTTGACTAGTTTTATTCTTAATTTGTACTCCAGTGCATCTCACGGTATCTCATTCAACCTACTAATTAATTAGTTGTCATTTCCGACTTCCTTCGCAGTGTCCCCAAATCGTCATCATTTTCTTGGAGTGCGTCATTGCAACTGATAATTATCAGTTCTACTTTCACTGCCCTTTATCGCAACTCTTCTCGCATATCTACGCTGTAGCTTTCTAGATTACACAACAAATATGATGAAGCGTGAAAGAGTTTTATGGAATAATCATCGTAAGATAGAATAGTATAAAAGCAGGAAGGCAAACGGTCAAACGAGGAGAGCAGATACCGTAACAAGTCTACCGTGTCCTCAATTCAGGGATCCATGGTGACCTCGCTGCTACTTCAGGCAAGAGAGCGGAAGAGACTTGGAGTAAGAAAGACTGGGAGATTGCAGAGAGACAAAAGAGAGGAGACATTCAGAGTAAAAAGACAGAAGGAGAGAGTCAGTGGGACACTGAGAGATTGCAGAGAAAAAGAGAGTAGAGAATGATCTGCGCATAGCGTGGAATTACACAGAAAAGAGCAGTGAAATATCCTGGAATGACTGTCCCCTGAATCTATTCATTTTCCTCTTTCTACCCTCCTGCATCCTCGAAACTTTACAAGTTTTCATTTCCTCTTTTTCCTCGCTGTCTATTAAATTAACTACCATTGGCTATTTCAGAATAAAATAAAAAATAAATGGAATAAAATATTTTAAAGCAACTTGATTGTAAATTGGGACAAATATCTCTCTTCCTATCAATCAAATTTAATTTGAGAAACACGCTGTTGCGATAAAAAAAATTGCATGGAAAGAGAAGGACGGAGAGAGAAAAGGGAAAGAGAAAGAACAAGACAGAGAAATGGAGAGAGAGATATAGAGAGCTTCGAATCCAGAGATGACAAGCAATTAGCCTGACCTTTCTCAGTCCCTTTCCTCTGACACCCAACTCCACTGTTCATGGAAGCTCTCAATCTTTTTCTTTGGTAATCCCTCGTCCCATCAGACTCCCTCTCTCTTTTTGTCTCTCACACTCTGCCTGTCTACTGTTCTGTGTACTCTCTCACCCTGTACACTTTCCAATTTCTCACCTTATTAAATACTATTTCGATGCTGTACCGATGTGTATACCAGGTTCTCCTTTTACGTCGCTCTCGGTCTCTTCCAGCTGAGAGGGTGGAACATTCTAAAAATTGCACCCCGCTGTGCCATCTCCCACAATGGAGGTTTCTTACTGCGCAGTCCGCGGAGGCGAGGGACTGACCTATGCAACGTAACAAGGACTCTGTATGTACAGGAATACCAGCATGGAAAGAGAATAAGGATGTAATAAAGATTTCTCTCGTCCAATTCAGTCTTCTTTTCACAACCCAGAAACATTTATGGTTTTAAAACGACAGAATAAAACGAGCACTATGCCCAAAATAGGGAGAGAGATCTTCAAATAAGGCTGTCCAGAAAGGCTCGGCTCTCCCTTGAATTCAACCGAGAGAGTACCAAAAAAAACCAAATAACGAAGTGAATTTTAAATCGAAATTAATAAAGCACTTATACCCACTCCTGAATGACTAATTAGAGGCGGAAAATTACCATCATAATGAAACTGTCAAAAACTGCGTATAATACATTTAAGTTTTTTCCCTTGCATTATCTATTTGATCTCGCCCAACACGCAACATATAATGTACAAAATACAATGTACAAATCATACAATTGGGCAATGAATAACCAGAAACAGCAACAACATTGTAAAAATTAATAAAGTTATTATAATTCAATGTAACAAGAGGAGCAAAGATCAGTTAATATTGATATGGATGATAAGAATTTTGGAAGGCCTGATAATACATAAAAGGATGATGATAGGGATGAGATGGAAGAGTGGGCGTGGCTTGCAGGGAATCGGAGGTAAAATGAGAGGAAAGAGTTGAACGGGAAGAGAAAGATTGTGGGAGTCGATGAGAAGGGGAAGAGGGAGAAGAGGAAGAGGGGGGAGAGTTTGGAGGGGTTGAAGGGGTCGGAGGGGATGAGGACGCCCTTGGCAGGAGAAGCAACTGCAGCTGCAGTTGCAGAGCCAGCTTCGAGTGGATTCTCCTGTGCTGGCAGAACGGAGATTGGCTTTTCATTCTGCGAAGGAGGCAGAGGAGAAGGCGGACTCCCCCTCTTCATGCCTGCAAAATGAGTCTCAACCTATTTCGATACCCTTTCAAAGTCTACTACACTAATGACAGGATGTACGGTAAAGAAATAGCAAAACTCGTGCCAGCGGAGGAAGACCGGGATCCGCACTCAACTTCTGAAAAGTCTTCCGCTTTCGAGCTGCCGCACTTCTTTTGCTTGCTGCGCCGATTTTGGAACCAAATCTTCACCTGGAATTGCACCAGCGAGAAAATGAGAAAGATACTAGTGGAAAAAGAGTTGGGGAGGTGAAATCGTGCCTGAGTCTGCGTAAGATGCAACTTCTCAGCGAGCTCGGCTCTCTCCGGCAGAGAGAGATACTGAGTGGTGTCGAAGATCTTCTGGAGATCGTGCAGCTGCACTTCCGAGTAGATGGTACGCTGCTTGCGAATCTGTATAACAATATACATATGGATCTCTTTTTGTAAATTACATTGTAGACAGAAAGAGAGAGAAACTCTCAAGCAGTTGGCAAAGAGGAAAGGACAGAAAGAAAAAAGTGAGAGAAAGAGAGAGAGAGAGAGAGAGAGAGAGAGAGAGAGAGAGAAAGAGAGACAGAGAGAGAGACGAGAGAGAGAGAGGCAGAGAGAGAAAGAGACGAGAGAGACAAAGAGAGAGAGAGAGAGTGAGACGGACAGAGAGAGAGAGAGAGAGAGAGAGAGACGGACAGAGAGAGAGAGAGACGGACAGAGAGAGAGAGAGAGAGACGGACAGAGAGAGAGAGAGAGAGACGGACAAAGAGAGAAAGAGAGAGAGAGAGAGAGAGAGAGAGATAACTTGCCTTCTTTCCTTTACTCTTAACCCGCAGCTCGCCACCCTCGATGACGTGTGTCATCTTGTGACCTGAGAAACCTTGTACATAATTAGTTTGTATCCATTCAAAATATCTCCGGAGTAGCCAACCATGCAGTGGCATTCATTCCAACTTGTGCATTATTTTCTTCTGATGAATGACAGATGAGTTTTAAGTGTATATTGTTCATAGTTTAAAAAAAGTTGTATAAGCATGCAAAAAAGCAGTACCGTCTTGACTGTAGAATGATGAAGAAGGAGTCATCTTGACAGGCAGAGAATGGAAGGGCAGAGGAGGAAGAGGAAGAGAGGAGAGCGAAGAAGAGCAGGACGAAGGCAGCATCTCACTCTCAAGAATGACTGGCTCCTCTCTTTACTACTCCTCATTTTGTTTCACCATCAGCTAATTTAGTAACAAGGTGCGAAGTGAGAGTGCGAATTCGACATCAAACAAACTCCCCAGTATAGCACTTAGCAATGCAAAACCGCGAAATTAGGAGAACTTCAAGAAGCTTTGTAATTGAGGAAAAACGACTTGTAAATTATGAAAGAATATTTTTTTTTTAAGTAATGACGCTCGTTTGTACCTCGTAGTAGCAGAATGACGATGGAATAGTGCCAGCCGGAGGAGTGCAGGCTCGAGAAGACTTCGAAGAGAACTCGAATTGGGGAGGGTAAGAGAGAGCGAGAGAAAGAGAGGGAGTGTGAGAGCGGGGAGAGAGAGCAAGAGAAAGAGAGGGAGTGTGAGAGGGGGAGAGACACACGGCAAGCAGTGGTTGTCGTCCAAGGGAGAGGCCATCTCTACCACAGCTCTACTCTTCAACAAATCACATCAGCAAAGTAGATCTTTAAGCGCAAGATGATAAAGATCTCATGACAAAACAAACTTGCGAAAGTCACAAATGATTAAATATGCTGAAAAGCTGCTATGCGCGATAGGCAAATTCATACGAATTCATACAAAAAATTAAGAAATAAACACAACCAAAGAAAACAACAGTACAATTGGCATTCTCAGATGACAGACTCCGGCCGAGCAAGGATGAGCGAGTGAGCGAGAGAGAGACAGAGATATGAAGAGAGAGAGCTAGATGAAGAGAGTGAATGAAGAGAGGAGAGAGAGGTTAAGTAGTGAGAGAGAGAGAGATGAAAAGAGAGTGAGAGGGAGGGACAGAGAGGTTAAGTTGGGAGAAAGAGATGGAGGGAGGAATAAAGAGATGGAGGGAGGAATAAAGAGATGGAGGGAGGAATAAAGAGATGGAGGGAGGAATAAAGAGATGGAGGGAGGAATAAAGAGATGGAGGGAGGAATAAAGAGATGGAGGGAGGAATAAAGAGATGGAGGGAGGAATAAAGAGATGGAAAGAGGAATGATGACGGAGAAAGAGAGAACACCCCTAGATGTATTCATTTATGCCTAACAACTTCTTCGATACCGCTCGCTTATTCTCTCTATCTCTATCTCTCCCCTCTCTCTCTCTCTTCCTCCATATCTCGCCCTGTATCTCTCTATCTTTTACTTTCTCTCCCGCTCTCCCGGTCTTGATTTTTCTCACCCATCTGCCCAGAATGTCACATGGAAGAGAATTGACGGCATGTGTCGGGGCGTGGTCTCGCTATGAATGTAGCTGCTGAGCGAGGATACGTGAAATGACTCCCCTGTTCTCTGTCTCTCTCCTAATCCTTTCTCCATCTCTTCCCCCCTCTCTCTTTTTCTTTCTTTCTCTCTTTCTCTCTCCTCTTGAGAAAGCACAGCTTCTACCTCTCATGGCACTCATCTCACGTCTTCGTACCCTGATCCCGATGAATGGATTTCTCAGCAGGTGGATTTGATATGCAGTGAAAAGTTACAATTATCTGAGAAGAAGCTCCGCGCACTACAGAGGAGGTAGAAAGATATTCAGAAAGAGCGAGTGAGGGTTCTGCGAGAAAGAGAGTCAAAGAAATCAGAGAGAGAGAGAGAGAGAGAGAGAAAAAGAGAGAGAGAGACCGGGTGGGAACGAGAGGATACAAATCGAGACTCAGAGCTCCATGTTATGTACCGGAAGTGAAATACACACGCAACGCTAAAAGTTGAAATATAACCGGTAGAGAAGAAGAGAGTGCCATAAACCATCATTCGTATTCATAAAACACGAGCCTTATTTCCACATTTGAGCAACATATAACTTCTGTCATTGAGATATAAACAATAAAATAATGGAGGAAGAAAGGGTTTTTCTTTCGAAATGAAGTGATTAAGCTCAAAGGGAGAGAAGGGAGAAAGTGAAGGAAAGAGAGAGAAAGAGAGAGAGAGAGAGCGAGAGAGTGAGAGAGAGAGAAAGAGAGAGAGAGAGAGAGAAAGAGAGAGAGAGAGAGCTATTGATCTACAATTTCAAGAACACTTGAAGAATGCGATTTGTATGCTCTTCTTTTTCTCGGTATGGAATTGGCACTGCGAAAATAAATATTACAAAATGACCAATTTGTTACAAGTTCACGGTATTCTATCCACCAATTCTTTCATAACTCAACATAAAGTGCAAGTACAATTAGGAGTTCTCAATGTAAGCTAATGATGTTACAATGAAAGGGAGATCAGTGGCTGCTCCCTCCATTCCCTACTTCTTCCGAGTCAATGGCCGGCAGTTCTCTGCAGCTTTCGCAGGCGGTTCGCTTCTTTCAGTGATGTTGTCGAGAAATTTTTGATCGGTGTTCTTTTTGTATCGTTCTTGTCAGGGTAGTCATTGAGTATTCTGACTTGATGACTGCATTATTCTCAGGATGAGCTGGCCTTGGCTGTCTCGCTTCTCACTCCTCATCTCGAAGAAGTCGTTGATCTTCTTCTCGCCAAGTCTCAGATGGTCAATTCCCTTTATTCTTGATTTTTCAAGCAATATCAAATCTCTTATCCACATTTGTGGTCACAAATGAGAGGAGGCTCGCACTTCTCGAAGAAGATCTCGTACTCAACCATCGTCTCTCTCTCTCTCTCTCTCTCTCTCTCTCTATCTCTCTCTCTCTCTCTATCCCTCTCTCTCTATCCCTCTCTCTCTCTCTCTCTCTCTCTCTCTCACTTTAACACTCATTCCCTGACGTCACCCTAGAACTTCACTCTTTCACTTCGCTTCCCCATTTCTCTCTCTATCTATCTGTCTCTCTTCGTGCAGATCGGAACAACTCTTCAGAATAAGCAGCCAGAAACTGCACTTCGTGTCAGTTGCAGTCTTCATGTTTGGTGGTAAAACCTTCCGCTCGACAAGAAATATGAATTAACCTATTAGGATACCCTGAAGCCCGTGGCCGAGACGGAGAAAGCGGAGAAGACAGTGCTGGCAGAGGAGAAGCAGACGGGCAAGTCAGAGGTATACTTTTAAGACATCTTTTGTTACCATGATTGATTGTGATGAAAACGTGAATGTATTCTTCAGTTGTATGCTCTTTAGGAATTTGGCGACATTGTGAAGAAGAAGCAGGAAGAGAAGAAAGAGGAGCAAGAAAAGGTTCAATGCTTGTGAAGTTACAATTAATAAAGAAAGAAATATGTTGAAAGAAGAGTAAGAAGGAGGGAGACGGTCGCGTGCACCTTCGCTGTGTTACGAGCACCGCCGGGAAAGACAAGGAGGGACTCCCTCGCTTCCACCGATTCAAGAAGGTTACTCTTACAGTACCCTCCTTGCCCCTCCCTCTATCACTCTTTCTCTCCATAGACCGCTGCTTTCTCGGAAGATGATAAGAAGATTTCGATTCCGTTCCTCCTGGATGAGCTCAGCTTGCCAAATGGATCGAGTGGCAATGTAAGTGTACCTCTCTCCCCCACCCTCTTCTCTCCCTGTCTCAGTTGTCTCTCTCCCTGACCCTCTTCTCTCCCTGTTTCAGTTGTCTCTCTCCCTCACCCTCTTCTCTCCCTGTTTCAGTTGTCTCTCTCCCCCACCCTCTTCTCTCCCTGTTTCAGTTGTCTCTCTCCCTGATCCTCTTCTTTCCCTGTCTCAGTTGTCTCTCTCCCTCACCCTCTTCTCTCTGTCTCAGTTGTCTCTCTCCCTGACCCTCTTCTCTCCCTGTCTCAGTTGTCTCTCTCCCTTACCCTCTTCTCTCCCTGTCTCAGTTGTCTCTCTCCCTGACCCTCTTCTCTCCCTGTCTCAGTTGTCTCTCTCCCTGACCCTCTTCTCTCCCTGTCTCAGTTGTCTCTCTCCCTGACCCTCTTCTCTCCCTGTCTCAGTTGTCTCTCTCCCTGACCCTCTTCTCTCCCTGTTTCAGTTGTCTCTCTCCCTGACCCTCTTCTCTCCCTGTTTCAGTTGTCTCTCTCCCTGACCCTCTTCTCTCCCTGTCTCAGTTGTCTCTCTCCCTTACCCGCTTCTCTCCCTGTCTCAGTTGTCTCTCTCCCTCACCCTCTTCTCTCCCTGTCTCAGTTGTCTCTCTCCCTGGCCCTCTTCTCTCCCTGTTTCAGTTGTCTCTCTCCCTGACCCTCTTCTCTCCCTGTCTCAGTTGTCTCTCTCCGTCACCCTCTTCTCTCCCTGTCTCAGTTGTCTCTCTCCCGCACCCTCTTCTCTCCCTGTCTCAGTTGTCTCTCTTCCTCACCCTCTTCTCTCCCTGACCCTCTTCTCTCCCTGTCTCAGTTGTCTCTCTTCCTGACCCTCTTCTCTCCCTGACTCTCTTCTCTCCCTGTTTCAGTTGTCTCTCTCCCTGACCCTCTTCTCTCCCTCTTTCAGTTGTCTCTCTCGCGCATCCCCAACTCGTCTTGGCTCCAGCTCACCGTGGATATCCCAGGAAAGGATGGCTGCTCGGCTGTTTGCATTGAGACGGAGTGCAAGGTTCTCTTTTCTTCTTCTTTCACACTTCTTGTCTTCTTAACTAGATCCTCTTCAGAAGGACCGCGTTCGCAACACGAAGATCAACGGAGTCCCAGCGAAGGAAGTTCCTTGAGAATCCCTATCCGTCTTCCCAGATAAATGATGAAAAAAGTCTCTCCAGTTCGTGAGTTTGAGTATCCGTCGAATAGTTTATGTGATGAAGGTTGGCGAATTCCATTGAAAGCGGAGGAAGTACGAAGATACAAAAATAAACTTTTACGTGAAGAATGTTGCGATCAAATAAATATAAAGTGAACTGTATGTACTTTGCTGAACTTGAGATATTAGCGAGTGACATGATCAATCTACGCCTTGTATCTTTTCTTTCTTATCTTTATTAGCTCATGGCCAGATAACGACATGTTGTCAATAATATTTACAAAAACTTTTAAGGATCAAGTTAGAAGGACTGCGCTTTGTTGCCTCGAACAAGAGCAAGCAAAGCATCCTTGTAGGCGCCCTTGCAATCTTCCGTGATCACCTATACGATATTACTCTTTCAGTATTCGACCATTCAGTTTTCCCGACCACACTTTATAAGGAGCAAAGGAATGGGAATCCTAGATATCGTAGGAAGTGAGATGCGTACCGCGCTGAGTTGCTTGCCCGAGATGGCAGCGAATTCCTGCTTGATGTCCTCCAGGTCGATCTCGGCCCGGGACACCAGCACTCGAATCAGATCTTCATCTCGGGTGCCTCGGCCCTGAGTTCCTCATTTCATTCTTTCTCCAATATTCTGAATAGATACGCAGATCGCTTCTTGTTAGCTATAATAGAGATCAAAGACCTTGACCGCAGATTGAATGAGAAGAGCGAAGTATCGGGCTTTGCCGAAAGCAGCGATTCGGTAGAGAGAGAGGGCGGCCTCGGCCAGGTCTCCCGACAGCTCCTTCTCTATTCCCTTCAATATCTTCATTATCTGTTTTTTCTAGTTTTCTTCCAATCACATTGTATTTTTATACCGGGACTTTTTGCACACCATATTTTATCCATTACATTTTACCCCATATTTCAATACTTTCGCGAGGGAGGGGCACTATTAGAGGGAGGGGGTTTTTACTAGAGGGAGGGGTACTATTTTTCAATGTGAAATGAATATTTGCTAACAACATTTTATGTTCAAAAGAAAAAAAAAGCATGATCACAGTTCCTCAGAGAAGTTCCTCCGTTTTTTTTAAATCTCTGTCCCTTCCTCTTAAATCACCTTCTCCAGCGTTTGTCCCGTCTTCCTCTCGTATTCTTCGAGGGTTTTCTTCAGCTGTGGCCAACTATCCGTTGCGAGGACACGATACTTAAAATGGAGAATGCCGTAACTCCTAAGAATAGAGAAACTTTAACCTTGTCGAACTTGTCGGCCCCCCCGATCAGTTTCTTCTCCAACGGCTTCGCTAGGGCTGATGCGTCCTGTTCAAAATGAGCTCAATTCCGCAATTTCATTGTCATCATTCTGAAGTTTCCGTTTATAAATTCGGAGAAAGCGAGGGTAAAAGAGTGGGTTCTCTTTGTAAGTAGCAGAAGTAGAAACCAGCTGAGCCTTGTATCCATCTGCATGGGCAGTCGTATCCCTGGCCCCTTGAACGAGTCGCACCAGCAATTTTCTGTAATCTCCCGATGTGTCGCTCACCACGGCGTCCTCCAGGCTTTTCCTGTAAAGTTCACTCCACCTTCTTTTTGTTTTGTTAAAAAATCTTTTTAAAAATTAACCTTAAATAACTTTCTGATAACTCGCTCTCCCTCTCTCTCTCTCTCTCTCTCTCTCTCTCTCCCTCTCTCTCTCTCTCTCTCTCTCTCTCTCTCTCTCCTCTCTCTCTCTCTCTCTCTCTTTCTCTTCACAGACAGTTCTCTCTCTCATTCTATTTCTCTCTCTCACTCACACACTCTCTTTTCTCTTCCTCCAACCCGTAGTTTGCGAAGTACACATTGCGGATTGCCTCCAATTCATCATTTTCGCGAGAACAGAGGATCTCTGTCAAGAGCTTCTCGTTGGTACCGAGGCCCTGACAAAAGATGACTTGAATACGTAACATGTACAAATGAAGATGAAAGTGAAGCCCTCTCTAATTCTACGCTGACCTTGACTGCCTTATGAAGAAGAACAACGTCCTCCTTCGTCGGAGTGTTCATCAAGGAGAGAATTACTTCTTCGAAGTCTCCTGAACATCTCATTTCTAGCTTCCTCTTCTCTCACTCAACATTCAACATCCCATCTTACCCTTCAGGCTCTTTTTCAGCTCTTCTTCCAGATCTTTGCCATAGCGAACCTTATACGGAGTACGAATCTGCAAGTTATATGTAATATGTACATATCTATATATATGTGAATGAAGCAAGTAGAATTATTCACTATGTAATGTGCACATTTTATTTTCTGTCATTTTCGTGTCTCTAAAAGTATTTTCTGAAACTGTAAAATGGGCTAATGTGTATTTTGTTTTGTGTATTTAACTACGGTTTAAACCGCATGAGCATTAGGTGGAAAGAGAAATGGAAGATGAAACTTGCTAGTACGTGTAGGGGCACCGATTAGGAGTCACAACAGAGGCAGGTGTAACGGAAATAGCAGAAAGGAGAGAAAGGGGTGAGAGGAAGATGGAGAGAAAGAGAGTTACCGAAGGTGAGTGATTGAAAGAAAGACAGAGAGAGAGAGAGAGAGAGAGAGAGAGAGAGAGAGGAGACGCACTTCTCTCAAGTCTTGAAGTGCGGTTGGAAGAGGAACTGTTCTCCTCATGACTCAGGAGAGACGTTTACATTGCTCACCTTCCTTCTTCCTATTTTCCTATTTAAAATACATATATGAAAATTGAAACATTTGAAAAAAACGAGAATTTGAGTATGTATGTATGTATGTATGTATGTATGTATGTATGTATGTATGTATGTATGTATGTATGTATGTATGTATGTATATACAAACTTTCTTCTTTTGTGTACATTAGGCAAAAAATATTGATATTTAATATTATAAGATGTATTTCAAGATTACGAAGAAAAACTGAGAGGAATAAAGACAGAAAAGAGATTGTGCAGAGAGAACAGACCATTTGCCTCTGCGCATTGTTGGCAGAGAGTAGAAGCAGCACGCCCTTCTCCCTCTCCTCGCGCCCTCCTCGCATGGCTTTCTCGAGGTGTTCAGCTGCTTGGTAGTCATCGAAGAAAGCGTTCGGGTAGATCGTTCCGCGGTAGGTCATTTTAGAGAGCTGTAGTCGGCAGTAGGAATTGTAGCTCTCCCGAAAGGGGGAAGAGGGGAACATTCTCAGGGGCAGTGAAGGAAGGAAGAGGAACACGCAGACACAATCCAGCCATCGGCATATGGCATAACGGTGCCATCCTCAGAGTATACAAAGGGGAGGAGAGAGAGGGAGAGAGAGGCAGAGAGAGAGGTGGGTAAGAAGATTGTCAACAACGAAAGTATGGACAGTTAGAGTGCGAGTTACAGCGTTAAGCAGTCAGCTAAGAGATGGCAAAGACGAGAGCGTGAGATAGGGGAGAATGAAATAGAGAGAGAGAGAGAGAGAGAGAGAGAGAGAGAGAGAGAAATGTGAGACAATGAGATGTTTAGTAGAGTAAACAGTAAAGCATGAAGATCAAAAGGAAGATCGAAGGCGATTAACCGATGAGCATGGAAAGCAGAGAGCAATCAATTTCAATGTTTACAGAAACTTTTGAATGATTACGGAGAGATGTGAGTATTAATAAAAGAAAACCAAAAAATGCTGGAAGGAAGTGGAGGAATGAGAAAAACACGACTTTGAAAATGCATGAGGTAAAGACGAGAAGAGTGAGAGATAGAGAGAGAGAGAGAGAGAGAGAGAGAGAGAGACTTCCCAATGTATGCTTTCACTTATATGTATGTACATTCTAACAAGCATTTTAAACTTGAAAGTTCTCTGTCTCCCTCATCATTCTGAGAGAACTCTTCGAACAGTACACTATGTGGAATACGAGGCATACCTCGTCACATCGGCTCAATCCGAACGGTTGAGCCGAAGGGATCAACCAACGGTTGGCAGGGATGAGGGAGTGAGAGAGTGCTAGAGACAGACAGAGTGAGATTGAGGGAGAGAGAGAGTGGAGGCAGAGAGAGACAGAGAAAGAGAGACAGTGAGAGTGAGAGACAGAATGAGTGAGATGGAGGGAGAGAGAGGGGAGACAGAGAGAAAGACAGAGAAAGAGAAAGAGAGAGAGAGAGAGAGAGAGAGAGAGAGAGAGAGAGAGGTTGAGAGAGAGAGAGATGACAGTAGAGATGGCGAAAGAAGTAAACTTGGAAAAATGACATAAAACAGAGAGCACAACCACTTCAGCAATGGGTAGAAATACATTGAATATAAAGAATGCAGACTCAACTGCATCTCGCACTTCATATTCTGAACATTCAATGGATCGACTCATAGAGACAGCCAGAGCTTTTTACAGAGTAAGTGGAGAACCGGTCAGGGAATCTTCTTTGGAAGGAGAGACCACGCAACTGGAGGAGGCTGCAGAGCAACCATGGCCGTGCTAGAAGTAACGATGCATATGGCATTACTTAGTAGAAGAGTAAGTCTCAGAGAGAACGAGAGACTGAAATAAAGCGAGGGAGAGAAAATGCATGGCGCGAAGAGGGACTTAAGCAAACAAAGTTGTGTACTTGTGGAGTGTCAGAAGAGCGAGAAAAGTCATCGGCATTCTTTCGTCAAGACTGCCGAAATTTCAAAGGAAAATGTGAATGAAATGCGAATCGAATGAGGCAGCAAACAGTATAAGAGGGGACTTAGAGAATATCAATGAAGGTGGCACTTGGAAGAGAAGAACATAAGTATTACAAAGTTGCGAATCATCAAAGATGAGTCAGATATCAGAAGAGGCAGTGTGAGTCAAGAGAAGATTGTTGTGAGAGCTGGTTTGTAATTGAAATAGCCAGCTCACCCATCGCAGGAGACACCCGCCCACCACAACTCAAAGGGAAACGGAACTGTGGCTGGCTCCCTCTCACCTGAGAATGCCCCCTCTTATCACCTCCGCCCACAGTGTCTCCATCCTTCTTCACTCAGATAACACCAGCTGGTGGCAATAACACTGAAGCAAACAAGTTTACTCGTACCTCATTTCTGAAAATAAAAAGAGCAAGTAAGCACACTAATTCTATATCAACTCTAAAATGGTTAAAACTTAAGTACAAGCAAAAATTGATCTAATACGTGAGTGGCGCTTGGCGCTTTAAAAGGGGCCGGTTTATTTGGGGCCGAGCATATTCTCGGGCCGGACCCACTGGTCGAATTGCTCCGCTGTCAGGATTCCCAGCTTAATCGCCTCTTCCTGGAAACACATTCATTAAGAAATTACAGACATAAGAGAGCGAGACAAGACAAGGAACATAGAATAGAGTAACTGGGAATGAAACGACTGAGATGACCTTGAGGGTCGTTCCGTTCTTGTGGGCTGTCTTCGCGATCTTCGCAGCATTGTCGTAGCCAATGTGAGGGTTCAGAGCAGTCACCAGCATCAGGGACTCGCGCATGATCTGCAGGTGAGAGCAAGTGTGAGAGAGAGAGAGAGAGAGAGAGAGAGAGAGAGAGAGAGAGTTGGACAGAGAGAGAGATACAGCGTAAGATAGAGATAGAGAGAGCGAGAGAAAGAGAGAGATACAGCAAAAGGGAGAAACGGGAGAGAGCGAGACAGAGAGAGAGAGAGAGAGCAAGACGGAGAGAGAGAGAGATATATATACAGAGAGTGAGAGAGAGATATACAGAGTGAGAAAGAGAGAGACCTTCTTGATGTTGTGGTGGTTAGCCTCGATGCCATCGACGCAGTGTTCAGCGAACGAGACGGCGGAGTCAGCGAGGAGTCGAGTGGACTGCAGTACATTGCGAACCATGACGGGCTTGAATACGTTCAACTCGAAGTGGCCATTCGACCCTCCCACACTCACTGAAGTCTGAACAGAGAGAAGAGAAGAAAGAGACGACGTGGAAGGTGTTTAAATGGCCTCTCGCTTCAAAGAAATCTTTGTTCAAACCACTTCAAATCGGGAGAATTGTTTTTGTAGAACAAGTGAGATTTTCAAAAAAAAAGACTCTTTCAAAAGAATATGAAGAGAACAAGAGATCACACGCATAGAAGTGGGAGAAAGAACTATCGCTTTCTGAAAATGTTAAGAAGGATGATTTCTAACTTGGTTACCCATGACCTGAGCAGCGACCATTGTGATGGCCTCGCACTGAGTTGGGTTGACCTTGCCGGGCATGATGGAAGAGCCGGGCTCATTCTCAGGAAGGGACAACTCGCCCAGACCGCAGCGAGGGCCGGATCCGAGGAAGCGGATGTCATTGGCGATCTTCATGAAGGAGACGGCCAGCACGTTCAGGGCGCCGTGCACTTCCACCAGAGAGTCATGGGCTGCCAAGGCCTCGAACTTGTTAGGGGCAGTCACGAAGGGAAGGCCTGTCAGGGAAGACACTTTTCTGCAAGAAGAATATTCATATTCATCGAGGCTCTTTGTTTATCCTCTAAGCAATTAATGATCTTAAAACTAACGAGGCAACCTTCTCAGCAAAGCCCTTGCGAGTGTTGAGACCCGTGCCGACTGCAGTTCCTCCAGCTGCGAGCTCGTATAAATGGGGAAGCACTGCTTGTACACGAGCAATGCCGTTCTCCACCTGCAATTTATTTAATTAGCAAAGATTTCTCTCTTTATCGATATACAATAGCTACCAGTCATTGCACGGGTAGAGTATCGTCATTCTAAGAGATCAGAAATTACCGTCCACACATGTAAAAGTATCACTACTCGTAGTAACATGGAAAAAATTCCTTCGTAGCTTCTTTGACCTTATCTTGCAGTTCATAGTGAAGATTTCAACAATCTCTTTGGCCTAGCCCGGCAGTTTTGTGTGTCCGCGCCCTATATAATAGGGAGACAACTGATAGTGAATTCAGCTAGGGATAACAACCTGAGTGACGTAAGCGGAGAATTCCTGTCCGAGAGTGAGAGGGACAGCATCTTGAGTGTGAGTCCGTCCAATCTTGATGATTCCCTCGAACTCCGTTTGCTTCTTCGCCAGAGAATCACGCAACTGCTTCAGAGCAGGCAGCAGGCGGCTGTTGATCTGAACATGGACAGCTATCAGGGTGCGGGGTGCGAAGGGAAGGAATGGACCTCTCTAGCAACTGCAATGTGCATGGCAGTGGGGAAGGTGTCGTTGCTGCTCTGGCTCATGTTGACGTGGTCATTCGGATGCACTGGTTTCTTCGAGCCGAGTTCTCCTCCGAGAATCTCGATCGCGCGGTTCGAAATCACCTGATCGCATGAATGCAAATAAATTATGGAGGTTAAGATATAATCAACGATTTAAAAAAACCAATAACCTCGTTGACATTCATGTTGGACTGGGTGCCAGAGCCAGTCTGCCAAGTAACAAGAGGAAAGTGATCATCCAGCTTACCCGACACAACTTCGTCTGAAGACAGACATTGAGTCAAGAAGATAGAGAGAAAAGAAGAAGCAACCAGCAGCCTGAGCAATGGCATCGGCGAGTTTTTTGTCCAGGCCAAACTCGGTGTTGACGAGAGCAGCCGCCTTCTTCAGAATACCAAAAGCATGGATGACAGGCAGGGGCATTCGTTCCTCCGGGCCGCCAATCTTGAAGTTCATTTGGGATCTAAACAACCAAACATTTATATTTAAAAATTAAGAGTGGACTGAACCAGAAACCTGGCAGTCTGCGCTCCATAATACTTGTCAGCAGGAACTTCAAGCTCTCCGAAGGTATCCTTCTCCTTGCGCACCTTCCCAGATGACATTCCAAGAGTGGTGGAATAGCAACTCGAGCCACGAACTGCTAGGGCAGAGGCACGCACGAGTTCCGTGGAACACTTACTCAACATGGCCACTCCTGCAGAGAAGAGAACCGTTCCGCTATCTCCTTTGTACTGTAGCAACAAAAGCGCGCCATTTTTATTTCATCAATCCAAATGAGAGAGAGAGAGAGAGAGAGAGAGAGAGAGAGAGAGGGTTAGACAGTAGTGAAGCAAGGAACGTTGCATAGGTCTTAATCTTAAGCCATCATCACGCATTTGTAACAGATTAGAAGCAAGACTTCAAGGCGTATAATCACTGTAAGAGGAGTAAAACTAAATCATTTAAATCGCCAAAATTGCAATTGTGACTTAGGCCAGCCCAAGTGCTTGACTAGGTAGCGATCAAACAGCTCCTTTACTATATTCACATTAGTGCATTAAATTTCAAAATCTATGGTGAAAAAACAACATTGTGTGATATCGTTTCGAACATTTCCTCTTAGGATTCCCAGGTACTTGATTATAGGTTTAATTTGCCTCTCATTGTCATCCTATTTATCACCTACCACAATCTTCGCACATTGACAATTTTCAATCCTCTTTCTCCTTTTCAAATTGTGCTTGAGTCATGTAAATATTTGAATTCCCTATTGATTCTCTGAGCAGTATTCTCGGTGCTATGTTACTTGGGGTCTTGCTTAGTTCTCAGTTAGATTCGGTTACGAGCCATGGCTGCGATGTTCGCGAATACTCCGCGCTCTGGCACGAGCAGTTCTGGGCATCTCGTTGAGTTTAAGGTTCTGGTTTATAAGCTTTTTTTGTCGTTTTACTTTGCGAAATATCAGGAGACTTGTATTACAGGCTGGGCGCTCGAATCTCGTGGCTGGCTCTACTCCGGAGAAGCGTAAAGTAGTTGCGGAGAAGACGAAGGGGCTTGTATTCATCAAGCAGAGTGAAGACCGTCTCATGCATTTCTGCTGGAAGAACCGGGAGACTGGGGCTATCACCGATGTTTGTACAATTCTCCTTTTAAAGAATTTTCTATGCAGATTCTATATTTCGCTTCCTTTATTGAGAAATTGCAAAAAAATAAGATTTTATTCGTCATTAATTCTGAAAATGAATTGGCTGTTTTTTCCCAGGATCTCATCATCTTCCCGGGAGACACCGAATTCGTTCGAGTGAAAGAGTGCCCGGATGGCAAGGTCTTCATGCTCAAGTTCAAGACCAGCGATGAGCGCCGACTCTTTTGGCTACAGGATTCTAATCCCACTGCGGACAAGGGACTCGTGGAGAAAGCTAGTTCCATTGTTGTCTTTAAGAATTAACAGATAAAATATGATTTGGCAGGTGAACGAGACTCTGAATCACCCGCCGCAGGGACGCGGAGGGCGCAGTGCAGCGGGCGGCAGCACCAGCGGAGACCGCGCCGCTCTCGCCACTGCAGCCATCGAGAATGCCACTCCCGATGAGCTGAATGCCCTTGGTACCTTGAACAATGGCACGTTCCTCCACTCACCACTCTTCCCATCACCGCCACTTAATGCCTTGCTATCTACCTTCTTTAACAACCTTTTCGGGTGAACAGTGGAATTAGAAATGGCGTATCTGGGGTACTTTGGAATATCTCTACCACCTAGATTTTATTTACCAACGTATTCACGATAATATGCTGCCAAGAACTTTACTTCGTCTTTTCTTTACTCTGCCGGAACGTCTGAAAAGTAATACTGCAGTCGATATGAAACTAAAATACTGCGTTTAGTATAAAACTCCTTCATGGGAAAGATGATCTAACTGTATAAGACTTAATAGATATAATTTAATTGCCTTAACCACTTCTCCCTGTGTGCACTTAACATCCTCCACAGGAAGTCTGGACCGACAGCAGCTGATGCAACTTCTGTCCTTCATGAACAGCGGAGCGAGTGGAGGAGCCGAAGGCGCGGGGGCCAATACTCTCATGTCCCTCCCCACTTCCCAGGCTTCTGCTGAACACGGAAATTCCTCCGCTGGAGCGTCTGGGCCAGGTCAGCGTAATTCCGACCAAGTCCGGTCTTCATCTCATGAGTTTGGTCAATCCACAATATTGTGATGCTATTCAAAATGTTCGCCATGGGTAAGAAGAGTTTGATGAGAAAATTTATAATTTGCATGATCTGTCAGAGCATAGAGCTTTGGCACGTTTTGAAGTCCTCTGCCTGCCCAACCATAGTTTTTCGTAATTGGTTCCTCAAAAAGGCGTGAAATAAGATGCTAATACTGAGGGTGTTTTTTAAAGCTTGTTAGCTCATGTTTATTCTGCTGATAGAGTAAGCATAAAACCACGTACCGTTAATAATATTTTCGGAAGATCGATGTGCAGAGTAAAAATAGGAGTGATTGAAGGAAGCTCGGCTGATCTGACAAGCCAGCTGCAGTCTGTTCTTCGCGGGATTCAGAGGGCGAGTGGGGGGCGGGGCGGAGGGAGCGGGGGGAATGCCCAGCCATCTGTGAATCTCAGCGAGATCATTGCTGGCGAGCGGGTTCTCGAAACAGTCCAGAGCAACACTGGTTTGCACTCTTTCAGTTACTTGCAGAGGCATCAGTCAATTATATTTTAGTTGTTTTTAAGAGAGCCTCTCTGTAAGGTTCAAGGAGGGCGCCATTGGTGCCTGCCCCGGTGACCGATGTTCGATTTTGACTACCAGAACTTTATGAGTGATACATGGATAGATTATAAGGAAAATTAGACGGTTGAAAAGTTTGAGAAATTTTTTTTCTCCACGCCACCACCCGAAATATGTCAAAAATTCGATGTTCTGTAACTTGCTTCATTTACAATATTTTTTACTTTTATTTTTTTTATCTGATTGCTCATTCAAAACTGCACAAAAAAGTCCCAGATAACTGTTTCTGAAAAGATTCATTTTAATAGACTTTTTCCGGATACAAATTTTTATAACTAAAAAAAATGTTATTTTTTGTGTTATTTTCATTTTTGCCGGTCCATTTCCAGAGAAATCATTCCATAATATGAAAGTAGAGGAAAAAGTACATGATATATGTTTCTACGAAAAGGATTTAAGGACACCTTTTTTGGGTATCAATTTATGAATACTATATGCTATCAAGTGCTGCACCGCAGTTTAAGCTTCATATCTGTTTTCCCTTTTTACCTTTTCATCTAGAGACCGCAGAGTGAAAGAATGACATAGCACAAAACTGGGTCAACCTACCGTAACGGAATTAGCGGAATTTGTCACGTTCGGACTGATAAATTCAAATTTTTGAAGAGAGCTTGTTCTATAACTTTATATTTTTTTGCAGTTTGTCGGTAAAGAATCTTTTTGTCAGTATTTTAAAGGAAGGTTTTTCAAAGTGTTGGGCGCTATTCTGCCTTGCATACACGGGCACTACGCTGAAAAAACCTCATTAGAAGCTTTTTTCCGTGAGCTTGGCTTTTTCAGTTTTTCAACTATAATTTGGTTCATCCACAAGCTCGGAGATTCTTATTTTAATTTAATATTAGATGGCATGTTGTGTGATAGCTAGGCGGTTTCTTGTCGAATTTCTGCGAGGCGATAAGGAGATATCATTGATAGATAGTTTCTAGCTGAAACAGGTGCAAGCTCATTTTTTCGTTCTATTTCGTTTATCGGTATTCCCTGATCGCATCTTGCAGAGAGATTATACTTAAAGCCAATCCGGCTTCAGTACACTGATTTTTTTGTTCGTATATTGCGAGCAAACACGAAAAATTTTCCTCGAACAAAATTATCACTTCATGGTTTCTCCCACTTACAATGATTTAATATGTATCCCAGATGTCCTCGGGATTTTTAAACATCATTTTATGATAGAAGACATCCGCCAGTATACCTATGTAGACTATGACCGAGATTCTGCGAGGCGATAGTGAATTGTCGTCGATTATGTGGCTATTTTTTAGTCGAAATAATTAACCACTTCGATAGAGGCGATTTGAGGGCGTGAAAGCACTTAGAAGAATGATCATGGAGATTAGCCGGATATGAAATTAGATTTAAAAAAACAAAACAATGGAAAATTAATAGGGATTAAATTTATCGAGCACAACTACTATCCTCTGGTTCGAGCATCTGACCAGCCGAACTCCGTTTGGCACATTGAGATACGTGGACGGGCTTACTGTAGGAGGCCCATCTTCCCCAGGAATTCGCATTTTTTAAAGGCGTTTTTGTAAGATAATTTCAAACTTTCGTGAGATTCTGATTTTAGAAATCGTTTTCTAATCACCCAAACTCCCCAAAAACAGTACTCATTTACATTTTCAAGCGGTTTCGGAAAATCATCTGCGGTCTCTACTTTTCATCTGTATAGCATGTATAATGGTGTGGTTTTTTATTCTCTACAAATCATGCCTATACGAAACTTTGATACTTCCCGAAAAATAAAGTTTAGACATAAAAATTCAATTTTTCGGTTTTTCGTATACGTCTGCCGTCGGGTTTTTTGACATTTTCCGTATTTCATAGATCGATTTCCAGATAATATTCACTGCTATCTTGAAGAGGAAAGAAAACTGCATAGAATATCATTTTATTATAGGAATCTGAGAACACTATTTTTAGATATATGAATTTTAATCGGCGATAATGTGCGACAGTGGCATCAATTACTGTTCGGCGAGTCTTGCCCCAAAATGTTCGAATTGAATTTTTCTCTTAAAATCACCCCAAGGGGGTTCTTTGAAGCGAGGAACACGAATATCATGTTTACTTTTATTATGACGTCATTTTAAAAAGATGCGGTAGGTGAATAGTAAAACTGTGTCGTTCAGTCATTTACCTACCGTAACTTTTTAAAATGACGTCATAATAAAAAATAAACATGATATTCGTGTTCCTCGCATCAAAGAACCCCCTTGGGGTGATTTTAAGAAAAAAATTCAATTCGAACATTTTGGGGCAAGACTCGCCGAACAGTAATTGATGCCACTGTCGCACATTATCGCCGATTAAAATTCATGTATCTAAAAATAATGTTCTCAGATTCCTATAATAAAATGATATTCTATGCAGTTTTCTTTCCTCTTCAAGATAGCAGTGAATATTATCTGGAAATCGATCTATGAAATACGGAAAATGTCAAAAAAAAAACCCGACGGCAGCAGACGTATACGAAAAACCGAAAAATTGAATTTTTATGTCTAAACTTTATTTTTCGGGAAGTATCAAAGTTTCGTATAGGCATGATTTGTAGAGAATAAAAAACTACACCATTATACATGCTTTACAGATGAAAAGGTGAAAAGGGAAAACAGATATGGAGCTTAAACTGCCGTGCAGCACTTGATGGCATATAGTATTCAAAAATTGATACCCAAAAAAGGTGTCTTCAAATCCTTTTCGTAGAAACATATATCATGTACTTTTTCCTCTACTTTCATATTATGGAATGATTTCTCTGGAAATGGACCGGCAAAAATGAAAATAACACAAAAAATAACATTTTTTTAGTTATAAAAATTTGTATCCGGAAAAAGTCTATTAAAATGAATCTTTTCAGAAACAGTTATCTGGGACTTTTTTGTGCAGTTTTGAATGAGCAATCAGATAAAAAAAATAAAAGTAAAAAATATTGTAAATGAAGCAAGTTACA
Organism: Allodiplogaster sudhausi; assembly: GCA_945643635.1. Lineage (NCBI taxonomy): Eukaryota > Metazoa > Nematoda > Chromadorea > Rhabditida > Diplogasteridae > Allodiplogaster > Allodiplogaster sudhausi. The sequence continues at coordinate 39,382 of CALZFC010000261.1, read as the reverse complement.
GAACATCGAATTTTTGACATATTTCGGGTGGTGGCGTGGAGAAAAAAAATTTCTCAAGCTTTTCAACCGCCTAGTTTTCCTTATAATCTATCCATGTATCACTCATAAAGTTCTGGTAGTCAAAATCGAACATCGGTCCCCGGGGCAGGCAGTCCTTGACCCTTAGAGAGAGGCTCTCTTAAACATAATTTCAGCTCGTCTTTCTCCTCATCTGCCTGCTGTGGATGGAGTTGCTCCCGAGCAGGAACTTCGTGAAACCGTGCGCACTCCGCAGTTTCGTCAGGTCAATTTTTTTTCGATACAGAGCTTGAAAAAATGAGGATATTGAGTTGACTTTGTGTTCTATTCCTACAGGCGGCTGATGTTTTCGGTCACGCTCTCCAGACCGGCCAGCTCGGCCCGGTTCTCCAGCAGTTTGGTGTCTCCCCGGAAGCAACTGCTGCTGCTATGTCTGGAGGTCAGAGAGACTAGGATATCCTTGTTGTATCTAACATTCTTTATTCATAATGTGCTAAGAAAAAAGAGAACTTGTTCTGAAGACCTGCTGGAGTTCTCGAAGAAGCTGACGACCTCTGAAGGAGGCCAGGGAAGTGAGGCCGGGAACGAGGCGAGTGGCCCACCGGATGCCACTTCTTCTTCGACTGCTGCCACTGCTTCCACCACCCCCGCTGCTCCTGCCACTCCTCAGGTACACTTTCCCTTGGTTCTTCGAGAGAAGCTAACCATTTGAGACTCCAGGGAACTCCGGACTCGGTTTGTGAGCCGACTCCGAAGCGTGGAAAGCCCGATGATGACCAGATGGACCTCGACTGAATACTTCGAAATCACTCCATTCTCGACCACTTTTGTATCCCTCCTTCTCCAGTAGTTCCATTCCCTTGTTTCTTACAAGAATATCCCCGATCAATTCTACTCGTTAACAGTATACATTCTTTCTTTTATCGGGACAAGCTATCGTTATCGTCCACGCTATGACTGATTTGAATTCCCATGGATAGATCGACTGTGCAATACAAATTGCCATTTTAAAGTGGACATTTTATCGTCAATCATAAAGATATGGATGTGATATTTACAAAGCGTGTTCAACATTAACGGGCTAAAGTAAATAGATGGTAAGGAAAAGTTTATCTGAATGAAGTTCACCATACTCCGTGATGTTTTCCATAATTATCACGGTGCTTCAAACCCCACTTTTATACAATTATAGTGCGCGGGTTGGCGCCTTTTCCCATGGAATTTGTGTGAGCTGACAGAGCTGTGTGTTTGTGTGCAAACACACTAGAAATTGTGATATTTAGCAGAAACTTGATATAAATCTGAAATTTATTTGCCGGTCGATGAAGAATTATAGGAGGAAGAGCGAACGAAACGCGTGCTTGACGCGTCGCGGCATGGCAATTTAGCATTTACTCCCCCAAAACCATTTATAGTGTGTCCATTTAAATGATATTTGAACGATGAATACCAGAACTATCAAAGTGGAGTTTTATATTGGCTTGATTCACCGTGTTATATATCCAGTAAACGCTCTGTCACGCTAGGGTTGAGCACATGGCTCCAGAACGAGTTTTTATAAGCAATACTCTAGTAACAATAAGCATGGGAATATTACACGAAGGTGAAACGCTAAGGTAAATAAGAGGGTGCTATCCCTGTTGGGGGGGGCATGATTTTTTCCATGCATGGGAATATTACACGAAGGTGAAACGCTAAGGTAAATAAGAGGGTGCTATCCCTGTTGGGGGGGGCATGATTTTTTCCAAGTTTCTGAGGAATGTTTATTTGCACAGAAATGTTAGCAAAAGTAGCTTAATTGACGTTTTCGATGTCATATTCGCGTTCAGCTCGAAAAATAAGCACTAATAGACAGCTTTCAACCGAAAGTAGATGGGGAAAACATTCCTCAGAAACTTGGAAAAAATCATGCCCCCTCCCAACAGGGATAGCACCAATAAGAGTATCTGACCAATGCAACTAGGATCATATAAACTGTAAAATACTATATGTGCATTGTAAATTTTAAAGTAGAGCTGTCTCTTGACGCGAAAGTTTGGCACACTGTTTATCTTTCGCTAAAGATAAAATTTAAATTCGGAATGATCCATTTTCATAAATGTGGGGGTTGTGGGAGTTGTAATTCCAGATTTAGCCTATGGTCTTCTGATCAGTTTAGTCTAATCTTCTAATCGAGGATAATCGTCTCTTTGGCGATGTTTGCTGAGGCTGACCATCTCGTTCCGGCAGCTGACGCCGAGGAAGATGAAGAAGCCGAGGTTGTTATTTTTGTCAGCTGCGAACTCAATGTCCACTTTTAGCTGGAATTCTTCCAAGATGTTGACCAGCTTCAAGCTCATGGCATCAACGTCGCTGAAATCAAGAAACTGCAGGTTCTTCTTGGTCACATCTTATTCTATCTCCTGCCAACTCGTATTGTTTGACAGTTCGCAGAATGTTTCGCACCCTTTAGGCCGCGGGAATCTGCACGATCAAAGGCATCATGATGACAACGAGGAGACGCCTGTGCGACATCAAGGGCCTTTCGGAAGCAAAGGTCGACAAGATTAAAGAGTGCGCGGGCAAGCTTATGGTTTGTCGCCTTCATCAATGCATTTCGTCCTTGTGAAAGTCATTTTAAATCCTTGGTTGACATGGTAGGGTTTTGCAGAAGGCCGGCTTCATTACTGCACTGGAAGTATGCGTCCGTCGAAAGCATTGTTTCAAGATCTCCACCGGAAGCGTTGAAGTTGATAAGCTGCTCGGGGGAGGAATCGAGAGCCAGGCACCGTTCATATTCTTTCTCCTTGTGGCACCTAACAGTTTTTTTCGTTCTGTAGGCGATCACAGAGGTCTTCGGGGAATTCCGCACAGGAAAGACGCAGCTTTCTCATACGCTCTGTGGTTCGTCTTAGCGCAGATGATTAAACGAATATTTTGGTTGTTTGTTGGATTAAAGAGATCTTCCTTAAGCGACATGCCAAATGCCTAATGCGAGCGGCTTTCGCGGTGGTAAGATCATCTACATCGACACAGAGAATACTTTGTTCGTCAATTTCTGTGATTCCTTCCTTTCAGCGAATTGTATATTTTTCAGCCGTCCAGACCGTCTGCGGCCTATTTGCGATCGGTTTAACATGGACCAAGAGGCAATGCTTGAGAACGTCTTGTATGCCAGGTTTGTTGCTTTTGACTGACATTATGTTTTGGAGTGAAATCACGGATGTCGATAATTGTTTATTTTTCTTTTTAGGGCGTACACATCCGATCATCAACTGGAGCTTCTTGATTTCGTCGCTGCGAAGTTCCACGAAGAGCTAGGTGTCTTCAAGCTGCTCATTGTGGACTCGATCATGGCTCTTTTTCGGTTTACTAATTTTTGGGCTTTCTTTTTTTAGTTGATTTCAGCTGTGGTTCTATCGGGGTGGATGGACTAGGTCCCGTCCTATATCACTTTTCTTACGTTTCTTGTTTAAAATGGTTGTATTTGAGTGTGGATTATTCTGGAAGAGGCGAGCTGGCAGAGAGACAGCAGAAATTGGCCCAACTTCTCAGTCGTCTGCAGAAGATTGCCGAGGAGTACAACGTCGCGGTCTTCATCACGAACCAGATGACTGCTGACCCCGGGGCTGCGATGTCCTTCCAGGCTAGCTGCATTCTTCATGAAGAAAGAACGACGCTCCTTCTTGCAGGCGGATCCGAAGAAGCCGATCGGAGGACACATTCTTGCACATGCCAGCACCACTCGGATCATGCTGAAAAAGGGCCGCGCTGAGAACAGAATCGCTAAAGTTAGTTACTGCAATAACCGAAGATTCATGTGAATTATCACTTATTCTGCAGATCTACGACAGCCCAGATATGCCCGAAAATGAGGCGACCTTTGCAATCGCCAACGGAGGAGTTGTCGATGCTAAGGATTGAACATGTAGAATCTACCACAATTGCTTTCTTTTTTCTTTAGCTAACTTTTTAGCCTTCGCGCTAGTCTTGTTGAATTTATCATCTTCACCGTGTTAGTCTATCAGATTCTTCAAGAGAACTGTAATATGATCTGTTAAATAGCAAAGATTCGATTTGCCAAGGGCATGGTATTTCTCTGGATATTGTGATTTGTATTGAGCATATCTGTATATTCCCTGTAATGTTTTAGGAAAATAAAAAAAGAAGATTATATTTGATATTTGCTCATGAATATCTTATCTCGAAGACAGCTGAAGAAGTGCTTTCAAATACTTGTAGTACGCATGTTATCAACGTTGATGTGCCGTTTTATGGGTTGGCAGAGGATTTGCCTTCGTTTGTGTTGTGAATGTTATATGTACTACATTGAAATGCTTGCTCGTATATTGTAGTGGTGAGTTGAAGATTTTGGTGCTGCGATCCGAAACCATTTTGGTGAGATTGCAGCTTTGCGCAGTTTTCAGCCGCGAAAAATTTGGGTTTAAATTAGAGCGTTGGGAGCTCTTTTGAATGGAAGCAGATGTTGGGCATTCACTCTTTACTAAATTTAAAGTTTATTCTCGGTTGTTTTTCCTTTACAGTGATCTAAGTTTTGTCACTTCTCATCTTTTCGCACCTACTAATAAGCAGAATTGTTGATCATTTTGATTTATTAACTGCTAGAATTTTTTTTTTAGAAAATCAGTGTGAGTGTCGGCAGAAGAAGATGGCGGAGGCGACGGTCATCCCCATCCGAGTCAATGTCGCAATCGTCGCGAGATCAATGAGAATTAGAGTATGTACTTAGAAACGCTTGTTCAATATTTACTGGGTTTGCGCGGAGCGGCGTGGTGGGCGGAGGAGTTGAGATTTTCGAGTGTGGTTTTTTTAGGATGGTAAATGAATATTGGGGCTACGTTTTGGTATTGGTTTGGGATTTTTGGGTTTTGGTTTTGGGGTCGTCGCCGGCGGCCAAAGTTGCAACATTTCAGCGCGAGGTTGCGCTGGGTTGGCCACTTTGAGCGATTGCATCTTTTGAACGGAGAGGAGTTGGGTGCTGAAAAAAATAGAGGCTGATAGGGAATGTCTTCAAGATTAATAGGACACAAATTGGGCAAATTTCGCCTGATGGTCTTTCCTGTGGGCGTGGCCAAAATTTTACCCCGTTTTTTGGCCCTTTTTTCGTCTGTATTTGCTCACTTTCTCAAAATCTGTACCCGCGATTTTTTTTGTTTCAACATATATCATGTAGTTTTGGAAGGCGCATCGACTGATCTATTGCACATGGCCTGAAAGTAGCTGGATCGATAGATACAAAGCAAAAACTAGCGAACCCATTTTGTTAGGAGCGAACATTTGAAAAATCAATGCTCGGAGATTTGGGACCGGAGCGGGATGGGACATTTTGATTATTGTACAGTTTTACGAGAGCTTTGGAATGAGCCTACTCCCGTTTGGATGGCTTTCCAGGAAAGTACCCTGAGGGGGCCGTGAAATGTCGAATTTTTTGGAGGCCTTTACTGCGGTGGTTTTTTCTAGGATGTTGGAGTTATGGCAACGTGTTATATATCAATCTGTAGCTTTTGAGAAGACGAACTACTTTGTCATACAAAACGTTTTCATAAAACGACGTTTTTGATCTACTTTTGGTCCGAGAATGTTTAGGCCACTTTTTCGACCTTAGCTATCACTGACACTTTTTGGGGCTTATTTTTATTCGAATAGAGCCAAAAATTAGCTATCGAATGGTAGTTGAATCTTTAGATTTGGTCCAGGCATATTTGAGAAATGAATTATTTTGTGGCTTTTTGGTACATTTTCACGGTACGCAGATATTCTACCGACCCAGGTTCGGAGTCGCGCGCGGGCAAACTCTTTTACGCGCATCAGTAATATGTCTTGAGCAGTAGAAAGCCTTTATAATCAAAGTTACCACAGAATTAATTGATGTTGGTTTGGTTTCTTTGTTATTAACCAAAAACGACATATTAGGTATACCTAGAGAACATATTTTCAGCTAATATTTATTTATTTTATTTTTAACACTGAACAAACATGAAAAGCCAACTTCGAAGAAAAATAAAACATGTCAGCAATCTTATAGTTAAGTACTTGTGGCGGTGCGTGAGTATCATAACCTGTCTGGTGCACTTCACTCTAAAAGCTCATATTTTTTTGGAAAGTAGACTTAGGGTCATCCGTTTTAGTATCTCTTTTTTTTTATTTGATCATTTTTGCGAAATAAATATAGAATAACGGTAAATTAACATTAAAAACAGTTGGAGGTATCAAAAAGTTTTTTAAAAAGGCATATGCACTATGATGCCTGGTGTACTTCAAAAAAACTTTTGTCTTTCTTGGGCGACAACATTTGGCTGTGTTCTTTTCTCGCTCCATGTGGTGGGCACGCGCGATCGCGACAACGGCATCGTCGCCCACGGTACGCATTTTTTTTATATTTGTTTTCTTCCATCCCCAACTAGGATAGCACTATCAGATGTAATCAGTGATTATGACTGTTTGCATTGTTGCTTAATATTAGTTTCCTTTCGATCTGACTATGGTTTTTTTGTTTTACAAATGTTTTTTGATTACTTTTTATTAAAGAATTTCAAATATATTCGAATGACTTTAAAGTTTTCGTTGTAGTGGCGACTTCGAGGAAGCCGCCGGAGAAGGCGTCCGCCGGCGCCAAGGGACGCGGGAGTCGACTTCGCCTGCTATGGTTAGACATTCACTTTTTTTGTTGCTTTTTTTGCTTATATTATTTCTTATAGTTAAATGTTAAACGAAATGTTGTTTGATGATTTATGATAGGAAGTAATAGCAAAGCTATCATCGTGTTTTTTATCGGTTGATTAAGATATATACTCGATACTGTTAGTAGGAGTACGATTTTTTCGGGCTTGAGGAGAATGTATGGTAGGAATTTGAGTGACATTTTCAGATTATCTTCAGTAATGATTAATTAATGACGTTTCTATATTCCGGAGTTTTCGTGTTATGGTTTAGGTTTATGAAATTTTATTAGGAAGTTCAAGGAATAACTCCTTTAAGTATATGCTTCTTATTGGTTCTCTATTTGGGTGATGTATCCTTGTCTATTTTTGCTTCAAGGCTGTGACTATAATTTTTTTCCCTTATTTAGGTTGGTTTTATATAGGGCTAAAATCACTTAGTTGTTTCAGGTTACATCAAGGTAATTTTTTAAAGATTACTTTGAGAATGCATATTCTTTTTTTGGGGCATTTTTTCTCATTCTTTTAGCTGGTTAATGATGGAGCTTTGGATAGTTGTGCGCAATATTGGTATAATCCAATAATAACATGGGATATTGTGAGTGTTTGATTTTTTATAAAAGCGGCGTATTTTTCTTATTATTTAAGGTTTTTGCGTTAGTTCTATTAACGTTACAAATCGTACTTTGTTTTTGTTCTTCAGAGTCAGAGGAAGTCTGAATGAAGGACGACCGGTTAATGAAGTCGGTGACGACTTCGGCCACACCGGCCACGCAAGAAAATTAAGGTACTCATTTTAAAACATCTTTCAAAATTCTTTTAACCTTTGTAACGAAACTTGTTTTTCTTTTCGGTTTTCCTAGCAGGTGGTTAATTCTGGGAATATTTTTTTTTAGCTTGGTTAAAGTTAATTATTATCTTGATGTTTTCTCGGGAGAATTGGTTTGGAACATTTATGATATTTAATGTTCGTCGATGGTGAAGGATTGGGTTCTGTTTTTCAGGTTTATGAGTGAAAGTATCTTTCAGATTTATGAGTGAAAGTGCTGTTGCTTCATATTTTAAGGTGTTGATTGTTGGAGTTTTATGAATAAAAGATCTTTATTTACAGTTTTGGATACGATTCTGTTGTGTTTCTATGGTACTGGGTTGTTTGGACTGTTGAAGTTGATAAATTATAAATGATAATGTTCTTTAGGATATTGTATGGTAAGAGTACAATTGAAAGTTATTTTTCTTTTCTAGCTTGGGTGAATAGGATTTAATTGTAAAGAGTTAGCTTTTTGGTTTCTTGTCATTTATATAAGATATTTCAGTCAAAGAAAATACAGATAACATATTAATTTTTCTTTTCTGTTGGTACGGTATTATTGACGAACGTAAGGTATTGGGTGAGTGTACTCTTTGTGCCTGCATGCAAATGAGCTACTTATTTATGGATGTTTAGATTTTTTATATATTTACAATTTGGTAAAGCTGTTATTTAATTGGCGTATGTTATATTACGTTTAAGGATTACATTTGTATTGATATGCATGAGGCCGGGTTACTGTATGCAGCGATATGAATACAAACATTTATTCTTTTATGTCTTAAGGTGTCTATTTTAAAGTATTGTTCCTCTTAAAATGCTATTATTATTCTGGATTGGTTTAGCATAGGATTGGAATAATATTGTTGTTTTTTTTAATATTCAAAACTTATTTCCTTGTTCAAATTGGTTTTTTTTACATTGAATTCAAATCTCTTTGTTTTTGGGGATTTCTTTCTCATACCCTTTCCATTATCTGGTTAATGCATGAGCGTTGCCATATCTGTTTGGGTAATATTTATCGTAAATTCTTCCTTTATTCGCCGGGAGTTTTTGTCTGCGTATTTCCTTATATTACATTACTTTTTTCCTTTTACATTTTTTTATAAGATTAATTATGTTTATGGTATTCTGGGTTTTTATGCTTTTCTTTTAAAATGGCGTTGATACATTTTTCCTTGTTCAAGATGGTTTTACATAGAATTCAAATCTCTTATTTGTTTCAGTTTAAGTCATGGTAATCTTTTTTTAAAATTCCTTTGGGAATGAATTTCTTTTTGGGGATATTTTTTTCTCATACCCATTCCTTTTAGATGGTTAATGCTTTAGCGTTGTTTCACGGGTATTTTTTGTGTGCGTACCTCCTAATAATAGTTTTGTATTCCTTTTATATTTTTTTGTAATTCAATCTTTTCTTTTTCTCAGCTTTAATTTTTTTTAAAAATAATTTCTAATTGTAAGATATTTTAAGGTATAGATGAGAAATTTGTTCTTTTTTCCGTGTTAAGACTGGGTCGTTTTATTAAGGTTAGCATTGTCAAAACGCTTTAGAATATTGTTTGATGATTCATGATGGGAGATAATTACAACGCTTTCAGCATGTTTATTTCAGCGCTTTCGAATGCGAGTGAGCGAGGGCAGGGGTACTGTATTTAATAATATTCCTTTTTCTAACACCGTTTAGGTTTATTTCTTTTTAGTGCGAATGTTCATTTAATGCTTACTTGGATAAACTAAACATGGCGTTGCAGAGCAGAGGAAAGCAGAGAGAGAGAGAGAGAGACAGAGAGAGGAGGGATCTGGGGAGAAAAAGAAGCAGAAAAAGTGAAATAGAGAGAAAAGCAGAGGTAAATAAGCGTAGAGAAAGAGAAGTGGAGAGGGGGGAAGCAGTAAGAGAGAAGGAGAGAGAAAGAGAAGCAGAGAGAAAGAAAAAAACAGAAGGGAAGCAGAAAGAAAAGCAAGGAAAGGGAAAGAGACGGAGAGAATAATTTTTATTTTATTTTATAAGGCACCAAGTTTAGAATCTCGTTTTAATTTTTTTTATTTAGATTACCTTTTGATAGGATACTGTACTATATAATAGTTACAGTATGCATATGAGTGAAATCCCTGATTTACACTCATTAAGGTCCATGGTTATTTTTTTAGGAGAACATTTTAAGCTTATAGAATTTGCGGTTCACTGTAATGCGGATTTTAAAGACTGGATACTGCAGGGCAGGCGCACCATCTTAGGAACTTTCATGGGTGTTTTATTTGATGTAGCTATAATAATATTTTCGGTGTAATTAAAATGTGATCCAATAAGAGTGGGGTAATGGAATCTAGAGTTGAATAATGGATACTGTAGTTTTGATGTTAGTGTTATCATTTTATATGTTCACTTTCATACTGTTTTGGAATGTAAGGGGGTACTGTAATGCAAGATTGGATTAGTTGTGGAGATGTAAATACAACTATTTGACGTCCGTAAATGTTTTTGGATATAATTTGTAAACTTTTTGAATTGGATATGGATGATATAATTTGGTTTAAGTTTTGGAATGTCATTTTAAAAGTTTATTTCCCATTACTTCGAAGGTTGGATTAAGGCGCATTTATATTGAAATTTTTTTAAGGGTACTTTAATATTCTTCTTTTTTTAACCTCATTTCTGTTAAATGTTTAAATGCGAATGTTCATTAAATGCTTCCTTGCATATATTAAAAGCATAGAGAACGAAGCATAGAGAAAGAGAAGAATAGAGGGGAGGGGGAACAGTGAGAGCGAGAAAGAAAGAGAGACAGAGAGGAAGCAAAGAGAAAAAAACTGAAAGAGAGAGAGAGAGCGAGGGAAAGAGAGAGAGAGAGAGTTGGAATCTAAGAGAGGGAGCGAAAGAAGCAGAGAGAAAGTGAAGCAACTCAACTTTTTTTATTACTTTATAAGGCACCGAGTTGAATTTTTTTTTAAATTATTTTATTAGATAACTTTTTATTAGGATACTGTATAATAATTACAGTAAGCATATGAGTGAACTTCCTGATTTATCCTCTTTAACTTCCATGGTTATTTTTTAGGAGTTTACTTTTTAAGCTTTTTTTTGAATTCGCGGTTTACTGTAATGCGGATTTGGAAGTCAGGATACTGTATTGCTTTCACACCATATTGAATCTTTCATGGGTGTTTTATGGGGCATGTAATTTTATTCTTTTTCATTCTATTAGAAGCATGATTTTTTAGAACTTCTTATTATTTGAAAATAATAACTGTTGCCACATTATATTGTAATAATATGTGCCTTGCATGGTCTGACATTCTTTATGTTGCTGTTCGACTATAAATTAACAGTTCATTTTATTTCAGAAGTCTTTAAAGTATGCCTCAAAAGATCTAATTGAAGTACAGTAGTTGAACGGTTCCATCTTTTGAGAAAATGTAGGCACTTGTTTTTTGTTTGTCGCGTGTAAAATATTAAGAATTCCATATGGTTTTTTTGAGGTTCAGGGTTCATTTATTTAATTTTATACATAATGTCTCTAGGGGATCAGTTTCGGATATACAAGTTGGCTGATATACTTTTGTGATTATTCCTAAAATCGTTTATTCTCAGAGCGTATGCGCGGGATTCGCTGCGCACCCACCGACGCGAATCTTCCGTTCCACGACGGCATGGCGTGCACCAGGTAATTCACCCTGTAGATTAGGGAAAAAGAGAAAGAGAGCGAGAGGATAGGAGTAGACTTGTCCCACCCTTCCCATCTCATCGTCGAAGGGGCGACTTCGCCGCGCTCTACTTCCACGAGGATGAACCTCGTCTTCATCATCAACAACTGCTGGATAGTAAGCGTTCCCTCGCCCAGATTTAATCTAGCGGTCCTTTTCAGAGTTGAATGTGAGGAGTTGAATGGGATATAAAGTGGGGAATAGATAGAAAAAAAATATATAAAATAGGAAACATTGTGTTTTGAAAAGAGAGAGAGAGATAGAGTTATAAAGTGCGGAATATATGAAGTGAACCGGATTTTATTTATATTTTTATTTATTTTTGATTAAATATAGCTTAAGAATTTCATTTATGCAGTGGTTAAAATTTTTTATTTATTATTGGATTTCAATCCAGTTTTGCAGTATCCCGAAAACAATTGGATAAGCTATTTTATTTCAAATTTACGAATGAAAAAATTATCCTTTTTTAAAGGAGAAGCCTTGTAGCAGACAACAAACTATTGATCCAAATTGTTTAACCACTGCATTCTTTGGATATTATTTGGATATTTTTATTTACTTTTTTTGATTGCATGATCACATCTTTTTAACATTGCTAACATTGTAAACATTGATAACACGGCTCATGCAACACTGATAAAGGCCACCGAGATATAATCGTGTGAAAGTTCCACGTTGAAAGACCCATGAGCAGGCATTTATCCGTTGCATGAGTTTTCACTGCACTGCACCGCACACGGCTCACGGCCTACTGATAATGGCCAAAAGTTGAAGCCTCTGAAGAGGATAAAGAGTCCGAAGGACTAAGAATTAAGTAATGGCCCAGATCGATGACGTGAGTCGTACATACACTTAACCATATTGCATTGTACTGGCTAGAGAATTGTTGTGTTCTTGCATTTTGTATTACTCCGTTGAGAGTAACCGGCTTGACGGCGATTGAATGCCCGCTTTGCGGGACTAAAACGGCTTTGCCGTAATGTCTAATCTAGCAGTTGATGGAGAGTCGTGGTGAGGATGTGTGTTCAACATACCTTGTTCTTCTGGGACTAAAGCGACTATGTCGTAAGCTAAGACTGCTATGCAGTATCAAATGCCCTAAAAAGGAGAAACCATGTTGCACATGTTCTTATTATGGCCATCTGTCTTCTGTTGGATCTTGCATTCTCATACGTCTCCATTCCGAGTTATTACCGGCTTGACCGGCGATTGACTGCCCGCTGTGCGGGACTAAAACGGCTTTGCTGTAATGTCTAATCTTGCAGTTGATGGAGAGTCGTGGTGAGGATGTGTGTTTAACATACCTTGTTTTTCTGGGACTAAAGCGACTATGTCGTAATCTAAGACTGCTGTACAGTAACGCATGCCCGAAAAAGAACAAACCATGTTGCACATGTTCTTATCATGACTATCTGACTTCTGTTGGATCTTGCATTTTTGTGTTTCTCCTCTCCCAGTTATTACCGGTTTGACCGGCGATTGAATGCCCGCTACGTGGGACTTAAACGGCTTTGCCGTGATCAATGTATTCAACCTAAATGCTGATCTAGCAGTTGATGGAGAGTTCTGGTGGGGATGTGTGTTCAACATACCTTGTTCTTCTGGGACTAAAGCGACTATGTCGTAATCTAAGACAGCTGTGCAGTAATGCATGCCCGAAAAAGAACAAACCATGTTGCACATGTTCTTATCATGGCTATCTGCCATTTGTTGGATCTTGCATTCACATATGTCTCCATTCCGAGTTATTACCGGCTTGACCGGCGATTGACTGCCCGCTGTGCGGGACTAAAACGGCTTTGCCGTAATGTCTAATCTAGCAGTTGATGGAGAGTCGTGGTGAGGATGTGTGTTCAACATACCTTGTTCTTCTGGGACTAAAGCGACTATGTCGTAAGCTAAGACTGCTATGCAGTATCAAATGCCCTAAAAAGGAGAAACCATGTTGCACATGTTCTTATTATGGCCATCTGTCTGCTGTTGGATCTTGTATTCTCATATGTCTCCATTCCGAGTTATTACCGGCTTGACCGGCGATTGACTGCCCGCTGTGCGGGACTAAAACGGCTTTGCTGTAATGTCTAATCTAGCAGTTGATGGAGAGTCGTGGTGAGGATGTGTGTTTAACATACCTTGTTTTTCTGGGACTAAAGCGACTATGTCGTAATCTAAGACTGCTGTGCAGTAACGCATGCCCGAAAAAGAATAAACCATGTTGCACATGTTCTTATCATGACTATCTAACTTCTGTTGGATCTTGCATTCTCATATGTCTCCATTCCGAGTTATTACCGGCTTGACCGGCGAATGACTGCCCGCTGTGCGGGACTAAAACGGCTTTGCCGCACTCAATGCTTACAAGCTAAATGCTGATATAGCAGTTGATGGAGAGTCGTGGTGAGGATGTGTGTTTAACATACCTTGTTCTTCTGGGACTAAAGCGACTATGTCGTAATTTAAGACTGCTCTGCAGTAACTCATGCCCGAAAAAGAACAAACCATGTTGCACATGTTCTTATCATGACTATCTGACTTCTGTTGGATCTTGCATTTTTGTGTTTCTCCTCTCCCAGTTATTACCGGTTTGACCGGCGATTGAATGCCCGCTACGCGGGACTTAAACGGCTTTGCCGTGTTCAATGTATTCAACCTAAATGCTGATCTAGCAGTTGATGGAGAGTTCTGGTGGGGATGTGTGTTCAACATACCTTGTTCTTCTGGGACTAAAGCGACTATGTCGTAATCTAAGACAGCTGTGCAGTAATGCATGCCCGAAAAAGAACAAACCATGTTGCACATGTTCTTATCATGGCTATCTGCCATTTGTTGGATCTTACATTTTTGCGTGTCTCCTTCCCAGTTATTACCGGCTTGACCGAAGATTGACTGCCCGCTCTGCGGGACTAAAACAGCTGTGCTGATGACGAATGGACCACCATGTCTAAAAACTGTAAAGAAAAATCCCGTAATGAGATTAATGGGACGAAACGGGTATAAGTGTAATTGAAACAGGTTCTCATCTGATGAGTCCCGCCTGTTAGTTTGTTAGCACTACAATCAGTTACTATGTTGATGGTTGGAACAGCAAATAGCTACAGTCTAAAAACTGTGCTGATCATTGGACCACCAAGTCTAAAAACTGTGTTGATGATTGGACCACCAAGTCTAAAAACTGACAGAATTATTGCTATTATCTCTCAGTGTATTTGTAACACATTTTGCGATTCTATCGTTTTATATCGTTATGCATTTTCGAGGCGCGTTTACTTTTGTAAATACGCATGCATGGTTCGAATCATATTACATTCGTGAAATGGCACTTTGAAAGTCTCTCGGAGATTGCTTTTAATTTGCATATTACTTTAAAACATTCCTCTGAGAACGGTTAAAGTGCCATTCGGTACAAGAAGAATATGTGAAATGCTTCAAATTGTGTATGCGTATTTGATCGCATATTTTGATTGAATAATTCGCGGCGCATTTGAAATGCATAGCGGAGAACAAAACATTTGGTTAATCAACTCCTTTTTGTAGGAGGTAAGCTGATCGATCTGGTTGAGTGGCCTAAGTGACTTCTATTCCAGATGGTTTTTCGTGTGACGCGAAAGGGCGACAGGGTCGACCTGCGGCCCGGCCGCCGTCAACACTACGCAGGTGGCAATGACCCAGTGATTGAGGGGGCACCATCACTGGGAGAGCCGTTCTTCTGCCCCCACACACGCACGGTTGTCACTGAGACAGCGGGACTTCCGTGTTTTCAACCTTTCCACTGCTGTCTCAACCCGGAGCTCTTATGCCCGGTCATGCCCACGGTAGAAGTATCCCGTGATGTCAATATTGATTCTGTGGTTGAAGTATCCCACAACAAGCAATGCAATGAGATGGAAACGAAGTTTCTCCAGTTGAAAGAATCTGCTCTCAAGTATGTTGCCCTCAGAGGAGGTGGAAATGGCGAAGCGGGCTATATCCCCTTCGAACCAGAAAATGAATACGATGACATTCCGTCAAACGACCGACTGCTTTTGGAAACAGTTGATGACTACATACGCCGTATGGCGGAGACATATACTTTTGATGACACAGTGTTCGGACTAACTGGATTCTATGGAATCTTTGGACAGCGAGGAGCTGCTGATCTTTTTACAAGTGGCAAGTTCCAAATCGAAGACTTAAGTGAAGACATGGCCTTTGTTGCCTTGAATGATTCCTTCAGAAGGACAGCCAAAAGGATACTTCTACCTGTTTACCAGGATGAACATTATTGGTTTGCAGAGTATCATAAGGACAGCAACAGTGTTACGATTGCTGATTCAATTTACAACGTGTACAACGTTGCCTGTTTTCCTGGAAGCATTATGCAAATTACACTCCATATGCTTATAAAGCACGTGTTTCCAGGCACTCCTATGCCCACTTTCAAGTGGGAATCAGTTGCACAGCAAGAGGACGGTACCAACTGTGGTGTTTTCATGTCCAGATTTTATGAATGTGCCATGAAAGGCATAGATAAAGAGAGACACCACTTTGATTGGAAGTCCTACAGACTTGTTATGCTGAATAGGCTGACTAAAGCCTCAAATCAAGAGTCCACTTCTGCGGCAAAGGTTGTTGCAAAGCCAACACAAGCTCAAAGTGAGGAATGGACTCAAGTGAAGCCCAGAAGAAGCCAGAGATCGAGAAATGAAGGCTTTAAAAAGCCTCGCACTCCGCCTTGGCGGAAAGATTCTTGGAAAGGTAAAGGGATCAAGCCAGATGTTGTTCCCGAAATTGAGATAAGCAGACCATACAATGTGCTTGAAGAGGTAAATCTTGACGATGACGTCTTCGCAGATGTGGAGGCACCATTCTGTGAGGTTCAAGATCCTCAACGAAGATTGATGCAGCGCACAGTACAGAGCGCTTTCGAGAATATTGTCGATTTGTATGGCAATGGAAAGACTATTCTTTTGAACGTCTCTGCATCCGAATCTCTGAGGCATGCTGATGCCAATCACAAGTATGACGCAAAGACTGTGCGATCATTCATTCACAAGTATTCAGCTGAGAAATGCAAAGTAATGGAGAGAATGCTGCTCCCATTGGTTGATGATAAGAGGAACGGACATTTCCTCTCTGCACTATTTGAAAAGAGTAGTAACACTCTTACGATATATGATTCCCTTTGGAGTTCAGCAAAGACATATGAGTGGATTCGAACATCAGTTCGGAGACTAATTGCTCACGTTATGAAGATTAAGAATGACATAACCGTAAAGACGGCCACCTGTACAGAACAGAAACGTGAAGTTGACTCTGGTGTTCACGCAATCCGATTTGCCATGAACGCTTGCAGTAATGGCAAGGACATAGAAGATGACTTTGATGCATCTGAATTCCGGAAGGAAATCTCTGAATTGGTTATGCATCATGAAAGGTTCAAAACCAATTTTACGAAGCATAATGAGATTGTTAAAAACAGTCAATCTGTCAAAGCAAAAACTCCACAAGCGAATAATATTGTGTCAGCTGAGCAAATATCATTTGATGTTGCCAAGATCAAGTCGCAGTTGAATGCGAAATTGAAAGCACCAGATGTTGAAGTTGTGGAAGCATGCATTCTAAGAATTGCTCAAGATCAGCCCGCAAGAAAGGCAGTAGTTTGTAAGTACTCTCTATTGAAGGGTAACACAAATGTGTCTATTGACAATGCTTTAATGAAATCCTATGAAGGAGAGATAAATGAATGTCAGCTTGCTCAATTTGTAATAGTTGATGATAATCGCAAGAAGCATTTCTTCTACTCTGACTTCTCTTGGAGCACTGGAATTATGAGAATTTGTGACTCAGATAAACATGTATCTCTTGATGCATACACTGACGTTATAGATAACGTACGAAAGTTTGTTTCCAGAATAAAAGCGACGAGTTCATTCGAGTGTATTCTGGAAGATTGCAAACAGCAAAGCAAGGGCGCGAAGCAATGCTCGTGGTTTTTCGCATGCAAATATGCAGAGTGCGCTCTGAACAGACTCTTATTTTCAATTGACTGCTTTAGCTGGGTGTTGTACAAGCAAACCTTGTTGTCATTGTTCGTACATAAAGACGAACGCAAACTGAAAGCATCTGATACAAGATCAAACCTCCGAAAATCGCTTGAAAACTCAAGCAATATCTCTCCAGGATGCGCTCACAATGAATCAGATTTGAATGTTCGCATAACTAGAAGTAGAAGCAGAAGCTCAAATTCTGACAATGATTCGAATTTGTTTCGAACTCCAATCAAGCATCAAGTGCCCAGCGCACGCCAAACTTCTCTGACAAAGAGTGGAAATCAGACACCTAAGCGTAAAAGTGATGTCACTGACACCTCCATTTCTTTAAAGAAAAACAGAAGGGAAGTCATTACTGAGAGCCCGTCTGTTTTGTTATCTCAAATGAATGATTTGCATTTATTGCAAAGCCCATTGATTCATACTTCCGGGAGGAAACGGAAAGCTGAGAAGGATGTAGCTCCATCACCATCAACCATTTTATCTGGGATGAGTGAGATGAACGTTAGCACTCCAAAGCGAGTTTCTACGAGACAGCCGAAAAAACTGTTTGTGCCCTATCAGGCTGAATTTCCCACTGCGAATTCCGATGCTCCAATCGCAACGATGTCATACGACAGTTTAAACAAGCTGGACGGCAACCAGTGGTTGAATGATGAAGTTGTGCTCTGTGCTATACAAGCAGTTTGCTACGGCAAGAAGATTTTCCTGATTGATCCGGTTCAGTATGAAAGATACTGTAGAAATCCAGAAAGCATGCAAAAGTTGAGAACAGACAACTTTAGCAATTATGACATGATTCTGTTTCCGTTGGTCAATGATAACCACTTTATGCTAAGTGTCATAGACATGTCGTCGCCACGCTTTGTCATGGTTTACGACTCGCTGAATAAAGTTGACAGGAATGAATTAAACAGAATTCAAAAATGTATTCATCACTTAACCGGACTTCATGTAATGGCCGCCCCATCGGGTGCTAATCTTACCACTCTGCAAAGTGATGGTTTTAATTGTGGTCCAATCACTATTTTCCACGCTCTGCAAATTGTTAATGATCGGCCGACAGTTGTGCCGAATTTTGATGCTGCTTCATTCAGAAAGCAGTTGAAGCACTATTTGCAAACATGCAAGTTGATAAAGATAATTGGAGGCGCAGAAGTCTGTATTACTCCTGATTCTACTCCAAGAACTCGAAGATCGAGCTCGAGTTCATCTATTGGTTCTGTAGCATCAATGAGAAGTGTGGCATCGTCCACAATGTCAGTTCGGTCAAACGAAAGCGACTATTCAAGTGAATCACTTGAAATGCTTAAAAAGTTTGGCTGGACACATCAGCCTCGAAGAGGTAAACCATGTAAGACCTCAGTGTCAGCAATAGCACTTTATGCTGCGTATGCCGGTGGACATTTTGACAGCTCTATTATTGAAGCAATGTTAAAAGTCCTGGTTGCCGAGTCAAAGCAAAGCATTTTTGTGCTTTCGCATTCCGTTGTTATGGATTGCATTGCAAGGAGCATAGCTCCTGAGAGCAAATCTACTATAAAGCAGAAGATTATCTTCGTTCCATTGAAGGATCAAAACGAATGGATCCTTGGAGTGATAGAGACAAAGCCTGACATTACAATTCGACTCTATGACAAAGAGCGAAGAGAAACCGTCATGGCACAACTATCACAATTTGTGGAGATATCATTTGGCAAGCCAGTTGTAATGGACAAGAAGAGGTCCAATCAAGTATGCAAATACTCTTCTCCAGAAGATTCTGCTTCTGCTCTATTTTTTAATGCGGAACAATACTTGTGCGAATTGACAAAGCAGAGAAAGAAGAGATTTGACGAGTTTAAATCTGCAGAATACCGCGAAATAATCACCAAGATGTTGATTGACACAACGATGGTCAGAATATGTGCACAAAGTGATACTGCGGCCAATAAAGTTGTGCAGATAATTCCTTTCAAGTGTCCGGATTTGAAGGATTGCGATATTTCTTTGCTATCACAAGAAAACGATCAATTGAGTGATATAATTATAAGCAAATTTGCAATCGCTCTAAATTCAAATAAGCGATATGTTGTATTGCCACTTGATGCTTATGAAAGCAATGGAAGACTTGAAGGCTTTAATGTTGGAAAAAGACAGGGCATATTAATGCCTATCAAGAAAAATGCAGACGAATATGCACTGGTGGTCATTAAGGCCCAAAAAGCATATGTCTATGATCCGTACTTGCCAGCTATTGGTAGCGCATTTTCTGAGAAAATTAAGCAAGTTGCATCGTACTACAATCGAAACAGAGCAAGTTGCGAGTTGAAGAAAATGTATCCGGTCATTAAAAGTCCGTCATCTACCGGAATATATGTCTGTGCACTAATGCAC
This sequence comes from Allodiplogaster sudhausi, assembly GCA_945643635.1. Taxonomy (NCBI): domain Eukaryota; kingdom Metazoa; phylum Nematoda; class Chromadorea; order Rhabditida; family Diplogasteridae; genus Allodiplogaster; species Allodiplogaster sudhausi. The sequence goes on along the minus strand of CALZFC010000261.1, from coordinate 19,784 downwards.
GTATTGTCTGTTGACAACAAAGATATGCCTAAGAATGTTGAGTCGAAGGCTGTGAAGAGAATTATTTGTCAACTTCTCAAACTAAACGAACATATTTCTGTCTCACAAGACTTAACTGATACTGCAGTTGTTGATAATGAAAGCACAGTTGTGACAACCCCACAGTCGGGTACAAGAGAATATTTCGCAAATTATAGGCAACAAGCTCGAAAGGTTCAGCCGCAACTTATGCGTGCCCAGATTAATTACAGTACCCTACCTGAGCCTTATGTGCTTCCACCACAGACCAAATGTGTGCACTGCCAAGCATGGCGTTGGCCTGGAGAACCTGATTCCATTTGCTGTAAAGGCGGCCAGGTTAAGATCCAAGATGACTTTCCACTATTCGTGGACATTGAAGAAGTGAGAAAAATTAAAGAGTACATCCTTTCACCAGCTGGAAAAGCTACCTATGACACTGTGAGAATGATAAATTCTCCCCTATCATTTGTGTGCACCAGTATGAACACGAAAAAGAAATCAGACTTTCCCAAAGGAGGCCCAGTGCCCTTGGTCGTTAACGGGAAAATAGAGGCAACAATTGTCTCCCTCCAACAAAGCACCGCGAAGTCGAATCCTTCGTTTACTTCACTTATCCTTTGCAAAGATTCTGCTCGCGCAGAAAAGGCTTGTGCCGACTTTATGAAGAAGTACAATGTAAAGTACAATCTTGATATTTTCATGCGAGTTCGAAATGTGTTACAGGAGCACAATCATCTCGCAAAATGCTATATGCTCCTGGAAGAAGTAATCCAGGAAGAGAAAAAGAAAGCTGAGACTAGAAATAGACAGCCTAATCAAGTCATGTTGAACATTCTCGATAGAGAGGAGGCTGTGAAACAGTTCTCTCCGAATACACGCGCTGGTGGACAACTAATTCATGTGAATCGTCCGGTCCATCCTGGGCGATTGAATGCGCCACAAGGCGACAAGTTCATGTCAGCAATATATGTCTACCCATATGGGCAGTGTCCGAGCCACGAGGATTTGAATCGTGGAGTAAGAATTTTCCAGAAATCCTCTTGGACAAATAAGAAGCTTGTGCACTTTAGCCAGCTGTGGGATGCCATGAGTTATACACTTTTGTTGCCACGCGGAAACCGCACTTATAAGCTTGGAATGCCAAAGTTTACAACAATGAGCAAGAGAAATCCCCTTCCTGGGGTAAAGCCACGCGAGTTCCTCTCGCGATCTGAATATTACAATTTCACATTCGCAGATAAAGGTAATACACCTGAAGAAAGGCGAATGCATTGGTGCAGATACTGGGGTATGCTTACCCAGCAATTCCAACTAGACGTTTATTTGCGAATTCAAGCAGACCGACTGGCTGCAATAAAGAGAGAACGTGAGGAACAAGTCAATAAGATTGCCAAAGTGTCAGCAAATGCAAAATATGTTCAGATGAAGCTTGAAGAAAAGGGATACGCACTTGGCAACTATGTCACACTCCCTGAAAGCTTTTATGGAGGTCCGAAATACTTCCGAAGACTGTACTACCAATGTGTAGCACTTTCAAAGAGATATGGCAAACCATCTCGATTCATAACATTTACCGGAAATCCAGAATGGCCGGAGATTACTAAAATTTTGAAACTCATCTCGCCTAATATGACATGGCATGACATTGCCGATGATGTTTGCCGAATCTTTTGGCTCAAGGCAAAAGAATTTTTGAAAGACGTCACTGAACGTGGTGTACTTGGAGAAGTGGTTGCCAACGTCTGGAACGTTGAATATCAACAGAGAGGAATGCCTCATATTCACCTGTTGATCTGGTTTAAGAAAGGCCATGTTGACACTCCAGAGATCATTGATCAGACAATCTGTGCTGAGATTCCGCCTGAACCGGCCCAGGATGACCCTTATTATGAGGAGAAAATGAGACATCGTGAACTCATTCAAAAGTGTATGATTCATGGTCCCTGCGAAGGTAAACTTGATATGACGTGCCGTAAGAGGCGACCCAATGCATTCTTATGCGCGAAAAGTTACCCAAAAGGCTATCGCGATGAAACAGAAATGATTGAAAACGATTATCCGTTGTATAGACGGAGAGATAACGGAGCAAACATTGTCTACTCAAAAGGAAAGAATGCACGAGTTGCAACGAATCGACATGTTGTTCCGCACAATCCATATCTCCTGATGAAGTATGGCTGTCACATTAATGTAGAGGCCTCTACGAGTATCTCTACATTCAAGTACATTTTCAAGTACATTTTCAAGGGCGTTGATCTCCTTGCTTTGGAAATTGATGATATGGAAGAAGATGAGATGAATGCCAAAGGCATCGTACTCAGAAATGAATACGAGAAAAAAAATGGAAAAGTCAGGCAATTGGTTGACCTTGACGAAACAAAGACTTTCCAGAATGCGAGAAGCATATCCTCAATTGAGGCTTCATTCTGCAGACTTGGCCTGCCACTGCATGGTATATCTCATTGCGTTACAGCATTGTACATTCATCTGGAAGGTGAGCAACATATGGTTGTCAAAGCTGATGATACTGCCGCCCAGAGAGAACAAAGAGCTGAGAGAGCCACCTCCAGATTCATGGCTTTCATGGAGCTAAACATACGTGACGAAGATGCAAGAAAACTGACTTATCTTGAAGTTGAAGAAAGATACAGATGGGATCAGAAGGCAAAGATGTACAAGCCATATGTACGTACTGGACAGATTGAGCGTAATATTGCGTACCTGTCTCCCATCAGCCCCCGAAACAGGGAACTTTACGGCCTTCACTGTCTGGTGAGAAGCCTTACTGGCTACACTTGCTTTGCTGATTTGCTTAAATCAGAAGATGGAAGCACCACATATGCAACCTTTGATGAGTCTTCTCGGGCAAGAGGCCTTTTGAGAGATGACAAGGAGTGGGACGCATGTCTTAACCTTGCAAGCGAGTCTATACCGAATCCAAGAGCATTCCTCAGACTCTTCTGCGTCATTCTGATGAATTGTCAGCCACCCAGTCCGGCAGAACTCTTTGAAAAGTACAAGGCAGACATGTTTGACCGCGATAAGCAACATAAATACTCTGAAGAAGAGAAAGTGCAGAGAGTCCTCAGGCACATTCAGTCGATCATAAGACACTCTAACATGACGCTCAAGCAGTTTGGATTGCCGGAGCTTAGAAGGAATGAAGCTCTTGAGCGAAAGTTCATGTCTGAAGACAAGAGAGAGGCTCAAAAGAGAGCAGATGAAATGCAACCCATGCTAAATGAGGGCCAGAAGTCAATTTCGGAGCAAATCATTGCTGCCATCTCTGACACAAGTGCCGAAAAGCGTTGCTTCTTTGTGACTGGAAGTGGTGGTTGTGGAAAGACATTCCTCTACGAGTACTTAATCAATTGGTGCATTGCACACGAAAAGGTTGTTTTACCTGTTGCCTCAACCGGCATTGCAGCAACTCTATTGAAGAATGGTACGACCGCTCACAGTGGTTTTGGAATTCCGCTCGAATATGATGAGCTGGACAAGACAAACCTTGACATCACCTCAGACAAGGGTCAGTTCTTGAGACAAGTTGAAGTCATCATTTGGGATGAGGCCCCAATGCAGTCGAATGCAATCTTGAGTTTTGTTGACAGAACAATGAGGGTCGCTGCGCCCAGAGACCAGAAAGATAAGCCATTTGGTGGACGTGTCGTTCTCCTCGGTGGAGACTGGAAGCAAATTTTGCCCGTTATACCAAGTGCTCGAGATAAGCAGATCTTGAATTACACACTGAACAATGCACCTATTTACGACAAGTTTGAGCAGTGCAAACTGACTGTTAACATGAGGGTCGACAAGGACCAACAAGTATTTCTGAAATATCAGACTGAAGTTGGAGAAGGAACTGCAAACTTTGACGGATTGCACATTCGTGTACCTGAAAGAATGCTATGCGCCGATGAGGACGCACTAATAGACTCCGTGTATCCGGAGGAAGTCCTATGCAACGGTGAAGAGATGAGCAAAAGAGCAATCCTCGCAGTTCGAAATGATGCAGTACTCAAACTAAATGAGAAAATTATGAACTTGCTACCTGGCGAAGCAGAAGAGTTTATAGGAATCACTGAGATTCCTGAAGAAGCAGAGCATATGGGCATGCCCGTAGATTTGATCTCAACCTTGGAGGCGATGACGCCCAATGGAATGCCTGCTCATAAGCTGGTTTTGAAACCGCAAACACCCGTCATGCTTCTGCGGAACATTGACATTGAGAACAAATTGTGCAATGGCACTAAACTTGTGTTCTTGAACGCAGTGAAAGTAAACTCAGCGGACAGAAATGTCATACTACTAAGATGCAGAAATGTGACTGTGAATCCACCAGAAGAGGTATTCCTGCCGAGAATCGTGTTGAATTATCTCGATCGTAACAGTGGCGTACAATTCACACGAAGACAGTTCCCGATAAGGGCGTGCTTTGCTTGCACGATTAACAAGAGTCAAGGCCAGACGCTGGTAAGAGTCGGACTCGATCTGAGAACTCCGACATTTTCCCACGGGCACTTCTATGTGGCCATCTCGAGAGTTAAGAATGAGGCACATCTCAAACTTTTGATACCAAAAGAATTTGTCATAGAAGACAAAGTGAACGGAAAGCATGCCGTTGTCAGAAATATTGTTTTCCGAGAACTGTACCCGATGGTAAATTATGAGATCACAAACAGTCCTCCTGCACTGGCTGACGAACCAGATGTTGACCCGTTTGAGGGCTTGAATCTTGATGACGATGAAGGGGCAGAGAATGACCCCGAACAGCATGAAGAAGATAATCAAGTTGAAGAGATTGATCAAGAACAGCTCGAAAAAGAGCTTGATGACTTAACTTATCAGTTGCAGCAAGAGTTTGCCGCAAAGCAGAATGGCGATGTAGCTGAGAACAAGACAACGGATGAGAATGCCGTTGATAACAATGATATCATACAGGCAATGCCTGAAATCGATGAAGATATTCACTTCTTTAGTGATGACGAAGAAGGCGACCTTCAGTACGTCGTATCTTCCGATGAGGAGGAAAATCCCCAAGATGAGGAAGAAAAGAACTGAATAAAGATGTGAGTCTAATTGCTCAGTAAGCAAGCATTTGTGAATAACTTGCAAGAAGCAAATAAATAACAAGATTGCGCAAAGTTAACGCTTTGTTTCAATATGAAATCTTACTGATTGTGAAATAATTGAAAGAAGCAAATGGCGGGTAACTGCATTGTTTGAATGAGAAGTTACATACTCTCAACAAAAAAATCCCGTCGCGAGATTAATGGGGCGAAACGGGTTTACATGCTCGAAAATTGCCAGGTTCTCGCTTGACGAGTTCCCCGCCTGGTTTAAGCAGTCTAACACAATATATCTCAACTTATAACAGCACTTAATTTTTATATTTTATTTAAAATTCATGTTTTTAAACAAAATAAAAATATAATTCATATATACACTCTAAATTATTTTCTCATTTCTATTTATTACATTCTCGACATTTCCAATTGTTACTTGTTATCGTTCAATCAATTATTTGCATTTTCTTAGTTTATTCTATGGACTATTTAAAATAATGCATAATAACCTAATTTTGTGAAACAGAGAGAGGGAGAGAGAAACGGAGTAAGAGACCTGTCGAGCAGTTGTTCACAGAGCTACTCTTAATCCTCACACCTAATTAGTCCTTTTCCTTCTTTCGTATCACTCTCCACTGCTTTGGAGACTCGTTTGTTTTGCCCTCTATTTTATCTCTGATTTTAATATTTCGCCTATTTATTCGCTCTCACACTTCCCTCTGTCTCTCTGTCTCTCTCTCTGTCTCTCTCTGTCTCTCTCTGTCTCTGTCTCTCTTCTCTCTCTCTCTTTCGCCATCTCTCTCTCTCTCTGTGTTTCTCTCTCTCTATCTCTTGCTCTTTATCATTGATTGGTCATCAAAGCCATCTCACCTGTTGCCTTGCACCTAGGAATTGCGTTTGCCAGGTAAATCTATCGCAGGGATTCTAAAGACATAATCACAAATTTTCTCCTCACGGCATAAATCTTTGACACACGTCGCTAAATTTATTTTAATAAAGCTCCCGCCATCTTGAATTTAAACCAGGCGGGTTGCGGACGCGCGTCTGCGGCCGGCGTTCTGATATTTTTTCAAACGGCCTGGAATTCCGCGTGGCTCGAATTTTGTCTGATTTATGTTATGATGGTATGTTGTCAATATCTCTTTGTTTCTTAAACACTCTCTGTCTTCAATTAAATTAAAACAACTTTGTTCTGCTTCAAAATAGGTAAAGTAAGAAATAGAGAGAAAGCGATCGGAAGGGATAACACTTAGAAAGAGAGAGAGAGAGAGAGAGAGAGAATGAATAATTATTAAATAATACCGATAATTAATTTATGTTTTGAATGAAGTTTGGCTGTTTTGTGCTATTGAATAAGGAATATAGCATTTAAAATGTATTAAAACAAAACAATTGGCTAATTTTATTCGCGAAAATAAAAATAAATAGTAATTGGCAAAGAGAATAAATTTTGTTTGGTGCATACTTACTTACTTGTGTGGTGTACTTCACTCTAAAAAAGTATTTTTTTTTTCAAAAGTGGACTTATAGTGAACCATTTCAGCTTCTCTTTTTTTTTATTTGATTATCGTGGCGAAATAAATATAGAATAACCTTAAACGTAGTAGAAAATGTCAAAGAGTATTTTTGCGGACATATGCACATTGATACCTGGTGCTCTTTTTAAAAACACCTTTTACTTTCAAAGGCGCGAATAATTTGTGGCCACATTTTGCGGCTCGAACCATATGGTCGGCCAACCTATTTTGGGCGGCTGCATTTTTTTCTTCTTATTCTTGTTTTCCTTACTTCGTTCTATCTCAGTTCATTTGCTATGAAGCTTTCCAAAACACTGTGAATACTAAACGTTCACCCTCAGTGCTCATCTTTTATGATATTTATGTCATATTGTTAATATTTCATGTTCATGTGTCCGGTTGCTAATGGGGATGACCCTTGGTACTACTCGGTTAGTCCTGCCCCAAAATTTTCGAAAAAAATATAAATAAATTTTTCTCTGAAATCGCCCCTATGGGTTCCTCAATGCGAAGAACAACGAATAACAGCTTAATGTTTGATTCTGACGTCATTTTAAGAAGATACCGTAATAACGGTTAAAAAAATTATCGCTTCTAATAGTCTGTAACTAATTTTTCCGAGGTTCGCCGATCGTTTTTCATGCAATTTTTTCCAAATACCTACCCCATCTTTTGAAAATAATTCAATACCAAAAATAGAGTTGAATTTCGCGTTCCTCGCATTAAATGACCTCGGAGAGATGATTTAGAGACTATTGTAATAATCCGGCCATATCTTGTTATAATGACGTCAAAACCAAAAATAAAATTGATATTCGTCTTCCTCGCATCAAAGAACCTCCTCTGTCGATTTTGGAGAATTTTTTTTAATTTTGAGGCAGGACTAACCGAATAGTACCTAGATTGGTAATTTATGTTAATATTTTGGATTCCGGAAAGGATCGAAGAGCCCCCTTCCCCCTCCTTCTCCATAATTTCTTTGTTTCTAATTGTGGGGTGCGACAAATGCTCATTATTTCTTTCCTAACCTCAAAAGCATTGGGTTTTCGTGCATATTCTTACAATTAATTTTTTAAAAAATTGCTATATTTTCATCCTGGTAGGGATCGGAAAGGCCCTCTCTCCCACATACTCTTGTTGATTCTTATCATGTTAAACAAACTGTTTTCGGTCCTCTTCTGTGATTGAAAAACCTTATTTTGTTAAATGTTTGACAATTCATTTCTAAATTATATGCTCTTTAGCCTTCCTGTAGATAGTGGAGAGGCCGAATCTTTCCCAGATGTTTTGTGTTTATACTTATCGTGTAATGTGAATTTGTTGATTCGAGGTGATCTCGAAGTAGTAGAAGCCGACTCGAGGTGCGGCCAAATTTTTCATTCCAAACACGAGAAAAATCGTGTCGATTGGCAATGTTGCATACCGTTTGGGATAAAAATCGTGTCGATTGGCAATGTTGCATACCGTTTGGGACCTTCTTCCGCTAATATGTAATATTGTAAAATCACTTACTCGGAAGTATTGGATTTTTGAGCAAATGCTGAAGATTGATGTAGACAAATGATCCCTGTATGTTTTCTAATCTCAAAAGCCTTATAGTTTTTGATGCATATTCTTACGATTCATTTGAAGAAAAAAAATGTTCACCTTTTCATCTCGGTAGGGAGCGGAGAGGCCCCCTTCTTTCCCAATTTCTCTTTGTTCCTACTTGTTGATACCACAAAGTGCGTTTTTTTTCTAAATATTGTTGATATTGCATCTTAATTTCCCCCTCCAATATAGTTCCCTGCTGTTACTTTTAATTCACACGGAATATTCTGATCACATTTCGATCTTTAAAATTCCTCATAACTTCCCTTTTCCCCTTCCTTCGTCTATTTAATTTTCTTGTTTGCATCTCTCTTTGCTCTCCCTCGAATAACGTTATTCAGAACGATTTGTAGGTGGTGAGTCGTACTCTCTTTTAATAACTTCCGCGAAGAAAATCTATCTCAAATATAAAATAACGCTTTTAGTTTAAAAAAAAAACCTTTTTATACATTTTAATTGAGCTACGACCGAATTGGAGTCTTCTTGTGGCCGACATCTTCCCTCCGAATCTCGTGCTAATTTGGTTAGCAATTTTGCTTACCTGTGGGACTTAAGATTTCGCATTCGCACGTTAAAAGGGGAATGTTGTAACATGTTAAGCAAACATTGACGTTATAAATAATGCGATTAATTGCATTTCGGAAGGAAGCGGAAAAAATGTTCAATTTTGAATTCCGGTGTGTTTCAAAGAGGTCCCATTGTTCCTCAGATTCTCTTGATAATTGTCGGCTTTCCAAAAAGTACTCCCGATCTGATCTTTCCTCAGATGCAATAAATCACCATCATGAAACCCTGGTTCCTTTCTGCAGAACAAGCATGGCCGAGCAAGAGCCTCCTACTAAGATGGCGAAGAACACTGCTTCTAATACGACATCCGACACATCTCAGCCATCCAACCCGCGTTTTGAACGTCTATTCCATCAAAACCGAGAGGGACAAGTACAGGATGGGATCCGAGACCTCTTTGTGTCTTTTCACACTGGTAATTTTTTTTTTGCAATTTAACTTTTGATTTGAAGTGTTTCCTCCCACATGTGTTTAAAGGAACATATGGGTACTTGCAGAACTTTTAAAATGTTAGCACCCGAAAAAGTAGAATTAGATTAAAATCCGTTTATTTTGCTTGATTTGTTTGTCGCACGTAAGGCCCGACATGGGCCTTGACAAACTAAAAAAAAACATTAAAAACGGATATGGCTTAATTGATAACCAAGAAACAAGAACAAGCACATTAAACTTTTAATTACTGCACGCAGTTTTAATAATTGATTCGACATAGGAGACCCCAGCGTGTCTGCCGTGAAGACTGCTGTTCTTGATGTTGTCAAGACGCACTACAACCAGTGCCAATCTCTGCCGATTACTCTTCTCACTCCAGACATCTATCGAGTGGCGTCCACGCAGATAGAGGAAGGGAAAAACTTTCGCCTGCGATTCATAAATGGATCTGTACGAGAAATGATTCAATCAATCCTGCTGAGGTAGTATCTTTTCAGTCATCGTAGCCTTAAATATTACTGGAAAAGAGTTGATATCATGAGAATCATCCTTGATCATAGACATGGCCATTCCGCGTATTTTGACGCGATTGGCTACCCCATCCACTATACCCCAAATGGACTCGTCCTCGAACACGTGTATCGAGCGCCGGGGAAGAAATTCTTCGGAAACCCGGAACTCGAACTCAAGTACCACAAGAGGAGTTAGTGAGACTAACGTTGACTGACTACAAATAGTTTTGAATTTGTAGACTTTATACGTGACCTCCCACTCGCGCAACAGAAGGCGGTGAGAGAAAGCCGCTTTAACACCAAATATGGAACTGAGAATCGATTCATCAAGGACTTTGGAGCGGGTTAGTACCAGAAGATAAGCAAATTCTATTTTTCCTTTACTTTTTTTATGTGCATCGATCTGTTATGAATTATAGTCATTTTAGTACCTTCTATTTCAATTTGGCATATTTTCCTTATTATTAATCATTTAGTGAAGAGAGAGCTACCAGTGGAAGAGTACGAGCCGCCGAATGAGGAAAACAAGAAAACGGACTGGCCTCATGTTTCCGCTGCCTCCACAGGAATTGGTCATTATTTTCTTATATCTAATTATTTCGCCAACCTTGACTTTTGTTTAAGGTGTTGATAATTTATGATTTATTTAACAAGACAACTTTAACAAGTATATTGGAGTATCCCGAATACACCTCCAGTGAATCCTCATTTAAATTATTAAACTTCCACCTTAGTCTTTTTTTTATTAAAAATTATCACATCAATTAATTTTGTCATATTAGTATTATATTTAAATCTAACATATTTTCATCTGTTTTAATCGTTTATGCAATAACATTGTAGCTGCCGTGACCACTGCGCCATCTATTGCTTCGGACTTGGCTGATCACAAAGGAGAAGGTCATCATTTTATTATACATATTACTACTTTTGTCCATACTTATTAGGTATAAATATAAATTATTATTTTTAAATTTTTGCACTACGAGGCTTTTCGAATTGTGATGCCTCAACTCCCTACCTTTAATTAAGCGAACATCCGTACTTAAAAGTTTCGATATAACACCGACATGTAATTAACGTTATAATCCGCATTTTCTAATATATAGCTTTTAGATGAGAATGAGAAGACGAAGGAAGAAGCAGCAGCAGAAGCGAAGAAACAAGAGGAAAAGAAGAAAAGAAAGGAAGAACGTAAGAAGAAAAAAGAAGAGGAGAGGAAGAAGGAAAACGGTAATTCTCTCATATTTTTTTAAATATATTTTTTGCATTATTTTACAGTTTGAAATCATGAAACAAAGTATTCGCATTTTTATTTTAAAAAAACTTTTTACTGACAATTTGAAGTACTTCTTACAGAAAACCTCTTCCAAGACGCTGCCTTTGTTCGTTTTGTCCAGACGATCGCGTCAAGCTCTCCGTCTATGCCTCTTAATGTGGTCAAGAAACTGTTCTACCTCTTCAAAAATGGTTTGTGACACGTTAAATTATTTTCGTTGTCAATTATGCATATAACATATCGTTAAACGAGTTTAAAGACATTTTGTAAATATTGCAAATAAAAATATAAGAAAATATTTGTCTTTACACGCTGCTTAGTTTTAGTTTAAAAAAAACATTTTTTATAGAATGCATAGCTTTACGCATTTCTTATAGAGGAGGAAATCGGAGATTCAACGTTCGTTCGGTTCATGGAACTGACCTGCACCTTCGCTCCCGACATGCCATCGAAGGAAGTCAAAGTGCTCTTCGAACACTTGAAGAACTTGGAGAAGGACGAGTAAGGAGCTAAAAGGCTCGACAATTCATCCAGCCCGCTCGCGAATTCTTTTAATTTTTTTTATCCCCGGAAGTTTTGAACGCTTTATTTCTTGTGGGGGGCTGGCATTAAATCTCCTTTCTCTTCCTCCTTTCTCAGCATCGACTCATGAATAAAATTGCATTCTCTTGTTGACTTTTTTTGTTAATTCTAAGAATTCTAATTCCGTCATTTACTTTTATTTATGGCCATTTTTAATTTCTTGTTGTTAGTGGGGACCGCTAACTCTTACCTGTTTTCTCCACTATTCTTCGACTACTTTTCCCTCTAACATTTTTGTAAGCTACTTATGTTTTTAGTCGAGTATAAGGATCCTTATTTATTAAATATTTTTTTTAAGTGAATGCTACTCTTAATTTATATTCAGTATTGGTGCAGTAAAATAACACAAGTATAATTCATAATTTAATTCGTGCACCGCTTATTTTCTTCTTCGATGTTCTTTTTTTATTTGGATGTTCTTTTTTTATTTCCCGGTTTGAATAAACATGAATTAGAAGTTCTTGGGTTAAAGAAAACGGGCGATGTTCTAAGCGTCGAAATATCTTATATATTTGTTCAAAATTACAATATTTATTTACTTCTTATTAAAGGCTTTTTATTGTTATGTTTGGTAATGATTGGTAAAAAAAAATTATAAGATTGTCCCAAAACCGCACTAGGGTACTGTAGTTGTTTATTTGTCTGATTACAGTAAGTAGATTCGCATCGAGGATGTCAGAAGAAGGCGCTGAAGGGGCTACCTCGCACTCCACCTTGGAGAAGACTCCCAGCAGTAGAAGGTACAATCTCAATTTGTTAAACTTTCCCATATGCTGAATCCAGTTTTATTCCTTAATCTTCCTTCCGTTTTTTCCTTGGGGAAAAATGGGATTTTTTATTTTTATTTCACAAGATTATTTAATAAAGGTTTTGGGTTTTTATTTTCTACTTGCTTACTGTTCATTTTCGATACGAGAGTATAGGAATTTTTTCACACTTCCGATCCCTTTTCTTTCTCTCTCTCTCTCTTTCTTTCTCTCTCTCTCTCTCTCTCTCTCTCTCTCGCTTTGTAGAATCGCCTTTCTCTCTGTGTCTCTCTTTATCTTACTCTATAATTCTTTTTCTTGAATGGAATCTCCCTTTCTAATGTAAAATTGCAGATCATAATTATAATAATTTTTTATTGATTTTTTAAAACCTAATTTTCTCTCTTAAAAAAATTATAAATATGGTATCTGTTCAGGCTGCTTACCACTGAAGAAGAAGAGAAGAGAGTCAGACGCGAAGGGGAGGAGAGCATCAAGAAGACAGGGTTAGCACTATTTTTGCATTGGAAGAATACATGGAGCAATAGCTTGCTTCAATACACCCATAGGTTATTTTTCTTTTATCGTGGGCTGTGGAGCATGTGAATTTTTTAAAAGGATACTGTAATTATTACATTTTTGCAAAGAGATTGTTTTTATCTAATATAACTGCTCACGATTAGCCATTTTATGTTATTTTCTCTTTCCTTTTTTTGCACTGTATCTTCATTTCTACTATTAACTTGTAGCTCATAATTACACTTTAGTTTCTGTTTAATTTTTTTAAATAATTTCATTTTTTAATAATTTTTTCCACATTACTTTCTCTCTTTAAATTGTCTAAATCTGGAATCTGTTCAGAACGGGTACGACAAGAGTGGAAGAGAACCGAAGCAACTGCGAAACGGACGAGAACAGCAGCAACACTGGAGGGTTAGCACTCTTTTACCATTCAAAGATTACAGGGGCTATAGCTTGCTTCCGCATATCCATACATTATTTTATTATTATTTTTTAATTTTAAAATCCTGGGCAATGGAGCATGCGTATCATGCAAGGTAGTTCTTTTAGATCATAAGTGCTTAACTCAGATGGTAATAGTGTGGACTGGTAAGCAGATGATCATGGTTCAAGTCTAATGAGAACATGTTCTTTTTTTTTCAAAATTTTTTTTAAACTTATTTTAAAGACCTTTCTTTTCCTCCCACTAATTCTTTTGAGTAAACTCAGCATTCTCTCTCTCTCTCTGTATCTGTCTCTCCTCTTCGCTCCTACTCTCATTCTTTCTTCCACTCTCTGTCTCCCTCCTTCGACCCGGCTCTCTTTTTCTCCCCTCTACCATGCTGGTCGTTTACGTTCAGTGTATTGATTTTCTTATCTTAAAGGTCGGTGTTTCGATTCTCTTTCAATTTTCACGAATTCATATCCATACTCCCTATATTTAGACATTTTATGACCTTTAATTTTTTTCTCTTTTTATCTTAATCTGGATTCTCTGCAGGAGTAAGGCTGCGCTTGCTGAGAACACGCTGGCCCCTGAGGAGTCGGAAGTGGGCCACGAAGAACACAACAGGTATGTAGTTTCAAATAAAGCAGTAAATTACATTTAATTAAAAGTAAGGAAATAAACGAGTAAGAATCCACTCTTGCTTTCCCTTATTTTTAATAGTCGTGTAGTATATTAGGGTTGTTTACGAAGCATCGTCTTACAAGACGATTCTACTTTAACTTTAACTTCGTAGCGAAAGACGGTTGTGGGTTTGCCTGGTAATCAAATGGTCGGGATTCTATCATCCTTTGAGGATTATGTATTGCGTTTTTTAAACTTGTTTACTAATCACATTTTGATATTTTTTTATAAATTTTAAATATTTTGAGGATCTTCTATTCCACTTTACTTTCCTTACTTTGCTTTACTTTTCTTTATTATCTTAATCTTGACTCACTGCACTGCAGGATTGATGATGTCACTTCCGTGGCCAGCGAAGCTTCTTCTGAAGCGAGAATCGAAGATGGAAGGTAAGCGATCTCTTTCTTTTCTTGCTCTTCTACTATTAAGTTACCGCTCATCATTAAACTTTTGTTTTTCCTTAATTTTTAGTATTCATTTACCAATTTCCTTTTAAGGATAAACATAAACATAAAAATAAATTTGCAACTGTTCAAACCAAAATGTCTTACAAGACTGTTCTTTGAGATTTTAAAAGTTTGTAGCTCAAGTGGTAGAGGGATTGATTGGCAAGGAGATGGTCGGGGTACGATCATCTGCTGAAGATTTTTTGAACTATTTCCCATTACAAGTCTGTTTTATTAATAAACACACTTAACAGTCTAAATAATAGGAATTCTATTCCTTTAATCTTTTCTTTTAATCTTATTTTGAACTCACTGCAGGAGTGACAATGGGATCTTGAAGAAGAAGACTGACGCAGTTTCGGAGGCGCCAGCGGGCCTCGATGGATGCAAAGGCTTCGATGGATCCTACAGGTATGCAGTTGACAACTTTGTTTGATTTTCAATAGTAGAGCAGTATATTAGAGCCGTTCCGGAATCACCGTCTTCCGAACTTAAAAGTTCTTAGCTAAGTCGGCAGTGGGTTAGGCTGACAGGCAGATGGTACGGGTTCGAACTTCTGATGAGAATCTTGTTGTGAATTTTTTTATAAACTCATTCCAATCATCTTATATAATATTTTTAATGTAATTTTATTTCCTCTTTCGTCCTTTGCAGGTTTTCACTGTCTAATTATAAAAAAATTTCTACAATCTCCTCTTTGTTCCAATTACTTTTTCTCTCTCTCTCTCTTTCTCGCTCTCTCTCTCTCTCTCTCTCTCTCTCTCTCTCTTCCCTCTCTCTTTCTCTTATTCAATCTCGCATTTTCGGTTTTTAGGTGCCTAGCGACATTTTTTAGAAGAAACAAACATGTGATAATGTTCACATAAAATAAGAAACAGCTGGACTAATTCTATCTAATTTAGAACGAAAGATTGCCAACATAAGTAAATTATCATAGAATAATTGCAACTAATGTCTTATTTACTGATATTTGTAACAATGTTGAATTAAATTGAATTAAAAAGTGATCACAGTTTTAGATTCTCGATGGGAGACGGTCAATCCTCAACTGGGCGAAAAAGACTTCATTCGTCTCAGGAGATAGAGACTCGGGAGTCCCTTCTAATGGTTTGTGATGTTACAGATTTTCTTGTCTATGGAACTTAAAAGCTACAGTACTCTACTATCTACGTCTCTCGTATTGCGTATACTCTACCGTCTGGGTTTTCGTATCGCATACGCACTTCTTGGTTACAGTAGTTTTTAAGATCCCTGGATACTACATATTATTACTCTTCACTCTTCGATTCCTTAATCAAAAATTTAGTTTTACTGTTTTATTTCGCTTTTTGAAAATAATTTAGCAATGAAGTTTTAATATTTATATCAGTTCTTTAAACTGAAGTTAATAATTCATAGAGCACTAACGAGTCTCGAAGGTGTTAAGGACCAATAAGCTGTAAGCAATTTACTATAAATTCCATTCAGTAACAATACAATAAAAATGATGTATTTTCGTTTGCAGTATGAGAACGAAACTCTGAAGAGATCCCTCGAAGAAATGGAGAAAAGGATGGTTCTCAAGGAGACCTCTCGGCTCACTACCTACAACAGGATGAGGGATAAGTCAGCGAAGGAGAGAGTAAGTTAAACCTATTGTGATATTTTAACTGTAAATTTATTGCATCATTCCGTAATAATTTAGAAACAACTATTATTAAAGAAGAACCTAAATTCTGAAAACACTTACATGGAGAATATTGAAATCAACGAATTTAATAAGTATGCAAACAATACATTCAATTTAAAGATTTACTGATTTTGCAGAGAGTAAGCAAAGAATTCGACGACTTCAAAAAGACCTTCGCAGCTACCTCAAGAGTGGTATGTCAAACATTCTGCCCACTTAAGAAACAGTTTTAGCAGGAACATAGGATATTGTTAAAAATGTCATAAAACACACAGTTCTAATATTATAAAAGTAGTTTTTGTGGTCAGTGTATTGCAGTCCTTCATCAAGATCACCAAGCTGCACAACACACCACCACTCATCAGGCCCTCCATGAAAGACTGTACGACCATAAGGTCTTCGACAGTATGTTAGCGAAGGATCCCATTGGACTCTACAAGGGTCTAAGCTTCAAGGGAGCCCCTCTGGTAGGACTCTTTTCAAAGCCCTCAAATGATCTTACTCTCTGGGATGAGAATGTTGATTTTTTTGTGGAGATCTGAAACAACAATTGATTACATTTTAAAATATGTGAGTTTACTTAGCTGTAGGTCCTTTGTTTTAGTATTGGGAATTCAATTATATTGCATAATATCAGTGTCAGTGGCATTTTTGTTGCAGTATGAATAAGTGTTTGATTTATATGTTTATTTTTTCCGAAACATATTAGATTTTTCTTTCTTTAATTAATTTTTAGAATTGAATGCTTTAAGAGTCAAAAGGGTTAATTTGATTTAAACAAAATATTTCGTATAATATTGATTTGTCTGTACTGGGCCGTTGATTTCGAAAGAATTTTTTTTTATCTCAATCCTTAACACTGTGAAATGTTGTCGTGTTCTTTTGTTTCCATGTCTGAAGCGAATAATAAAATTTATATCACAATAAAGGACAAGTTCTTTACCAATTTTATGAAACATACCGATTTCAAAATAGCAGCTTGCAAATATATATATAACAAGTACGATGATACGATGATATGACATATGAACATATGAATTAAACAAATAAAATTAAACAAAACCTATGCTAGGACATAGAAAAGAATCCAAGGGAGATAATGGGCAAAGGTACTGAAACCAGGTCCCCCATAGCTCCGCTAGTTAGAAAGTATACTTAGAAACGCTTGTTCAATATTTACTGGGTTTGCGCGGAGCGGCGTGGTGGGCGGTGGGGGTGAGATTTTCGTGTGGTTTTTTTAGGATGGAAAATGAATATTGGGGCTACGTTTTGGTATTGGTTTGGGATTTTTGGGATTTGGGTTTGGGGTGGCGCCGGCGGCCAAAGTTGCAACTTTTCGGCGCGAGGTTGCGCTGGGTTGGCCACTTTGAGCGATGCATCTTTTGAACGGAGAGGAGTTGGGTGCTGAAAAATAGTGGCTGATAGGGAATGTCTTCAAGATTAATAGGACACAAATTGGGCGAATTCCGCCCGAGGGTCTTTCCTGTGGGCGTGGCCAAAGTTTTACCCCGTTTTTTGGCCCTTTTTGCTCTGTATTTGCTCACTTTCTCAAAATCTGTACCCGCGATTTTTGCTTCGACATTCACATATCATGTAGTTTTGGACGGCGCATCGACTGATCTATTGCACATGGCCTGAAAGTACCTAGATCGATAGATACAGAGCAAAAACAAGCGAACCCATTTTGTTAGGAGCGAACATTTGAAAAATCAATACTCGGAGATTTGGGACCGGAGCGGGATGGGACATTTAGAATATTGTACAGTTTTACGGAGCTTTGAAATGAGCCTACTCCGTTTTTGGCTGGCTTTCCGGGAAAGTACCCTGAGGGGGCCGTGAAATGTCGAATTTTTTGAGGCCTTTCCGCGTGTTTTTTTCTCGGATGTTGGAGTTATGGCAACAGTGTTATATATCATTCTGTAGCTTTCGAGAAGACGAACAACTTGTCATACAAAACGTTTTCATAAAACGACGTTTTTGATCTACTTTTGGTCCGAGAATGTTTAGGCCACTTTTTCGACCTTAGCTATCACTGACACTTTTTGGGGCATATTTTTATTCGAATAGAGCCTAAAATTAGCTATCGAATGATAGTTGATCTTCTGATTTGTTCAGGCATATTCGAGATATGAATTATTTTGTGGCTTTTTGGTGCATTTTCATCGCACGCAGATTTTCTACCGACCCAGGTTCGGAGTCGCGCGCGGGCAAACCTTTTGCGCGCTTTTGTATGACCCCCAATGCACAAATTCTATGCTAGGACATAGCGCACACTCCAAGGGAGATAATGGGCAAAGATACTGAAACCAGGTCCCCCCATAGCTCCGCTAGTTAGAGAATCTACTTAGCATTGCTTGTTCAATATTTACGGGTTTGCGCGGAGCGGCGTGGTGGGCGGTGGAGTGAGATTTTCGAGTGGGGTTTTTTTAGGATGGAAAATGAATATTGGGGCTACGATATGGTATGGGTTTGGGATTTTTGGGTTTTGGTTTTGGGGTCGGCGCCGGCGGCCAAAGTTGCAACTTTCGCGTGCGCTTGCGCTGGGTTGGCGAGTTTGAGCGTTCTATCTTTTGTTTCGGAGAAGATTGGAAGCTGGAAAAAATAGTGGCTGATAGGAAATGTCTTCAAGATTAATAGGACACAAATTGGGCGAATTCCGCCCGAGGGTCTTTCCTGTGGGCGTGGCCAAATTTTAGCCCGTTTTTTTGGCCCTTTTTTGCTCTGTATTTGCTCACTTTCTCAAAATCTGTACCCGCGATTTTCTTTGTTTCGACATATATCATGTAGTTTTGGACGGCGCATCGACTGATCTATAGCTGATCTACTGAAAGTACCTAGATCGATAGATACGAGGCAAAAACAGGCGAACCCATTTTGTTAGGAGCGAACCTTTGAAAATCAATACTCGGAGATTTGGGATGGAGCGGGATGGGACATTCAGAATATTGTACAGTTTTTGGAGAGCTTTGAAATGAGCCTACTCCCGTTTGGCTGGTTTCCGGGAAAGTACCCTGAGGGGGCCGTGAAATGTCAAATTTTTGGGAGGCCATTTCCGCGGCTGTTTTTTCTCGGATGTTGGAGTTATGACAAAGTGTTATATATCATTCTGTAGCTCTCGAGAAGGCGAACAAATGTCTCATACAAAAGTTTTCCATACAACGACGTTTTTGATCTACTTTTGGTCCTAGAATGTTCAGGCCACTTTTTCGACCTTAGCTATCACTGGACACTTTTTGGCGCATATTTTTATTCGAATAGAGCCTAAAATTAGCTATCGAATGGTAGGTGATACTTCTCATTTCATCCAGGCATATTCGAGATATGAATTATTTTGTGGCTTTTTGGTGCATTTTCACCGCACACAGATATTCAACCAACCCAGGTTCGGAGTCGCGCGCGGGCAAACACTTTTGCGCGCTTTTGTGTGAACCTAATCAAACAAATCCTATGCTAGGACATAGCGCACACTCCAAGGGAGATAATGGGCGGCGATACTGAAACCAGGTCCCCCCATAGCTCCGCTAGTTAGAGAATGTACTTAGAATTGCTTGTTCAATATTTACCGGGTTTGCGCGGAGCGGCGTGGTGGGCGTGGGGAGTGAGATTTTCGAGTGGGTTTTTTTAGGATGGAAAATGAATATTGGGGCTACGTTTTGGTATTGGTTTGGGATTTTTGGGATTTGGTTTTGGGGTCGGCGCCGGCGGTCAAAGTTGGAACTTTTCGACG
>CALZFC010000260.1:0-49095 GCA_945643635.1 Allodiplogaster sudhausi | reverse complement strand
TAGAGTATGTACTTAGAAACGCTTGTTCAATATTTACTGGGTTTGCGCGGAGCGGCGTGGTGGGCGGAGGAGTTGAGATTTTCGAGTGTGGTTTTTTTAGGATGGTAAATGAATATTGGGGCTACGTTTTGGTATTGGTTTGGGATTTTTGGGTTTTGGTTTTGGGGTCGTCGCCGGCGGCCAAAGTTGCAACATTTCAGCGCGAGGTTGCGCTGGGTTGGCCACTTTGAGCGATTGCATCTTTTGAACGGAGAGGAGTTGGGTGCTGAAAAAAATAGAGGCTGATAGGGAATGTCTTCAAGATTAATAGGACACAAATTGGGCAAATTTCGCCTGATGGTCTTTCCTGTGGGCGTGGCCAAAATTTTACCCCGTTTTTTGGCCCTTTTTTCGTCTGTATTTGCTCACTTTCTCAAAATCTGTACCCGCGATTTTTTTGTTTCAACATATATCATGTAGTTTTGGAAGGCGCATCGACTGATCTATTGCACATGGCCTGAAAGTAGCTGGATCGATAGATACAAAGCAAAAACTAGCGAACCCATTTTGTTAGGAGCGAACATTTGAAAAATCAATGCTCGGAGATTTGGGACCGGAGCGGGATGGGACATTTTGATTATTGTACAGTTTTACGAGAGCTTTGGAATGAGCCTACTCCCGTTTGGATGGCTTTCCAGGAAAGTACCCTGAGGGGGCCGTGAAATGTCGAATTTTTTGGAGGCCTTTACTGCGGTGGTTTTTTCTAGGATGTTGGAGTTATGGCAACGTGTTATATATCAATCTGTAGCTTTTGAGAAGACGAACTACTTTGTCATACAAAACGTTTTCATAAAACGACGTTTTTGATCTACTTTTGGTCCGAGAATGTTTAGGCCACTTTTTCGACCTTAGCTATCACTGACACTTTTTGGGGCTTATTTTTATTCGAATAGAGCCAAAAATTAGCTATCGAATGGTAGTTGAATCTTTAGATTTGGTCCAGGCATATTTGAGAAATGAATTATTTTGTGGCTTTTTGGTACATTTTCACGGTACGCAGATATTCTACCGACCCAGGTTCGGAGTCGCGCGCGGGCAAACTCTTTTACGCGCATCAGTAATATGTCTTGAGCAGTAGAAAGCCTTTATAATCAAAGTTACCACAGAATTAATTGATGTTGGTTTGGTTTCTTTGTTATTAACCAAAAACGACATATTAGGTATACCTAGAGAACATATTTTCAGCTAATATTTATTTATTTTATTTTTAACACTGAACAAACATGAAAAGCCAACTTCGAAGAAAAATAAAACATGTCAGCAATCTTATAGTTAAGTACTTGTGGCGGTGCGTGAGTATCATAACCTGTCTGGTGCACTTCACTCTAAAAGCTCATATTTTTTTGGAAAGTAGACTTAGGGTCATCCGTTTTAGTATCTCTTTTTTTTTATTTGATCATTTTTGCGAAATAAATATAGAATAACGGTAAATTAACATTAAAAACAGTTGGAGGTATCAAAAAGTTTTTTAAAAAGGCATATGCACTATGATGCCTGGTGTACTTCAAAAAAACTTTTGTCTTTCTTGGGCGACAACATTTGGCTGTGTTCTTTTCTCGCTCCATGTGGTGGGCACGCGCGATCGCGACAACGGCATCGTCGCCCACGGTACGCATTTTTTTATATTGTTTTCTTCCATCCCCAACTAGGATAGCACTATCAGATGTAATCAGTGATTATGACTGTTTGCATTGTTGCTTAATATTAGTTTCCTTTCGATCTGACTATGGTTTTTTTGTTTTACAAATGTTTTTTGATTACTTTTTATTAAAGAATTTCAAATATATTCGAATGACTTTAAAGTTTTCGTTGTAGTGGCGACTTCGAGGAAGCCGCCGGAGAAGGCGTCCGCCGGCGCCAAGGGACGCGGGAGTCGACTTCGCCTGCTATGGTTAGACATTCACTTTTTTTGTTGCTTTTTTTGCTTATATTATTTCTTATAGTTAAATGTTAAACGAAATGTTGTTTGATGATTTATGATAGGAAGTAATAGCAAAGCTATCATCGTGTTTTTTATCGGTTGATTAAGATATATACTCGATACTGTTAGTAGGAGTACGATTTTTTCGGGCTTGAGGAGAATGTATGGTAGGAATTTGAGTGACATTTTCAGATTATCTTCAGTAATGATTAATTAATGACGTTTCTATATTCCGGAGTTTTCGTGTTATGGTTTAGGTTTATGAAATTTTATTAGGAAGTTCAAGGAATAACTCCTTTAAGTATATGCTTCTTATTGGTTCTCTATTTGGGTGATGTATCCTTGTCTATTTTTGCTTCAAGGCTGTGACTATAATTTTTTCCCTTATTTAGGTTGGTTTTATATAGGGCTAAAATCACTTAGTTGTTTCAGGTTACATCAAGGTAATTTTTTAAAGATTACTTTGAGAATGCATATTCTTTTTTTGGGGCATTTTTTCTCATTCTTTTAGCTGGTTAATGATGGAGCTTTGGATAGTTGTGCGCAATATTGGTATAATCCAATAATAACATGGGATATTGTGAGTGTTTGATTTTTTATAAAAGCGGCGTATTTTTCTTATTATTTAAGGTTTTTGCGTTAGTTCTATTAACGTTACAAATCGTACTTTGTTTTTGTTCTTCAGAGTCAGAGGAAGTCTGAATGAAGGACGACCGGTTAATGAAGTCGGTGACGACTTCGGCCACACCGGCCACGCAAGAAAATTAAGGTACTCATTTTAAAACATCTTTCAAAATTCTTTTAACCTTTGTAACGAAACTTGTTTTTCTTTTCGGTTTTCCTAGCAGGTGGTTAATTCTGGGAATATTTTTTTTTAGCTTGGTTAAAGTTAATTATTATCTTGATGTTTTCTCGGGAGAATTGGTTTGGAACATTTATGATATTTAATGTTCGTCGATGGTGAAGGATTGGGTTCTGTTTTTCAGGTTTATGAGTGAAAGTATCTTTCAGATTTATGAGTGAAAGTGCTGTTGCTTCATATTTTAAGGTGTTGATTGTTGGAGTTTTATGAATAAAAGATCTTTATTTACAGTTTTGGATACGATTCTGTTGTGTTTCTATGGTACTGGGTTGTTTGGACTGTTGAAGTTGATAAATTATAAATGATAATGTTCTTTAGGATATTGTATGGTAAGAGTACAATTGAAAGTTATTTTTCTTTTCTAGCTTGGGTGAATAGGATTTAATTGTAAAGAGTTAGCTTTTTGGTTTCTTGTCATTTATATAAGATATTTCAGTCAAAGAAAATACAGATAACATATTAATTTTTCTTTTCTGTTGGTACGGTATTATTGACGAACGTAAGGTATTGGGTGAGTGTACTCTTTGTGCCTGCATGCAAATGAGCTACTTATTTATGGATGTTTAGATTTTTTATATATTTACAATTTGGTAAAGCTGTTATTTAATTGGCGTATGTTATATTACGTTTAAGGATTACATTTGTATTGATATGCATGAGGCCGGGTTACTGTATGCAGCGATATGAATACAAACATTTATTCTTTTATGTCTTAAGGTGTCTATTTTAAAGTATTGTTCCTCTTAAAATGCTATTATTATTCTGGATTGGTTTAGCATAGGATTGGAATAATATTGTTGTTTTTTTTAATATTCAAAACTTATTTCCTTGTTCAAATTGGTTTTTTTTACATTGAATTCAAATCTCTTTGTTTTTGGGGATTTCTTTCTCATACCCTTTCCATTATCTGGTTAATGCATGAGCGTTGCCATATCTGTTTGGGTAATATTTATCGTAAATTCTTCCTTTATTCGCCGGGAGTTTTTGTCTGCGTATTTCCTTATATTACATTACTTTTTTCCTTTTACATTTTTTTATAAGATTAATTATGTTTATGGTATTCTGGGTTTTTATGCTTTTCTTTTAAAATGGCGTTGATACATTTTTCCTTGTTCAAGATGGTTTTACATAGAATTCAAATCTCTTATTTGTTTCAGTTTAAGTCATGGTAATCTTTTTTTAAAATTCCTTTGGGAATGAATTTCTTTTTGGGGATATTTTTTTCTCATACCCATTCCTTTTAGATGGTTAATGCTTTAGCGTTGTTTCACGGGTATTTTTTGTGTGCGTACCTCCTAATAATAGTTTTGTATTCCTTTTATATTTTTTTGTAATTCAATCTTTTCTTTTTCTCAGCTTTAATTTTTTTTAAAAATAATTTCTAATTGTAAGATATTTTAAGGTATAGATGAGAAATTTGTTCTTTTTTCCGTGTTAAGACTGGGTCGTTTTATTAAGGTTAGCATTGTCAAAACGCTTTAGAATATTGTTTGATGATTCATGATGGGAGATAATTACAACGCTTTCAGCATGTTTATTTCAGCGCTTTCGAATGCGAGTGAGCGAGGGCAGGGGTACTGTATTTAATAATATTCCTTTTTCTAACACCGTTTAGGTTTATTTCTTTTTAGTGCGAATGTTCATTTAATGCTTACTTGGATAAACTAAACATGGCGTTGCAGAGCAGAGGAAAGCAGAGAGAGAGAGAGAGAGACAGAGAGAGGAGGGATCTGGGGAGAAAAAGAAGCAGAAAAAGTGAAATAGAGAGAAAAGCAGAGGTAAATAAGCGTAGAGAAAGAGAAGTGGAGAGGGGGGAAGCAGTAAGAGAGAAGGAGAGAGAAAGAGAAGCAGAGAGAAAGAAAAAAACAGAAGGGAAGCAGAAAGAAAAGCAAGGAAAGGGAAAGAGACGGAGAGAATAATTTTTATTTTATTTTATAAGGCACCAAGTTTAGAATCTCGTTTTAATTTTTTTTATTTAGATTACCTTTTGATAGGATACTGTACTATATAATAGTTACAGTATGCATATGAGTGAAATCCCTGATTTACACTCATTAAGGTCCATGGTTATTTTTTTAGGAGAACATTTTAAGCTTATAGAATTTGCGGTTCACTGTAATGCGGATTTTAAAGACTGGATACTGCAGGGCAGGCGCACCATCTTAGGAACTTTCATGGGTGTTTTATTTGATGTAGCTATAATAATATTTTCGGTGTAATTAAAATGTGATCCAATAAGAGTGGGGTAATGGAATCTAGAGTTGAATAATGGATACTGTAGTTTTGATGTTAGTGTTATCATTTTATATGTTCACTTTCATACTGTTTTGGAATGTAAGGGGGTACTGTAATGCAAGATTGGATTAGTTGTGGAGATGTAAATACAACTATTTGACGTCCGTAAATGTTTTTGGATATAATTTGTAAACTTTTTGAATTGGATATGGATGATATAATTTGGTTTAAGTTTTGGAATGTCATTTTAAAAGTTTATTTCCCATTACTTCGAAGGTTGGATTAAGGCGCATTTATATTGAAATTTTTTTAAGGGTACTTTAATATTCTTCTTTTTTTAACCTCATTTCTGTTAAATGTTTAAATGCGAATGTTCATTAAATGCTTCCTTGCATATATTAAAAGCATAGAGAACGAAGCATAGAGAAAGAGAAGAATAGAGGGGAGGGGGAACAGTGAGAGCGAGAAAGAAAGAGAGACAGAGAGGAAGCAAAGAGAAAAAAACTGAAAGAGAGAGAGAGAGCGAGGGAAAGAGAGAGAGAGAGAGTTGGAATCTAAGAGAGGGAGCGAAAGAAGCAGAGAGAAAGTGAAGCAACTCAACTTTTTTTATTACTTTATAAGGCACCGAGTTGAATTTTTTTTTAAATTATTTTATTAGATAACTTTTTATTAGGATACTGTATAATAATTACAGTAAGCATATGAGTGAACTTCCTGATTTATCCTCTTTAACTTCCATGGTTATTTTTTAGGAGTTTACTTTTTAAGCTTTTTTTTGAATTCGCGGTTTACTGTAATGCGGATTTGGAAGTCAGGATACTGTATTGCTTTCACACCATATTGAATCTTTCATGGGTGTTTTATGGGGCATGTAATTTTATTCTTTTTCATTCTATTAGAAGCATGATTTTTTAGAACTTCTTATTATTTGAAAATAATAACTGTTGCCACATTATATTGTAATAATATGTGCCTTGCATGGTCTGACATTCTTTATGTTGCTGTTCGACTATAAATTAACAGTTCATTTTATTTCAGAAGTCTTTAAAGTATGCCTCAAAAGATCTAATTGAAGTACAGTAGTTGAACGGTTCCATCTTTTGAGAAAATG
This sequence comes from Allodiplogaster sudhausi, assembly GCA_945643635.1. NCBI lineage: Eukaryota > Metazoa > Nematoda > Chromadorea > Rhabditida > Diplogasteridae > Allodiplogaster > Allodiplogaster sudhausi. The sequence continues at coordinate 42,927 of CALZFC010000260.1, read as the reverse complement.
TAGGCACTTGTTTTTTGTTTGTCGCGTGTAAAATATTAAGAATTCCATATGGTTTTTTTGAGGTTCAGGGTTCATTTATTTAATTTTATACATAATGTCTCTAGGGGATCAGTTTCGGATATACAAGTTGGCTGATATACTTTTGTGATTATTCCTAAAATCGTTTATTCTCAGAGCGTATGCGCGGGATTCGCTGCGCACCCACCGACGCGAATCTTCCGTTCCACGACGGCATGGCGTGCACCAGGTAATTCACCCTGTAGATTAGGGAAAAAGAGAAAGAGAGCGAGAGGATAGGAGTAGACTTGTCCCACCCTTCCCATCTCATCGTCGAAGGGGCGACTTCGCCGCGCTCTACTTCCACGAGGATGAACCTCGTCTTCATCATCAACAACTGCTGGATAGTAAGCGTTCCCTCGCCCAGATTTAATCTAGCGGTCCTTTTCAGAGTTGAATGTGAGGAGTTGAATGGGATATAAAGTGGGGAATAGATAGAAAAAAAATATATAAAATAGGAAACATTGTGTTTTGAAAAGAGAGAGAGAGATAGAGTTATAAAGTGCGGAATATATGAAGTGAACCGGATTTTATTTATATTTTTATTTATTTTTGATTAAATATAGCTTAAGAATTTCATTTATGCAGTGGTTAAAATTTTTTATTTATTATTGGATTTCAATCCAGTTTTGCAGTATCCCGAAAACAATTGGATAAGCTATTTTATTTCAAATTTACGAATGAAAAAATTATCCTTTTTTAAAGGAGAAGCCTTGTAGCAGACAACAAACTATTGATCCAAATTGTTTAACCACTGCATTCTTTGGATATTATTTGGATATTTTTATTTACTTTTTTTGATTGCATGATCACATCTTTTTAACATTGCTAACATTGTAAACATTGATAACACGGCTCATGCAACACTGATAAAGGCCACCGAGATATAATCGTGTGAAAGTTCCACGTTGAAAGACCCATGAGCAGGCATTTATCCGTTGCATGAGTTTTCACTGCACTGCACCGCACACGGCTCACGGCCTACTGATAATGGCCAAAAGTTGAAGCCTCTGAAGAGGATAAAGAGTCCGAAGGACTAAGAATTAAGTAATGGCCCAGATCGATGACGTGAGTCGTACATACACTTAACCATATTGCATTGTACTGGCTAGAGAATTGTTGTGTTCTTGCATTTTGTATTACTCCGTTGAGAGTAACCGGCTTGACGGCGATTGAATGCCCGCTTTGCGGGACTAAAACGGCTTTGCCGTAATGTCTAATCTAGCAGTTGATGGAGAGTCGTGGTGAGGATGTGTGTTCAACATACCTTGTTCTTCTGGGACTAAAGCGACTATGTCGTAAGCTAAGACTGCTATGCAGTATCAAATGCCCTAAAAAGGAGAAACCATGTTGCACATGTTCTTATTATGGCCATCTGTCTTCTGTTGGATCTTGCATTCTCATACGTCTCCATTCCGAGTTATTACCGGCTTGACCGGCGATTGACTGCCCGCTGTGCGGGACTAAAACGGCTTTGCTGTAATGTCTAATCTTGCAGTTGATGGAGAGTCGTGGTGAGGATGTGTGTTTAACATACCTTGTTTTTCTGGGACTAAAGCGACTATGTCGTAATCTAAGACTGCTGTACAGTAACGCATGCCCGAAAAAGAACAAACCATGTTGCACATGTTCTTATCATGACTATCTGACTTCTGTTGGATCTTGCATTTTTGTGTTTCTCCTCTCCCAGTTATTACCGGTTTGACCGGCGATTGAATGCCCGCTACGTGGGACTTAAACGGCTTTGCCGTGATCAATGTATTCAACCTAAATGCTGATCTAGCAGTTGATGGAGAGTTCTGGTGGGGATGTGTGTTCAACATACCTTGTTCTTCTGGGACTAAAGCGACTATGTCGTAATCTAAGACAGCTGTGCAGTAATGCATGCCCGAAAAAGAACAAACCATGTTGCACATGTTCTTATCATGGCTATCTGCCATTTGTTGGATCTTGCATTCACATATGTCTCCATTCCGAGTTATTACCGGCTTGACCGGCGATTGACTGCCCGCTGTGCGGGACTAAAACGGCTTTGCCGTAATGTCTAATCTAGCAGTTGATGGAGAGTCGTGGTGAGGATGTGTGTTCAACATACCTTGTTCTTCTGGGACTAAAGCGACTATGTCGTAAGCTAAGACTGCTATGCAGTATCAAATGCCCTAAAAAGGAGAAACCATGTTGCACATGTTCTTATTATGGCCATCTGTCTGCTGTTGGATCTTGTATTCTCATATGTCTCCATTCCGAGTTATTACCGGCTTGACCGGCGATTGACTGCCCGCTGTGCGGGACTAAAACGGCTTTGCTGTAATGTCTAATCTAGCAGTTGATGGAGAGTCGTGGTGAGGATGTGTGTTTAACATACCTTGTTTTTCTGGGACTAAAGCGACTATGTCGTAATCTAAGACTGCTGTGCAGTAACGCATGCCCGAAAAAGAATAAACCATGTTGCACATGTTCTTATCATGACTATCTAACTTCTGTTGGATCTTGCATTCTCATATGTCTCCATTCCGAGTTATTACCGGCTTGACCGGCGAATGACTGCCCGCTGTGCGGGACTAAAACGGCTTTGCCGCACTCAATGCTTACAAGCTAAATGCTGATATAGCAGTTGATGGAGAGTCGTGGTGAGGATGTGTGTTTAACATACCTTGTTCTTCTGGGACTAAAGCGACTATGTCGTAATTTAAGACTGCTCTGCAGTAACTCATGCCCGAAAAAGAACAAACCATGTTGCACATGTTCTTATCATGACTATCTGACTTCTGTTGGATCTTGCATTTTTGTGTTTCTCCTCTCCCAGTTATTACCGGTTTGACCGGCGATTGAATGCCCGCTACGCGGGACTTAAACGGCTTTGCCGTGTTCAATGTATTCAACCTAAATGCTGATCTAGCAGTTGATGGAGAGTTCTGGTGGGGATGTGTGTTCAACATACCTTGTTCTTCTGGGACTAAAGCGACTATGTCGTAATCTAAGACAGCTGTGCAGTAATGCATGCCCGAAAAAGAACAAACCATGTTGCACATGTTCTTATCATGGCTATCTGCCATTTGTTGGATCTTACATTTTTGCGTGTCTCCTTCCCAGTTATTACCGGCTTGACCGAAGATTGACTGCCCGCTCTGCGGGACTAAAACAGCTGTGCTGATGACGAATGGACCACCATGTCTAAAAACTGTAAAGAAAAATCCCGTAATGAGATTAATGGGACGAAACGGGTATAAGTGTAATTGAAACAGGTTCTCATCTGATGAGTCCCGCCTGTTAGTTTGTTAGCACTACAATCAGTTACTATGTTGATGGTTGGAACAGCAAATAGCTACAGTCTAAAAACTGTGCTGATCATTGGACCACCAAGTCTAAAAACTGTGTTGATGATTGGACCACCAAGTCTAAAAACTGACAGAATTATTGCTATTATCTCTCAGTGTATTTGTAACACATTTTGCGATTCTATCGTTTTATATCGTTATGCATTTTCGAGGCGCGTTTACTTTTGTAAATACGCATGCATGGTTCGAATCATATTACATTCGTGAAATGGCACTTTGAAAGTCTCTCGGAGATTGCTTTTAATTTGCATATTACTTTAAAACATTCCTCTGAGAACGGTTAAAGTGCCATTCGGTACAAGAAGAATATGTGAAATGCTTCAAATTGTGTATGCGTATTTGATCGCATATTTTGATTGAATAATTCGCGGCGCATTTGAAATGCATAGCGGAGAACAAAACATTTGGTTAATCAACTCCTTTTTGTAGGAGGTAAGCTGATCGATCTGGTTGAGTGGCCTAAGTGACTTCTATTCCAGATGGTTTTTCGTGTGACGCGAAAGGGCGACAGGGTCGACCTGCGGCCCGGCCGCCGTCAACACTACGCAGGTGGCAATGACCCAGTGATTGAGGGGGCACCATCACTGGGAGAGCCGTTCTTCTGCCCCCACACACGCACGGTTGTCACTGAGACAGCGGGACTTCCGTGTTTTCAACCTTTCCACTGCTGTCTCAACCCGGAGCTCTTATGCCCGGTCATGCCCACGGTAGAAGTATCCCGTGATGTCAATATTGATTCTGTGGTTGAAGTATCCCACAACAAGCAATGCAATGAGATGGAAACGAAGTTTCTCCAGTTGAAAGAATCTGCTCTCAAGTATGTTGCCCTCAGAGGAGGTGGAAATGGCGAAGCGGGCTATATCCCCTTCGAACCAGAAAATGAATACGATGACATTCCGTCAAACGACCGACTGCTTTTGGAAACAGTTGATGACTACATACGCCGTATGGCGGAGACATATACTTTTGATGACACAGTGTTCGGACTAACTGGATTCTATGGAATCTTTGGACAGCGAGGAGCTGCTGATCTTTTTACAAGTGGCAAGTTCCAAATCGAAGACTTAAGTGAAGACATGGCCTTTGTTGCCTTGAATGATTCCTTCAGAAGGACAGCCAAAAGGATACTTCTACCTGTTTACCAGGATGAACATTATTGGTTTGCAGAGTATCATAAGGACAGCAACAGTGTTACGATTGCTGATTCAATTTACAACGTGTACAACGTTGCCTGTTTTCCTGGAAGCATTATGCAAATTACACTCCATATGCTTATAAAGCACGTGTTTCCAGGCACTCCTATGCCCACTTTCAAGTGGGAATCAGTTGCACAGCAAGAGGACGGTACCAACTGTGGTGTTTTCATGTCCAGATTTTATGAATGTGCCATGAAAGGCATAGATAAAGAGAGACACCACTTTGATTGGAAGTCCTACAGACTTGTTATGCTGAATAGGCTGACTAAAGCCTCAAATCAAGAGTCCACTTCTGCGGCAAAGGTTGTTGCAAAGCCAACACAAGCTCAAAGTGAGGAATGGACTCAAGTGAAGCCCAGAAGAAGCCAGAGATCGAGAAATGAAGGCTTTAAAAAGCCTCGCACTCCGCCTTGGCGGAAAGATTCTTGGAAAGGTAAAGGGATCAAGCCAGATGTTGTTCCCGAAATTGAGATAAGCAGACCATACAATGTGCTTGAAGAGGTAAATCTTGACGATGACGTCTTCGCAGATGTGGAGGCACCATTCTGTGAGGTTCAAGATCCTCAACGAAGATTGATGCAGCGCACAGTACAGAGCGCTTTCGAGAATATTGTCGATTTGTATGGCAATGGAAAGACTATTCTTTTGAACGTCTCTGCATCCGAATCTCTGAGGCATGCTGATGCCAATCACAAGTATGACGCAAAGACTGTGCGATCATTCATTCACAAGTATTCAGCTGAGAAATGCAAAGTAATGGAGAGAATGCTGCTCCCATTGGTTGATGATAAGAGGAACGGACATTTCCTCTCTGCACTATTTGAAAAGAGTAGTAACACTCTTACGATATATGATTCCCTTTGGAGTTCAGCAAAGACATATGAGTGGATTCGAACATCAGTTCGGAGACTAATTGCTCACGTTATGAAGATTAAGAATGACATAACCGTAAAGACGGCCACCTGTACAGAACAGAAACGTGAAGTTGACTCTGGTGTTCACGCAATCCGATTTGCCATGAACGCTTGCAGTAATGGCAAGGACATAGAAGATGACTTTGATGCATCTGAATTCCGGAAGGAAATCTCTGAATTGGTTATGCATCATGAAAGGTTCAAAACCAATTTTACGAAGCATAATGAGATTGTTAAAAACAGTCAATCTGTCAAAGCAAAAACTCCACAAGCGAATAATATTGTGTCAGCTGAGCAAATATCATTTGATGTTGCCAAGATCAAGTCGCAGTTGAATGCGAAATTGAAAGCACCAGATGTTGAAGTTGTGGAAGCATGCATTCTAAGAATTGCTCAAGATCAGCCCGCAAGAAAGGCAGTAGTTTGTAAGTACTCTCTATTGAAGGGTAACACAAATGTGTCTATTGACAATGCTTTAATGAAATCCTATGAAGGAGAGATAAATGAATGTCAGCTTGCTCAATTTGTAATAGTTGATGATAATCGCAAGAAGCATTTCTTCTACTCTGACTTCTCTTGGAGCACTGGAATTATGAGAATTTGTGACTCAGATAAACATGTATCTCTTGATGCATACACTGACGTTATAGATAACGTACGAAAGTTTGTTTCCAGAATAAAAGCGACGAGTTCATTCGAGTGTATTCTGGAAGATTGCAAACAGCAAAGCAAGGGCGCGAAGCAATGCTCGTGGTTTTTCGCATGCAAATATGCAGAGTGCGCTCTGAACAGACTCTTATTTTCAATTGACTGCTTTAGCTGGGTGTTGTACAAGCAAACCTTGTTGTCATTGTTCGTACATAAAGACGAACGCAAACTGAAAGCATCTGATACAAGATCAAACCTCCGAAAATCGCTTGAAAACTCAAGCAATATCTCTCCAGGATGCGCTCACAATGAATCAGATTTGAATGTTCGCATAACTAGAAGTAGAAGCAGAAGCTCAAATTCTGACAATGATTCGAATTTGTTTCGAACTCCAATCAAGCATCAAGTGCCCAGCGCACGCCAAACTTCTCTGACAAAGAGAGGAAATCAGACACCTAAGCGTAAAAGTGATGTCACTGACACCTCCATTTCTTTAAAGAAAAACAGAAGGGAAGTCATTACTGAGAGCCCGTCTGTTTTGTTATCTCAAATGAATGATTTGCATTTATTGCAAAGCCCATTGATTCATACTTCCGGGAGGAAACGGAAAGCTGAGAAGGATGTAGCTCCATCACCATCAACCATTTTATCTGGGATGAGTGAGATGAACGTTAGCACTCCAAAGCGAGTTTCTACGAGACAGCCGAAAAAACTGTTTGTGCCCTATCAGGCTGAATTTCCCACTGCGAATTCCGATGCTCCAATCGCAACGATGTCATACGACAGTTTAAACAAGCTGGACGGCAACCAGTGGTTGAATGATGAAGTTGTGCTCTGTGCTATACAAGCAGTTTGCTACGGCAAGAAGATTTTCCTGATTGATCCGGTTCAGTATGAAAGATACTGTAGAAATCCAGAAAGCATGCAAAAGTTGAGAACAGACAACTTTAGCAATTATGACATGATTCTGTTTCCGTTGGTCAATGATAACCACTTTATGCTAAGTGTCATAGACATGTCGTCGCCACGCTTTGTCATGGTTTACGACTCGCTGAATAAAGTTGACAGGAATGAATTAAACAGAATTCAAAAATGTATTCATCACTTAACCGGACTTCATGTAATGGCCGCCCCATCGGGTGCTAATCTTACCACTCTGCAAAGTGATGGTTTTAATTGTGGTCCAATCACTATTTTCCACGCTCTGCAAATTGTTAATGATCGGCCGACAGTTGTGCCGAATTTTGATGCTGCTTCATTCAGAAAGCAGTTGAAGCACTATTTGCAAACATGCAAGTTGATAAAGATAATTGGAGGCGCAGAAGTCTGTATTACTCCTGATTCTACTCCAAGAACTCGAAGATCGAGCTCGAGTTCATCTATTGGTTCTGTAGCATCAATGAGAAGTGTGGCATCGTCCACAATGTCAGTTCGGTCAAACGAAAGCGACTATTCAAGTGAATCACTTGAAATGCTTAAAAAGTTTGGCTGGACACATCAGCCTCGAAGAGGTAAACCATGTAAGACCTCAGTGTCAGCAATAGCACTTTATGCTGCGTATGCCGGTGGACATTTTGACAGCTCTATTATTGAAGCAATGTTAAAAGTCCTGGTTGCCGAGTCAAAGCAAAGCATTTTTGTGCTTTCGCATTCCGTTGTTATGGATTGCATTGCAAGGAGCATAGCTCCTGAGAGCAAATCTACTATAAAGCAGAAGATTATCTTCGTTCCATTGAAGGATCAAAACGAATGGATCCTTGGAGTGATAGAGACAAAGCCTGACATTACAATTCGACTCTATGACAAAGAGCGAAGAGAAACCGTCATGGCACAACTATCACAATTTGTGGAGATATCATTTGGCAAGCCAGTTGTAATGGACAAGAAGAGGTCCAATCAAGTATGCAAATACTCTTCTCCAGAAGATTCTGCTTCTGCTCTATTTTTTAATGCGGAACAATACTTGTGCGAATTGACAAAGCAGAGAAAGAAGAGATTTGACGAGTTTAAATCTGCAGAATACCGCGAAATAATCACCAAGATGTTGATTGACACAACGATGGTCAGAATATGTGCACAAAGTGATACTGCGGCCAATAAAGTTGTGCAGATAATTCCTTTCAAGTGTCCGGATTTGAAGGATTGCGATATTTCTTTGCTATCACAAGAAAACGATCAATTGAGTGATATAATTATAAGCAAATTTGCAATCGCTCTAAATTCAAATAAGCGATATGTTGTATTGCCACTTGATGCTTATGAAAGCAATGGAAGACTTGAAGGCTTTAATGTTGGAAAAAGACAGGGCATATTAATGCCTATCAAGAAAAATGCAGACGAATATGCACTGGTGGTCATTAAGGCCCAAAAAGCATATGTCTATGATCCGTACTTGCCAGCTATTGGTAGCGCATTTTCTGAGAAAATTAAGCAAGTTGCATCGTACTACAATCGAAACAGAGCAAGTTGCGAGTTGAAGAAAATGTATCCGGTCATTAAAAGTCCGTCATCTACCGGAATATATGTCTGTGCACTAATGCACGTATTGTCTGTTGACAACAAAGATATGCCTAAGAATGTTGAGTCGAAGGCTGTGAAGAGAATTATTTGTCAACTTCTCAAACTAAACGAACATATTTCTGTCTCACAAGACTTAACTGATACTGCAGTTGTTGATAATGAAAGCACAGTTGTGACAACCCCACAGTCGGGTACAAGAGAATATTTCGCAAATTATAGGCAACAAGCTCGAAAGGTTCAGCCGCAACTTATGCGTGCCCAGATTAATTACAGTACCCTACCTGAGCCTTATGTGCTTCCACCACAGACCAAATGTGTGCACTGCCAAGCATGGCGTTGGCCTGGAGAACCTGATTCCATTTGCTGTAAAGGCGGCCAGGTTAAGATCCAAGATGACTTTCCACTATTCGTGGACATTGAAGAAGTGAGAAAAATTAAAGAGTACATCCTTTCACCAGCTGGAAAAGCTACCTATGACACTGTGAGAATGATAAATTCTCCCCTATCATTTGTGTGCACCAGTATGAACACGAAAAAGAAATCAGACTTTCCCAAAGGAGGCCCAGTGCCCTTGGTCGTTAACGGGAAAATAGAGGCAACAATTGTCTCCCTCCAACAAAGCACCGCGAAGTCGAATCCTTCGTTTACTTCACTTATCCTTTGCAAAGATTCTGCTCGCGCAGAAAAGGCTTGTGCCGACTTTATGAAGAAGTACAATGTAAAGTACAATCTTGATATTTTCATGCGAGTTCGAAATGTGTTACAGGAGCACAATCATCTCGCAAAATGCTATATGCTCCTGGAAGAAGTAATCCAGGAAGAGAAAAAGAAAGCTGAGACTAGAAATAGACAGCCTAATCAAGTCATGTTGAACATTCTCGATAGAGAGGAGGCTGTGAAACAGTTCTCTCCGAATACACGCGCTGGTGGACAACTAATTCATGTGAATCGTCCGGTCCATCCTGGGCGATTGAATGCGCCACAAGGCGACAAGTTCATGTCAGCAATATATGTCTACCCATATGGGCAGTGTCCGAGCCACGAGGATTTGAATCGTGGAGTAAGAATTTTCCAGAAATCCTCTTGGACAAATAAGAAGCTTGTGCACTTTAGCCAGCTGTGGGATGCCATGAGTTATACACTTTTGTTGCCACGCGGAAACCGCACTTATAAGCTTGGAATGCCAAAGTTTACAACAATGAGCAAGAGAAATCCCCTTCCTGGGGTAAAGCCACGCGAGTTCCTCTCGCGATCTGAATATTACAATTTCACATTCGCAGATAAAGGTAATACACCTGAAGAAAGGCGAATGCATTGGTGCAGATACTGGGGTATGCTTACCCAGCAATTCCAACTAGACGTTTATTTGCGAATTCAAGCAGACCGACTGGCTGCAATAAAGAGAGAACGTGAGGAACAAGTCAATAAGATTGCCAAAGTGTCAGCAAATGCAAAATATGTTCAGATGAAGCTTGAAGAAAAGGGATACGCACTTGGCAACTATGTCACACTCCCTGAAAGCTTTTATGGAGGTCCGAAATACTTCCGAAGACTGTACTACCAATGTGTAGCACTTTCAAAGAGATATGGCAAACCATCTCGATTCATAACATTTACCGGAAATCCAGAATGGCCGGAGATTACTAAAATTTTGAAACTCATCTCGCCTAATATGACATGGCATGACATTGCCGATGATGTTTGCCGAATCTTTTGGCTCAAGGCAAAAGAATTTTTGAAAGACGTCACTGAACGTGGTGTACTTGGAGAAGTGGTTGCCAACGTCTGGAACGTTGAATATCAACAGAGAGGAATGCCTCATATTCACCTGTTGATCTGGTTTAAGAAAGGCCATGTTGACACTCCAGAGATCATTGATCAGACAATCTGTGCTGAGATTCCGCCTGAACCGGCCCAGGATGACCCTTATTATGAGGAGAAAATGAGACATCGTGAACTCATTCAAAAGTGTATGATTCATGGTCCCTGCGAAGGTAAACTTGATATGACGTGCCGTAAGAGGCGACCCAATGCATTCTTATGCGCGAAAAGTTACCCAAAAGGCTATCGCGATGAAACAGAAATGATTGAAAACGATTATCCGTTGTATAGACGGAGAGATAACGGAGCAAACATTGTCTACTCAAAAGGAAAGAATGCACGAGTTGCAACGAATCGACATGTTGTTCCGCACAATCCATATCTCCTGATGAAGTATGGCTGTCACATTAATGTAGAGGCCTCTACGAGTATCTCTACATTCAAGTACATTTTCAAGTACATTTTCAAGGGCGTTGATCTCCTTGCTTTGGAAATTGATGATATGGAAGAAGATGAGATGAATGCCAAAGGCATCGTACTCAGAAATGAATACGAGAAAAAAAATGGAAAAGTCAGGCAATTGGTTGACCTTGACGAAACAAAGACTTTCCAGAATGCGAGAAGCATATCCTCAATTGAGGCTTCATTCTGCAGACTTGGCCTGCCACTGCATGGTATATCTCATTGCGTTACAGCATTGTACATTCATCTGGAAGGTGAGCAACATATGGTTGTCAAAGCTGATGATACTGCCGCCCAGAGAGAACAAAGAGCTGAGAGAGCCACCTCCAGATTCATGGCTTTCATGGAGCTAAACATACGTGACGAAGATGCAAGAAAACTGACTTATCTTGAAGTTGAAGAAAGATACAGATGGGATCAGAAGGCAAAGATGTACAAGCCATATGTACGTACTGGACAGATTGAGCGTAATATTGCGTACCTGTCTCCCATCAGCCCCCGAAACAGGGAACTTTACGGCCTTCACTGTCTGGTGAGAAGCCTTACTGGCTACACTTGCTTTGCTGATTTGCTTAAATCAGAAGATGGAAGCACCACATATGCAACCTTTGATGAGTCTTCTCGGGCAAGAGGCCTTTTGAGAGATGACAAGGAGTGGGACGCATGTCTTAACCTTGCAAGCGAGTCTATACCGAATCCAAGAGCATTCCTCAGACTCTTCTGCGTCATTCTGATGAATTGTCAGCCACCCAGTCCGGCAGAACTCTTTGAAAAGTACAAGGCAGACATGTTTGACCGCGATAAGCAACATAAATACTCTGAAGAAGAGAAAGTGCAGAGAGTCCTCAGGCACATTCAGTCGATCATAAGACACTCTAACATGACGCTCAAGCAGTTTGGATTGCCGGAGCTTAGAAGGAATGAAGCTCTTGAGCGAAAGTTCATGTCTGAAGACAAGAGAGAGGCTCAAAAGAGAGCAGATGAAATGCAACCCATGCTAAATGAGGGCCAGAAGTCAATTTCGGAGCAAATCATTGCTGCCATCTCTGACACAAGTGCCGAAAAGCGTTGCTTCTTTGTGACTGGAAGTGGTGGTTGTGGAAAGACATTCCTCTACGAGTACTTAATCAATTGGTGCATTGCACACGAAAAGGTTGTTTTACCTGTTGCCTCAACCGGCATTGCAGCAACTCTATTGAAGAATGGTACGACCGCTCACAGTGGTTTTGGAATTCCGCTCGAATATGATGAGCTGGACAAGACAAACCTTGACATCACCTCAGACAAGGGTCAGTTCTTGAGACAAGTTGAAGTCATCATTTGGGATGAGGCCCCAATGCAGTCGAATGCAATCTTGAGTTTTGTTGACAGAACAATGAGGGTCGCTGCGCCCAGAGACCAGAAAGATAAGCCATTTGGTGGACGTGTCGTTCTCCTCGGTGGAGACTGGAAGCAAATTTTGCCCGTTATACCAAGTGCTCGAGATAAGCAGATCTTGAATTACACACTGAACAATGCACCTATTTACGACAAGTTTGAGCAGTGCAAACTGACTGTTAACATGAGGGTCGACAAGGACCAACAAGTATTTCTGAAATATCAGACTGAAGTTGGAGAAGGAACTGCAAACTTTGACGGATTGCACATTCGTGTACCTGAAAGAATGCTATGCGCCGATGAGGACGCACTAATAGACTCCGTGTATCCGGAGGAAGTCCTATGCAACGGTGAAGAGATGAGCAAAAGAGCAATCCTCGCAGTTCGAAATGATGCAGTACTCAAACTAAATGAGAAAATTATGAACTTGCTACCTGGCGAAGCAGAAGAGTTTATAGGAATCACTGAGATTCCTGAAGAAGCAGAGCATATGGGCATGCCCGTAGATTTGATCTCAACCTTGGAGGCGATGACGCCCAATGGAATGCCTGCTCATAAGCTGGTTTTGAAACCGCAAACACCCGTCATGCTTCTGCGGAACATTGACATTGAGAACAAATTGTGCAATGGCACTAAACTTGTGTTCTTGAACGCAGTGAAAGTAAACTCAGCGGACAGAAATGTCATACTACTAAGATGCAGAAATGTGACTGTGAATCCACCAGAAGAGGTATTCCTGCCGAGAATCGTGTTGAATTATCTCGATCGTAACAGTGGCGTACAATTCACACGAAGACAGTTCCCGATAAGGGCGTGCTTTGCTTGCACGATTAACAAGAGTCAAGGCCAGACGCTGGTAAGAGTCGGACTCGATCTGAGAACTCCGACATTTTCCCACGGGCACTTCTATGTGGCCATCTCGAGAGTTAAGAATGAGGCACATCTCAAACTTTTGATACCAAAAGAATTTGTCATAGAAGACAAAGTGAACGGAAAGCATGCCGTTGTCAGAAATATTGTTTTCCGAGAACTGTACCCGATGGTAAATTATGAGATCACAAACAGTCCTCCTGCACTGGCTGACGAACCAGATGTTGACCCGTTTGAGGGCTTGAATCTTGATGACGATGAAGGGGCAGAGAATGACCCCGAACAGCATGAAGAAGATAATCAAGTTGAAGAGATTGATCAAGAACAGCTCGAAAAAGAGCTTGATGACTTAACTTATCAGTTGCAGCAAGAGTTTGCCGCAAAGCAGAATGGCGATGTAGCTGAGAACAAGACAACGGATGAGAATGCCGTTGATAACAATGATATCATACAGGCAATGCCTGAAATCGATGAAGATATTCACTTCTTTAGTGATGACGAAGAAGGCGACCTTCAGTACGTCGTATCTTCCGATGAGGAGGAAAATCCCCAAGATGAGGAAGAAAAGAACTGAATAAAGATGTGAGTCTAATTGCTCAGTAAGCAAGCATTTGTGAATAACTTGCAAGAAGCAAATAAATAACAAGATTGCGCAAAGTTAACGCTTTGTTTCAATATGAAATCTTACTGATTGTGAAATAATTGAAAGAAGCAAATGGCGGGTAACTGCATTGTTTGAATGAGAAGTTACATACTCTCAACAAAAAAATCCCGTCGCGAGATTAATGGGGCGAAACGGGTTTACATGCTCGAAAATTGCCAGGTTCTCGCTTGACGAGTTCCCCGCCTGGTTTAAGCAGTCTAACACAATATATCTCAACTTATAACAGCACTTAATTTTTATATTTTATTTAAAATTCATGTTTTTAAACAAAATAAAAATATAATTCATATATACACTCTAAATTATTTTCTCATTTCTATTTATTACATTCTCGACATTTCCAATTGTTACTTGTTATCGTTCAATCAATTATTTGCATTTTCTTAGTTTATTCTATGGACTATTTAAAATAATGCATAATAACCTAATTTTGTGAAACAGAGAGAGGGAGAGAGAAACGGAGTAAGAGACCTGTCGAGCAGTTGTTCACAGAGCTACTCTTAATCCTCACACCTAATTAGTCCTTTTCCTTCTTTCGTATCACTCTCCACTGCTTTGGAGACTCGTTTGTTTTGCCCTCTATTTTATCTCTGATTTTAATATTTCGCCTATTTATTCGCTCTCACACTTCCCTCTGTCTCTCTGTCTCTCTCTCTGTCTCTCTCTGTCTCTCTCTGTCTCTGTCTCTCTTCTCTCTCTCTCTTTCGCCATCTCTCTCTCTCTCTGTGTTTCTCTCTCTCTATCTCTTGCTCTTTATCATTGATTGGTCATCAAAGCCATCTCACCTGTTGCCTTGCACCTAGGAATTGCGTTTGCCAGGTAAATCTATCGCAGGGATTCTAAAGACATAATCACAAATTTTCTCCTCACGGCATAAATCTTTGACACACGTCGCTAAATTTATTTTAATAAAGCTCCCGCCATCTTGAATTTAAACCAGGCGGGTTGCGGACGCGCGTCTGCGGCCGGCGTTCTGATATTTTTTCAAACGGCCTGGAATTCCGCGTGGCTCGAATTTTGTCTGATTTATGTTATGATGGTATGTTGTCAATATCTCTTTGTTTCTTAAACACTCTCTGTCTTCAATTAAATTAAAACAACTTTGTTCTGCTTCAAAATAGGTAAAGTAAGAAATAGAGAGAAAGCGATCGGAAGGGATAACACTTAGAAAGAGAGAGAGAGAGAGAGAGAGAGAATGAATAATTATTAAATAATACCGATAATTAATTTATGTTTTGAATGAAGTTTGGCTGTTTTGTGCTATTGAATAAGGAATATAGCATTTAAAATGTATTAAAACAAAACAATTGGCTAATTTTATTCGCGAAAATAAAAATAAATAGTAATTGGCAAAGAGAATAAATTTTGTTTGGTGCATACTTACTTACTTGTGTGGTGTACTTCACTCTAAAAAAGTATTTTTTTTTTCAAAAGTGGACTTATAGTGAACCATTTCAGCTTCTCTTTTTTTTTATTTGATTATCGTGGCGAAATAAATATAGAATAACCTTAAACGTAGTAGAAAATGTCAAAGAGTATTTTTGCGGACATATGCACATTGATACCTGGTGCTCTTTTTAAAAACACCTTTTACTTTCAAAGGCGCGAATAATTTGTGGCCACATTTTGCGGCTCGAACCATATGGTCGGCCAACCTATTTTGGGCGGCTGCATTTTTTTCTTCTTATTCTTGTTTTCCTTACTTCGTTCTATCTCAGTTCATTTGCTATGAAGCTTTCCAAAACACTGTGAATACTAAACGTTCACCCTCAGTGCTCATCTTTTATGATATTTATGTCATATTGTTAATATTTCATGTTCATGTGTCCGGTTGCTAATGGGGATGACCCTTGGTACTACTCGGTTAGTCCTGCCCCAAAATTTTCGAAAAAAATATAAATAAATTTTTCTCTGAAATCGCCCCTATGGGTTCCTCAATGCGAAGAACAACGAATAACAGCTTAATGTTTGATTCTGACGTCATTTTAAGAAGATACCGTAATAACGGTTAAAAAAATTATCGCTTCTAATAGTCTGTAACTAATTTTTCCGAGGTTCGCCGATCGTTTTTCATGCAATTTTTTCCAAATACCTACCCCATCTTTTGAAAATTAATTCAATACCAAAAATAGAGTTGAATTTCGCGTTCCTCGCATTAAATGACCTCGGAGAGATGATTTAGAGACTATTGTAATAATCCGGCCATATCTTGTTATAATGACGTCAAAACCAAAAATAAAATTGATATTCGTCTTCCTCGCATCAAAGAACCTCCTCTGTCGATTTTGGAGAATTTTTTTTAATTTTGAGGCAGGACTAACCGAATAGTACCTAGATTGGTAATTTATGTTAATATTTTGGATTCCGGAAAGGATCGAAGAGCCCCCTTCCCCCTCCTTCTCCATAATTTCTTTGTTTCTAATTGTGGGGTGCGACAAATGCTCATTATTTCTTTCCTAACCTCAAAAGCATTGGGTTTTCGTGCATATTCTTACAATTAATTTTTTAAAAAATTGCTATATTTTCATCCTGGTAGGGATCGGAAAGGCCCTCTCTCCCACATACTCTTGTTGATTCTTATCATGTTAAACAAACTGTTTTCGGTCCTCTTCTGTGATTGAAAAACCTTATTTTGTTAAATGTTTGACAATTCATTTCTAAATTATATGCTCTTTAGCCTTCCTGTAGATAGTGGAGAGGCCGAATCTTTCCCAGATGTTTTGTGTTTATACTTATCGTGTAATGTGAATTTGTTGATTCGAGGTGATCTCGAAGTAGTAGAAGCCGACTCGAGGTGCGGCCAAATTTTTCATTCCAAACACGAGAAAAATCGTGTCGATTGGCAATGTTGCATACCGTTTGGGATAAAAATCGTGTCGATTGGCAATGTTGCATACCGTTTGGGACCTTCTTCCGCTAATATGTAATATTGTAAAATCACTTACTCGGAAGTATTGGATTTTTGAGCAAATGCTGAAGATTGATGTAGACAAATGATCCCTGTATGTTTTCTAATCTCAAAAGCCTTATAGTTTTTGATGCATATTCTTACGATTCATTTGAAGAAAAAAAATGTTCACCTTTTCATCTCGGTAGGGAGCGGAGAGGCCCCCTTCTTTCCCAATTTCTCTTTGTTCCTACTTGTTGATACCACAAAGTGCGTTTTTTTTCTAAATATTGTTGATATTGCATCTTAATTTCCCCCTCCAATATAGTTCCCTGCTGTTACTTTTAATTCACACGGAATATTCTGATCACATTTCGATCTTTAAAATTCCTCATAACTTCCCTTTTCCCCTTCCTTCGTCTATTTAATTTTCTTGTTTGCATCTCTCTTTGCTCTCCCTCGAATAACGTTATTCAGAACGATTTGTAGGTGGTGAGTCGTACTCTCTTTTAATAACTTCCGCGAAGAAAATCTATCTCAAATATAAAATAACGCTTTTAGTTTAAAAAAAAAACCTTTTTATACATTTTAATTGAGCTACGACCGAATTGGAGTCTTCTTGTGGCCGACATCTTCCCTCCGAATCTCGTGCTAATTTGGTTAGCAATTTTGCTTACCTGTGGGACTTAAGATTTCGCATTCGCACGTTAAAAGGGGAATGTTGTAACATGTTAAGCAAACATTGACGTTATAAATAATGCGATTAATTGCATTTCGGAAGGAAGCGGAAAAAATGTTCAATTTTGAATTCCGGTGTGTTTCAAAGAGGTCCCATTGTTCCTCAGATTCTCTTGATAATTGTCGGCTTTCCAAAAAGTACTCCCGATCTGATCTTTCCTCAGATGCAATAAATCACCATCATGAAACCCTGGTTCCTTTCTGCAGAACAAGCATGGCCGAGCAAGAGCCTCCTACTAAGATGGCGAAGAACACTGCTTCTAATACGACATCCGACACATCTCAGCCATCCAACCCGCGTTTTGAACGTCTATTCCATCAAAACCGAGAGGGACAAGTACAGGATGGGATCCGAGACCTCTTTGTGTCTTTTCACACTGGTAATTTTTTTTTTGCAATTTAACTTTTGATTTGAAGTGTTTCCTCCCACATGTGTTTAAAGGAACATATGGGTACTTGCAGAACTTTTAAAATGTTAGCACCCGAAAAAGTAGAATTAGATTAAAATCCGTTTATTTTGCTTGATTTGTTTGTCGCACGTAAGGCCCGACATGGGCCTTGACAAACTAAAAAAAAAACATTAAAAACGGATATGGCTTAATTGATAACCAAGAAACAAGAACAAGCACATTAAACTTTTAATTACTGCACGCAGTTTTAATAATTGATTCGACATAGGAGACCCCAGCGTGTCTGCCGTGAAGACTGCTGTTCTTGATGTTGTCAAGACGCACTACAACCAGTGCCAATCTCTGCCGATTACTCTTCTCACTCCAGACATCTATCGAGTGGCGTCCACGCAGATAGAGGAAGGGAAAAACTTTCGCCTGCGATTCATAAATGGATCTGTACGAGAAATGATTCAATCAATCCTGCTGAGGTAGTATCTTTTCAGTCATCGTAGCCTTAAATATTACTGGAAAAGAGTTGATATCATGAGAATCATCCTTGATCATAGACATGGCCATTCCGCGTATTTTGACGCGATTGGCTACCCCATCCACTATACCCCAAATGGACTCGTCCTCGAACACGTGTATCGAGCGCCGGGGAAGAAATTCTTCGGAAACCCGGAACTCGAACTCAAGTACCACAAGAGGAGTTAGTGAGACTAACGTTGACTGACTACAAATAGTTTTGAATTTGTAGACTTTATACGTGACCTCCCACTCGCGCAACAGAAGGCGGTGAGAGAAAGCCGCTTTAACACCAAATATGGAACTGAGAATCGATTCATCAAGGACTTTGGAGCGGGTTAGTACCAGAAGATAAGCAAATTCTATTTTTCCTTTACTTTTTTTATGTGCATCGATCTGTTATGAATTATAGTCATTTTAGTACCTTCTATTTCAATTTGGCATATTTTCCTTATTATTAATCATTTAGTGAAGAGAGAGCTACCAGTGGAAGAGTACGAGCCGCCGAATGAGGAAAACAAGAAAACGGACTGGCCTCATGTTTCCGCTGCCTCCACAGGAATTGGTCATTATTTTCTTATATCTAATTATTTCGCCAACCTTGACTTTTGTTTAAGGTGTTGATAATTTATGATTTATTTAACAAGACAACTTTAACAAGTATATTGGAGTATCCCGAATACACCTCCAGTGAATCCTCATTTAAATTATTAAACTTCCACCTTAGTCTTTTTTTTATTAAAAATTATCACATCAATTAATTTTGTCATATTAGTATTATATTTAAATCTAACATATTTTCATCTGTTTTAATCGTTTATGCAATAACATTGTAGCTGCCGTGACCACTGCGCCATCTATTGCTTCGGACTTGGCTGATCACAAAGGAGAAGGTCATCATTTTATTATACATATTACTACTTTTGTCCATACTTATTAGGTATAAATATAAATTATTATTTTTAAATTTTTGCACTACGAGGCTTTTCGAATTGTGATGCCTCAACTCCCTACCTTTAATTAAGCGAACATCCGTACTTAAAAGTTTCGATATAACACCGACATGTAATTAACGTTATAATCCGCATTTTCTAATATATAGCTTTTAGATGAGAATGAGAAGACGAAGGAAGAAGCAGCAGCAGAAGCGAAGAAACAAGAGGAAAAGAAGAAAAGAAAGGAAGAACGTAAGAAGAAAAAAGAAGAGGAGAGGAAGAAGGAAAACGGTAATTCTCTCATATTTTTTTAAATATATTTTTTGCATTATTTTACAGTTTGAAATCATGAAACAAAGTATTCGCATTTTTATTTTAAAAAAACTTTTTACTGACAATTTGAAGTACTTCTTACAGAAAACCTCTTCCAAGACGCTGCCTTTGTTCGTTTTGTCCAGACGATCGCGTCAAGCTCTCCGTCTATGCCTCTTAATGTGGTCAAGAAACTGTTCTACCTCTTCAAAAATGGTTTGTGACACGTTAAATTATTTTCGTTGTCAATTATGCATATAACATATCGTTAAACGAGTTTAAAGACATTTTGTAAATATTGCAAATAAAAATATAAGAAAATATTTGTCTTTACACGCTGCTTAGTTTTAGTTTAAAAAAAACATTTTTTATAGAATGCATAGCTTTACGCATTTCTTATAGAGGAGGAAATCGGAGATTCAACGTTCGTTCGGTTCATGGAACTGACCTGCACCTTCGCTCCCGACATGCCATCGAAGGAAGTCAAAGTGCTCTTCGAACACTTGAAGAACTTGGAGAAGGACGAGTAAGGAGCTAAAAGGCTCGACAATTCATCCAGCCCGCTCGCGAATTCTTTTAATTTTTTTTATCCCCGGAAGTTTTGAACGCTTTATTTCTTGTGGGGGGCTGGCATTAAATCTCCTTTCTCTTCCTCCTTTCTCAGCATCGACTCATGAATAAAATTGCATTCTCTTGTTGACTTTTTTTGTTAATTCTAAGAATTCTAATTCCGTCATTTACTTTTATTTATGGCCATTTTTAATTTCTTGTTGTTAGTGGGGACCGCTAACTCTTACCTGTTTTCTCCACTATTCTTCGACTACTTTTCCCTCTAACATTTTTGTAAGCTACTTATGTTTTTAGTCGAGTATAAGGATCCTTATTTATTAAATATTTTTTTTAAGTGAATGCTACTCTTAATTTATATTCAGTATTGGTGCAGTAAAATAACACAAGTATAATTCATAATTTAATTCGTGCACCGCTTATTTTCTTCTTCGATGTTCTTTTTTTATTTGGATGTTCTTTTTTTATTTCCCGGTTTGAATAAACATGAATTAGAAGTTCTTGGGTTAAAGAAAACGGGCGATGTTCTAAGCGTCGAAATATCTTATATATTTGTTCAAAATTACAATATTTATTTACTTCTTATTAAAGGCTTTTTATTGTTATGTTTGGTAATGATTGGTAAAAAAAAATTATAAGATTGTCCCAAAACCGCACTAGGGTACTGTAGTTGTTTATTTGTCTGATTACAGTAAGTAGATTCGCATCGAGGATGTCAGAAGAAGGCGCTGAAGGGGCTACCTCGCACTCCACCTTGGAGAAGACTCCCAGCAGTAGAAGGTACAATCTCAATTTGTTAAACTTTCCCATATGCTGAATCCAGTTTTATTCCTTAATCTTCCTTCCGTTTTTTCCTTGGGGAAAAATGGGATTTTTTATTTTTATTTCACAAGATTATTTAATAAAGGTTTTGGGTTTTTATTTTCTACTTGCTTACTGTTCATTTTCGATACGAGAGTATAGGAATTTTTTCACACTTCCGATCCCTTTTCTTTCTCTCTCTCTCTCTTTCTTTCTCTCTCTCTCTCTCTCTCTCTCTCTCTCGCTTTGTAGAATCGCCTTTCTCTCTGTGTCTCTCTTTATCTTACTCTATAATTCTTTTTCTTGAATGGAATCTCCCTTTCTAATGTAAAATTGCAGATCATAATTATAATAATTTTTTATTGATTTTTTAAAACCTAATTTTCTCTCTTAAAAAAATTATAAATATGGTATCTGTTCAGGCTGCTTACCACTGAAGAAGAAGAGAAGAGAGTCAGACGCGAAGGGGAGGAGAGCATCAAGAAGACAGGGTTAGCACTATTTTTGCATTGGAAGAATACATGGAGCAATAGCTTGCTTCAATACACCCATAGGTTATTTTTCTTTTATCGTGGGCTGTGGAGCATGTGAATTTTTTAAAAGGATACTGTAATTATTACATTTTTGCAAAGAGATTGTTTTTATCTAATATAACTGCTCACGATTAGCCATTTTATGTTATTTTCTCTTTCCTTTTTTTGCACTGTATCTTCATTTCTACTATTAACTTGTAGCTCATAATTACACTTTAGTTTCTGTTTAATTTTTTTAAATAATTTCATTTTTTAATAATTTTTTCCACATTACTTTCTCTCTTTAAATTGTCTAAATCTGGAATCTGTTCAGAACGGGTACGACAAGAGTGGAAGAGAACCGAAGCAACTGCGAAACGGACGAGAACAGCAGCAACACTGGAGGGTTAGCACTCTTTTACCATTCAAAGATTACAGGGGCTATAGCTTGCTTCCGCATATCCATACATTATTTTATTATTATTTTTTAATTTTAAAATCCTGGGCAATGGAGCATGCGTATCATGCAAGGTAGTTCTTTTAGATCATAAGTGCTTAACTCAGATGGTAATAGTGTGGACTGGTAAGCAGATGATCATGGTTCAAGTCTAATGAGAACATGTTCTTTTTTTTCAAAATTTTTTTTAAAACTTATTTTAAAGACCTTTCTTTTCCTCCCACTAATTCTTTTGAGTAAACTCAGCATTCTCTCTCTCTCTCTGTATCTGTCTCTCCTCTTCGCTCCTACTCTCATTCTTTCTTCCACTCTCTGTCTCCCTCCTTCGACCCGGCTCTCTTTTTCTCCCCTCTACCATGCTGGTCGTTTACGTTCAGTGTATTGATTTTCTTATCTTAAAGGTCGGTGTTTCGATTCTCTTTCAATTTTCACGAATTCATATCCATACTCCCTATATTTAGACATTTTATGACCTTTAATTTTTTTCTCTTTTTATCTTAATCTGGATTCTCTGCAGGAGTAAGGCTGCGCTTGCTGAGAACACGCTGGCCCCTGAGGAGTCGGAAGTGGGCCACGAAGAACACAACAGGTATGTAGTTTCAAATAAAGCAGTAAATTACATTTAATTAAAAGTAAGGAAATAAACGAGTAAGAATCCACTCTTGCTTTCCCTTATTTTTAATAGTCGTGTAGTATATTAGGGTTGTTTACGAAGCATCGTCTTACAAGACGATTCTACTTTAACTTTAACTTCGTAGCGAAAGACGGTTGTGGGTTTGCCTGGTAATCAAATGGTCGGGATTCTATCATCCTTTGAGGATTATGTATTGCGTTTTTTAAACTTGTTTACTAATCACATTTTGATATTTTTTTATAAATTTTAAATATTTTGAGGATCTTCTATTCCACTTTACTTTCCTTACTTTGCTTTACTTTTCTTTATTATCTTAATCTTGACTCACTGCACTGCAGGATTGATGATGTCACTTCCGTGGCCAGCGAAGCTTCTTCTGAAGCGAGAATCGAAGATGGAAGGTAAGCGATCTCTTTCTTTTCTTGCTCTTCTACTATTAAGTTACCGCTCATCATTAAACTTTTGTTTTTCCTTAATTTTTAGTATTCATTTACCAATTTCCTTTTAAGGATAAACATAAACATAAAAATAAATTTGCAACTGTTCAAACCAAAATGTCTTACAAGACTGTTCTTTGAGATTTTAAAAGTTTGTAGCTCAAGTGGTAGAGGGATTGATTGGCAAGGAGATGGTCGGGGTACGATCATCTGCTGAAGATTTTTTGAACTATTTCCCATTACAAGTCTGTTTTATTAATAAACACACTTAACAGTCTAAATAATAGGAATTCTATTCCTTTAATCTTTTCTTTTAATCTTATTTTGAACTCACTGCAGGAGTGACAATGGGATCTTGAAGAAGAAGACTGACGCAGTTTCGGAGGCGCCAGCGGGCCTCGATGGATGCAAAGGCTTCGATGGATCCTACAGGTATGCAGTTGACAACTTTGTTTGATTTTCAATAGTAGAGCAGTATATTAGAGCCGTTCCGGAATCACCGTCTTCCGAACTTAAAAGTTCTTAGCTAAGTCGGCAGTGGGTTAGGCTGACAGGCAGATGGTACGGGTTCGAACTTCTGATGAGAATCTTGTTGTGAATTTTTTTATAAACTCATTCCAATCATCTTATATAATATTTTTAATGTAATTTTATTTCCTCTTTCGTCCTTTGCAGGTTTTCACTGTCTAATTATAAAAAAATTTCTACAATCTCCTCTTTGTTCCAATTACTTTTTCTCTCTCTCTCTCTTTCTCGCTCTCTCTCTCTCTCTCTCTCTCTCTCTCTCTCTTCCCTCTCTCTTTCTCTTATTCAATCTCGCATTTTCGGTTTTTAGGTGCCTAGCGACATTTTTTAGAAGAAACAAACATGTGATAATGTTCACATAAAATAAGAAACAGCTGGACTAATTCTATCTAATTTAGAACGAAAGATTGCCAACATAAGTAAATTATCATAGAATAATTGCAACTAATGTCTTATTTACTGATATTTGTAACAATGTTGAATTAAATTGAATTAAAAAGTGATCACAGTTTTAGATTCTCGATGGGAGACGGTCAATCCTCAACTGGGCGAAAAAGACTTCATTCGTCTCAGGAGATAGAGACTCGGGAGTCCCTTCTAATGGTTTGTGATGTTACAGATTTTCTTGTCTATGGAACTTAAAAGCTACAGTACTCTACTATCTACGTCTCTCGTATTGCGTATACTCTACCGTCTGGGTTTTCGTATCGCATACGCACTTCTTGGTTACAGTAGTTTTTAAGATCCCTGGATACTACATATTATTACTCTTCACTCTTCGATTCCTTAATCAAAAATTTAGTTTTACTGTTTTATTTCGCTTTTTGAAAATAATTTAGCAATGAAGTTTTAATATTTATATCAGTTCTTTAAACTGAAGTTAATAATTCATAGAGCACTAACGAGTCTCGAAGGTGTTAAGGACCAATAAGCTGTAAGCAATTTACTATAAATTCCATTCAGTAACAATACAATAAAAATGATGTATTTTCGTTTGCAGTATGAGAACGAAACTCTGAAGAGATCCCTCGAAGAAATGGAGAAAAGGATGGTTCTCAAGGAGACCTCTCGGCTCACTACCTACAACAGGATGAGGGATAAGTCAGCGAAGGAGAGAGTAAGTTAAACCTATTGTGATATTTTAACTGTAAATTTATTGCATCATTCCGTAATAATTTAGAAACAACTATTATTAAAGAAGAACCTAAATTCTGAAAACACTTACATGGAGAATATTGAAATCAACGAATTTAATAAGTATGCAAACAATACATTCAATTTAAAGATTTACTGATTTTGCAGAGAGTAAGCAAAGAATTCGACGACTTCAAAAAGACCTTCGCAGCTACCTCAAGAGTGGTATGTCAAACATTCTGCCCACTTAAGAAACAGTTTTAGCAGGAACATAGGATATTGTTAAAAATGTCATAAAACACACAGTTCTAATATTATAAAAGTAGTTTTTGTGGTCAGTGTATTGCAGTCCTTCATCAAGATCACCAAGCTGCACAACACACCACCACTCATCAAGGCCCTCCATGAAAGACTGTACGACCATAAGGTCTTCGACAGTATGTTAGCGAAGGATCCCATTGGACTCTACAAGGGTCTAAGCTTCAAGGGAGCCCCTCTGGTAGGACTCTTTTCAAAGCCCTCAAATGATCTTACTCTCTGGGATGAGAATGTTGATTTTTTTGTGGAGATCTGAAACAACAATTGATTACATTTTAAAATATGTGAGTTTACTTAGCTGTAGGTCCTTTGTTTTAGTATTGGGAATTCAATTATATTGCATAATATCAGTGTCAGTGGCATTTTTGTTGCAGTATGAATAAGTGTTTGATTTATATGTTTATTTTTTTCCGAAACATATTAGATTTTTCTTTCTTTAATTAATTTTTAGAATTGAATGCTTTAAGAGTCAAAAGGGTTAATTTGATTTAAACAAAATATTTCGTATAATATTGATTTGTCTGTACTGGGCCGTTGATTTCGAAAGAATTTTTTTTTTATCTCAATCCTTAACACTGTGAAATGTTGTCGTGTTCTTTTGTTTCCATGTCTGAAGCGAATAATAAAATTTATATCACAATAAAGGACAAGTTCTTTACCAATTTTATGAAACATACCGATTTCAAAATAGCAGCTTGCAAATATATATATAACAAGTACGATGATACGATGATATGACATATGAACATATGAATTAAACAAATAAAATTAAACAAAACCTATGCTAGGACATAGAAAAGAATCCAAGGGAGATAATGGGCAAAGGTACTGAAACCAGGTCCCCCCATAGCTCCGCTAGTTAGAGTATGTACTTAGAAACGCTTGTTCAATATTTACTGGGTTTGCGCGGAGCGGCGTGGTGGGCGGAGGAGTTGAGATTTTCGAGTGTGGTTTTTTTAGGATGGTAAATGAATATTGGGGCTACGTTTTGGTATTGGTTTGGGATTTTTGGGTTTTGGTTTTGGGGTCGTCGCCGGCGGCCAAAGTTGCAACATTTCAGCGCGAGGTTGCGCTGGGTTGGCCACTTTGAGCGATTGCATCTTTTGAACGGAGAGGAGTTGGGTGCTGAAAAAAATAGAGGCTGATAGGGAATGTCTTCAAGATTAATAGGACACAAATTGGGCAAATTTCGCCTGATGGTCTTTCCTGTGGGCGTGGCCAAAATTTTACCCCGTTTTTTGGCCCTTTTTTCGTCTGTATTTGCTCACTTTCTCAAAATCTGTACCCGCGATTTTTTTTGTTTCAACATATATCATGTAGTTTTGGAAGGCGCATCGACTGATCTATAGCTGATCTACTGAAAGTACCTAGATCGATAGATACGAGGCAAAAACAGGCGAACCCATTTTGTTAGGAGCGAACCTTTGAAAAATCAATACTCGGAGATTTGGGACCGGAGCGGGATGGGACATTTAGAATATTGTACAGTTTTACGAGTGCTTTGAAATGAGCCTACTCGCGTTTGGCTGGGTTTCCGGAAAGTACCCTGAGGGGGCCGTGAAATGTCAAAATTTTTGAGGCCATTTCCGCGGCTGTTTTTTCTCGGATGTTGGTGTTATGACAAAGTGTTATATATCATTCTGTAGCTTTTGAGAAGGTGAACAAATGTCTCATACAAAAGTTTTCATACAACGACGTTTTTGATCTACTTTTGGTCAGAATGTTTAGGGCACTTTTTCGACCTTAGCTATCACTGAACTTTTTGGGGCATATTTTTATTCGAATAGAGCCTAAAATTAGCTATCGAATGATAGGTTGATCTTCTGTATTCGTTCAGGCATATTCGAGATATGAATTATTTTGTGGCTTTTTGGTGCATTTTCATCGCACGCAGATTTTCTAACGACCCAGGTTCGGAGTCGCGCGCGGGCAAACCTTTTGCGCGCTTTTATTACCCCAAGTAAACAAAACCTATGCTAGGACATAGCGAGACTCCAAGGGAGATAATGGGCAAAGATACTGAAACCAGGTCCCCCCATAGCTCCGCTAGTTAGAGTATGTACTTAGAAACGCTTGTTCAATATTTACTGGGTTTGCGCGGAGCGGCGTGGTGGGCGGAGGAGTTGAGATTTTCGAGTGTGGTTTTTTTAGGATGGTAAATGAATATTGGGGCTACGTTTTGGTATTGGTTTGGGATTTTTGGGTTTTGGTTTTGGGGTCGTCGCCGGCGGCCAAAGTTGCAACATTTCAGCGCGAGGTTGCGCTGGGTTGGCCACTTTGAGCGATTGCATCTTTTGAACGGAGAGGAGTTGGGTGCTGAAAAAAATAGAGGCTGATAGGGAATGTCTTCAAGATTAATAGGACACAAATTGGGCAAATTTCGCCTGATGGTCTTTCCTGTGGGCGTGGCCAAAATTTTACCCCGTTTTTTGGCCCTTTTTTCGTCTGTATTTGCTCACTTTCTCAAAATCTGTACCCGCGATTTTTTTTGTTTCAACATATATCATGTAGTTTTGGAAGGCGCATCGACTGATCTATTGCACATGGCCTGAAAGTAGCTGGATCGATAGATACAAAGCAAAAACTAGCGAACCCATTTTGTTAGGAGCGAACATTTGAAAAATCAATGCTCGGAGATTTGGGACCGGAGCGGGATGGGACATTTTGATTATTGTACAGTTTTACGAGAGCTTTGGAATGAGCCTACTCCCGTTTGGATGGCTTTCCAGGAAAGTACCCTGAGGGGGCCGTGAAATGTCGAATTTTTTGGAGGCCTTTACTGCGGTGGTTTTTTCTAGGATGTTGGAGTTATGGCAACGTGTTATATATCAATCTGTAGCTTTTGAGAAGACGAACTACTTTGTCATACAAAACGTTTTCATAAAACGACGTTTTTGATCTACTTTTGGTCCGAGAATGTTTAGGCCACTTTTTCGACCTTAGCTATCACTGACACTTTTTGGGGCTTATTTTTATTCGAATAGAGCCAAAAATTAGCTATCGAATGGTAGTTGAATCTTTAGATTTGGTCCAGGCATATTTGAGAAATGAATTATTTTGTGGCTTTTTGGTACATTTTCACGGTACGCAGATATTCTACCGACCCAGGTTCGGAGTCGCGCGCGGGCAAACTCTTTTACGCGCATCAGTAATATGTCTTGAGCAGTAGAAAGCCTTTATAATCAAAGTTACCACAGAATTAATTGATGTTGGTTTGGTTTCTTTGTTATTAACCAAAAACGACATATTAGGTATACCTAGAGAACATATTTTCAGCTAATATTTATTTATTTTATTTTTAACACTGAACAAACATGAAAAGCCAACTTCGAAGAAAAATAAAACATGTCAGCAATCTTATAGTTAAGTACTTGTGGCGGTGCGTGAGTATCATAACCTGTCTGGTGCACTTCACTCTAAAAGCTCATATTTTTTTGGAAAGTAGACTTAGGGTCATCCGTTTTAGTATCTCTTTTTTTTTATTTGATCATTTTTGCGAAATAAATATAGAATAACGGTAAATTAACATTAAAAACAGTTGGAGGTATCAAAAAGTTTTTTAAAAAGGCATATGCACTATGATGCCTGGTGTACTTCAAAAAAACTTTTGTCTTTCTTGGGCGACAACATTTGGCTGTGTTCTTTTCTCGCTCCATGTGGTGGGCACGCGCGATCGCGACAACGGCATCGTCGCCCACGGTACGCATTTTTTTTATATTTGTTTTCTTCCATCCCCAACTAGGATAGCACTATCAGATGTAATCAGTGATTATGACTGTTTGCATTGTTGCTTAATATTAGTTTCCTTTCGATCTGACTATGGTTTTTTTGTTTTACAAATGTTTTTTGATTACTTTTTATTAAAGAATTTCAAATATATTCGAATGACTTTAAAGTTTTCGTTGTAGTGGCGACTTCGAGGAAGCCGCCGGAGAAGGCGTCCGCCGGCGCCAAGGGACGCGGGAGTCGACTTCGCCTGCTATGGTTAGACATTCACTTTTTTTGTTGCTTTTTTTGCTTATATTATTTCTTATAGTTAAATGTTAAACGAAATGTTGTTTGATGATTTATGATAGGAAGTAATAGCAAAGCTATCATCGTGTTTTTTATCGGTTGATTAAGATATATACTCGATACTGTTAGTAGGAGTACGATTTTTTCGGGCTTGAGGAGAATGTATGGTAGGAATTTGAGTGACATTTTCAGATTATCTTCAGTAATGATTAATTAATGACGTTTCTATATTCCGGAGTTTTCGTGTTATGGTTTAGGTTTATGAAATTTTATTAGGAAGTTCAAGGAATAACTCCTTTAAGTATATGCTTCTTATTGGTTCTCTATTTGGGTGATGTATCCTTGTCTATTTTTGCTTCAAGGCTGTGACTATAATTTTTTTCCCTTATTTAGGTTGGTTTTATATAGGGCTAAAATCACTTAGTTGTTTCAGGTTACATCAAGGTAATTTTTTAAAGATTACTTTGAGAATGCATATTCTTTTTTTGGGGCATTTTTTCTCATTCTTTTAGCTGGTTAATGATGGAGCTTTGGATAGTTGTGCGCAATATTGGTATAATCCAATAATAACATGGGATATTGTGAGTGTTTGATTTTTTATAAAAGCGGCGTATTTTTCTTATTATTTAAGGTTTTTGCGTTAGTTCTATTAACGTTACAAATCGTACTTTGTTTTTGTTCTTCAGAGTCAGAGGAAGTCTGAATGAAGGACGACCGGTTAATGAAGTCGGTGACGACTTCGGCCACACCGGCCACGCAAGAAAATTAAGGTACTCATTTTAAAACATCTTTCAAAAT
Organism: Allodiplogaster sudhausi; assembly: GCA_945643635.1. NCBI lineage: Eukaryota > Metazoa > Nematoda > Chromadorea > Rhabditida > Diplogasteridae > Allodiplogaster > Allodiplogaster sudhausi. Next base: position 13,074 of record CALZFC010000260.1, on the reverse strand, counting down.
TCTTTTAACCTTTGTAACGAAACTTGTTTTTCTTTTCGGTTTTCCTAGCAGGTGGTTAATTCTGGGAATATTTTTTTTTAGCTTGGTTAAAGTTAATTATTATCTTGATGTTTTCTCGGGAGAATTGGTTTGGAACATTTATGATATTTAATGTTCGTCGATGGTGAAGGATTGGGTTCTGTTTTTCAGGTTTATGAGTGAAAGTATCTTTCAGATTTATGAGTGAAAGTGCTGTTGCTTCATATTTTAAGGTGTTGATTGTTGGAGTTTTATGAATAAAAGATCTTTATTTACAGTTTTGGATACGATTCTGTTGTGTTTCTATGGTACTGGGTTGTTTGGACTGTTGAAGTTGATAAATTATAAATGATAATGTTCTTTAGGATATTGTATGGTAAGAGTACAATTGAAAGTTATTTTTCTTTTCTAGCTTGGGTGAATAGGATTTAATTGTAAAGAGTTAGCTTTTTGGTTTCTTGTCATTTATATAAGATATTTCAGTCAAAGAAAATACAGATAACATATTAATTTTTCTTTTCTGTTGGTACGGTATTATTGACGAACGTAAGGTATTGGGTGAGTGTACTCTTTGTGCCTGCATGCAAATGAGCTACTTATTTATGGATGTTTAGATTTTTTATATATTTACAATTTGGTAAAGCTGTTATTTAATTGGCGTATGTTATATTACGTTTAAGGATTACATTTGTATTGATATGCATGAGGCCGGGTTACTGTATGCAGCGATATGAATACAAACATTTATTCTTTTATGTCTTAAGGTGTCTATTTTAAAGTATTGTTCCTCTTAAAATGCTATTATTATTCTGGATTGGTTTAGCATAGGATTGGAATAATATTGTTGTTTTTTTTAATATTCAAAACTTATTTCCTTGTTCAAATTGGTTTTTTTTACATTGAATTCAAATCTCTTTGTTTTTGGGGATTTCTTTCTCATACCCTTTCCATTATCTGGTTAATGCATGAGCGTTGCCATATCTGTTTGGGTAATATTTATCGTAAATTCTTCCTTTATTCGCCGGGAGTTTTTGTCTGCGTATTTCCTTATATTACATTACTTTTTTCCTTTTACATTTTTTTATAAGATTAATTATGTTTATGGTATTCTGGGTTTTTATGCTTTTCTTTTAAAATGGCGTTGATACATTTTTCCTTGTTCAAGATGGTTTTACATAGAATTCAAATCTCTTATTTGTTTCAGTTTAAGTCATGGTAATCTTTTTTTAAAATTCCTTTGGGAATGAATTTCTTTTTGGGGATATTTTTTTCTCATACCCATTCCTTTTAGATGGTTAATGCTTTAGCGTTGTTTCACGGGTATTTTTTGTGTGCGTACCTCCTAATAATAGTTTTGTATTCCTTTTATATTTTTTTGTAATTCAATCTTTTCTTTTTCTCAGCTTTAATTTTTTTTAAAAATAATTTCTAATTGTAAGATATTTTAAGGTATAGATGAGAAATTTGTTCTTTTTTCCGTGTTAAGACTGGGTCGTTTTATTAAGGTTAGCATTGTCAAAACGCTTTAGAATATTGTTTGATGATTCATGATGGGAGATAATTACAACGCTTTCAGCATGTTTATTTCAGCGCTTTCGAATGCGAGTGAGCGAGGGCAGGGGTACTGTATTTAATAATATTCCTTTTTCTAACACCGTTTAGGTTTATTTCTTTTTAGTGCGAATGTTCATTTAATGCTTACTTGGATAAACTAAACATGGCGTTGCAGAGCAGAGGAAAGCAGAGAGAGAGAGAGAGAGACAGAGAGAGGAGGGATCTGGGGAGAAAAAGAAGCAGAAAAAGTGAAATAGAGAGAAAAGCAGAGGTAAATAAGCGTAGAGAAAGAGAAGTGGAGAGGGGGGAAGCAGTAAGAGAGAAGGAGAGAGAAAGAGAAGCAGAGAGAAAGAAAAAAACAGAAGGGAAGCAGAAAGAAAAGCAAGGAAAGGGAAAGAGACGGAGAGAATAATTTTTATTTTATTTTATAAGGCACCAAGTTTAGAATCTCGTTTTAATTTTTTTTATTTAGATTACCTTTTGATAGGATACTGTACTATATAATAGTTACAGTATGCATATGAGTGAAATCCCTGATTTACACTCATTAAGGTCCATGGTTATTTTTTTAGGAGAACATTTTAAGCTTATAGAATTTGCGGTTCACTGTAATGCGGATTTTAAAGACTGGATACTGCAGGGCAGGCGCACCATCTTAGGAACTTTCATGGGTGTTTTATTTGATGTAGCTATAATAATATTTTCGGTGTAATTAAAATGTGATCCAATAAGAGTGGGGTAATGGAATCTAGAGTTGAATAATGGATACTGTAGTTTTGATGTTAGTGTTATCATTTTATATGTTCACTTTCATACTGTTTTGGAATGTAAGGGGGTACTGTAATGCAAGATTGGATTAGTTGTGGAGATGTAAATACAACTATTTGACGTCCGTAAATGTTTTTGGATATAATTTGTAAACTTTTTGAATTGGATATGGATGATATAATTTGGTTTAAGTTTTGGAATGTCATTTTAAAAGTTTATTTCCCATTACTTCGAAGGTTGGATTAAGGCGCATTTATATTGAAATTTTTTTAAGGGTACTTTAATATTCTTCTTTTTTTAACCTCATTTCTGTTAAATGTTTAAATGCGAATGTTCATTAAATGCTTCCTTGCATATATTAAAAGCATAGAGAACGAAGCATAGAGAAAGAGAAGAATAGAGGGGAGGGGGAACAGTGAGAGCGAGAAAGAAAGAGAGACAGAGAGGAAGCAAAGAGAAAAAAACTGAAAGAGAGAGAGAGAGCGAGGGAAAGAGAGAGAGAGAGAGTTGGAATCTAAGAGAGGGAGCGAAAGAAGCAGAGAGAAAGTGAAGCAACTCAACTTTTTTTATTACTTTATAAGGCACCGAGTTGAATTTTTTTTTAAATTATTTTATTAGATAACTTTTTATTAGGATACTGTATAATAATTACAGTAAGCATATGAGTGAACTTCCTGATTTATCCTCTTTAACTTCCATGGTTATTTTTTAGGAGTTTACTTTTTAAGCTTTTTTTTGAATTCGCGGTTTACTGTAATGCGGATTTGGAAGTCAGGATACTGTATTGCTTTCACACCATATTGAATCTTTCATGGGTGTTTTATGGGGCATGTAATTTTATTCTTTTTCATTCTATTAGAAGCATGATTTTTTAGAACTTCTTATTATTTGAAAATAATAACTGTTGCCACATTATATTGTAATAATATGTGCCTTGCATGGTCTGACATTCTTTATGTTGCTGTTCGACTATAAATTAACAGTTCATTTTATTTCAGAAGTCTTTAAAGTATGCCTCAAAAGATCTAATTGAAGTACAGTAGTTGAACGGTTCCATCTTTTGAGAAAATGTAGGCACTTGTTTTTTGTTTGTCGCGTGTAAAATATTAAGAATTCCATATGGTTTTTTTGAGGTTCAGGGTTCATTTATTTAATTTTATACATAATGTCTCTAGGGGATCAGTTTCGGATATACAAGTTGGCTGATATACTTTTGTGATTATTCCTAAAATCGTTTATTCTCAGAGCGTATGCGCGGGATTCGCTGCGCACCCACCGACGCGAATCTTCCGTTCCACGACGGCATGGCGTGCACCAGGTAATTCACCCTGTAGATTAGGGAAAAAGAGAAAGAGAGCGAGAGGATAGGAGTAGACTTGTCCCACCCTTCCCATCTCATCGTCGAAGGGGCGACTTCGCCGCGCTCTACTTCCACGAGGATGAACCTCGTCTTCATCATCAACAACTGCTGGATAGTAAGCGTTCCCTCGCCCAGATTTAATCTAGCGGTCCTTTTCAGAGTTGAATGTGAGGAGTTGAATGGGATATAAAGTGGGGAATAGATAGAAAAAAAATATATAAAATAGGAAACATTGTGTTTTGAAAAGAGAGAGAGAGATAGAGTTATAAAGTGCGGAATATATGAAGTGAACCGGATTTTATTTATATTTTTATTTATTTTTGATTAAATATAGCTTAAGAATTTCATTTATGCAGTGGTTAAAATTTTTTATTTATTATTGGATTTCAATCCAGTTTTGCAGTATCCCGAAAACAATTGGATAAGCTATTTTATTTCAAATTTACGAATGAAAAAATTATCCTTTTTTAAAGGAGAAGCCTTGTAGCAGACAACAAACTATTGATCCAAATTGTTTAACCACTGCATTCTTTGGATATTATTTGGATATTTTTATTTACTTTTTTTGATTGCATGATCACATCTTTTTAACATTGCTAACATTGTAAACATTGATAACACGGCTCATGCAACACTGATAAAGGCCACCGAGATATAATCGTGTGAAAGTTCCACGTTGAAAGACCCATGAGCAGGCATTTATCCGTTGCATGAGTTTTCACTGCACTGCACCGCACACGGCTCACGGCCTACTGATAATGGCCAAAAGTTGAAGCCTCTGAAGAGGATAAAGAGTCCGAAGGACTAAGAATTAAGTAATGGCCCAGATCGATGACGTGAGTCGTACATACACTTAACCATATTGCATTGTACTGGCTAGAGAATTGTTGTGTTCTTGCATTTTGTATTACTCCGTTGAGAGTAACCGGCTTGACGGCGATTGAATGCCCGCTTTGCGGGACTAAAACGGCTTTGCCGTAATGTCTAATCTAGCAGTTGATGGAGAGTCGTGGTGAGGATGTGTGTTCAACATACCTTGTTCTTCTGGGACTAAAGCGACTATGTCGTAAGCTAAGACTGCTATGCAGTATCAAATGCCCTAAAAAGGAGAAACCATGTTGCACATGTTCTTATTATGGCCATCTGTCTTCTGTTGGATCTTGCATTCTCATACGTCTCCATTCCGAGTTATTACCGGCTTGACCGGCGATTGACTGCCCGCTGTGCGGGACTAAAACGGCTTTGCTGTAATGTCTAATCTTGCAGTTGATGGAGAGTCGTGGTGAGGATGTGTGTTTAACATACCTTGTTTTTCTGGGACTAAAGCGACTATGTCGTAATCTAAGACTGCTGTACAGTAACGCATGCCCGAAAAAGAACAAACCATGTTGCACATGTTCTTATCATGACTATCTGACTTCTGTTGGATCTTGCATTTTTGTGTTTCTCCTCTCCCAGTTATTACCGGTTTGACCGGCGATTGAATGCCCGCTACGTGGGACTTAAACGGCTTTGCCGTGATCAATGTATTCAACCTAAATGCTGATCTAGCAGTTGATGGAGAGTTCTGGTGGGGATGTGTGTTCAACATACCTTGTTCTTCTGGGACTAAAGCGACTATGTCGTAATCTAAGACAGCTGTGCAGTAATGCATGCCCGAAAAAGAACAAACCATGTTGCACATGTTCTTATCATGGCTATCTGCCATTTGTTGGATCTTGCATTCACATATGTCTCCATTCCGAGTTATTACCGGCTTGACCGGCGATTGACTGCCCGCTGTGCGGGACTAAAACGGCTTTGCCGTAATGTCTAATCTAGCAGTTGATGGAGAGTCGTGGTGAGGATGTGTGTTCAACATACCTTGTTCTTCTGGGACTAAAGCGACTATGTCGTAAGCTAAGACTGCTATGCAGTATCAAATGCCCTAAAAAGGAGAAACCATGTTGCACATGTTCTTATTATGGCCATCTGTCTGCTGTTGGATCTTGTATTCTCATATGTCTCCATTCCGAGTTATTACCGGCTTGACCGGCGATTGACTGCCCGCTGTGCGGGACTAAAACGGCTTTGCTGTAATGTCTAATCTAGCAGTTGATGGAGAGTCGTGGTGAGGATGTGTGTTTAACATACCTTGTTTTTCTGGGACTAAAGCGACTATGTCGTAATCTAAGACTGCTGTGCAGTAACGCATGCCCGAAAAAGAATAAACCATGTTGCACATGTTCTTATCATGACTATCTAACTTCTGTTGGATCTTGCATTCTCATATGTCTCCATTCCGAGTTATTACCGGCTTGACCGGCGAATGACTGCCCGCTGTGCGGGACTAAAACGGCTTTGCCGCACTCAATGCTTACAAGCTAAATGCTGATATAGCAGTTGATGGAGAGTCGTGGTGAGGATGTGTGTTTAACATACCTTGTTCTTCTGGGACTAAAGCGACTATGTCGTAATTTAAGACTGCTCTGCAGTAACTCATGCCCGAAAAAGAACAAACCATGTTGCACATGTTCTTATCATGACTATCTGACTTCTGTTGGATCTTGCATTTTTGTGTTTCTCCTCTCCCAGTTATTACCGGTTTGACCGGCGATTGAATGCCCGCTACGCGGGACTTAAACGGCTTTGCCGTGTTCAATGTATTCAACCTAAATGCTGATCTAGCAGTTGATGGAGAGTTCTGGTGGGGATGTGTGTTCAACATACCTTGTTCTTCTGGGACTAAAGCGACTATGTCGTAATCTAAGACAGCTGTGCAGTAATGCATGCCCGAAAAAGAACAAACCATGTTGCACATGTTCTTATCATGGCTATCTGCCATTTGTTGGATCTTACATTTTTGCGTGTCTCCTTCCCAGTTATTACCGGCTTGACCGAAGATTGACTGCCCGCTCTGCGGGACTAAAACAGCTGTGCTGATGACGAATGGACCACCATGTCTAAAAACTGTAAAGAAAAATCCCGTAATGAGATTAATGGGACGAAACGGGTATAAGTGTAATTGAAACAGGTTCTCATCTGATGAGTCCCGCCTGTTAGTTTGTTAGCACTACAATCAGTTACTATGTTGATGGTTGGAACAGCAAATAGCTACAGTCTAAAAACTGTGCTGATCATTGGACCACCAAGTCTAAAAACTGTGTTGATGATTGGACCACCAAGTCTAAAAACTGACAGAATTATTGCTATTATCTCTCAGTGTATTTGTAACACATTTTGCGATTCTATCGTTTTATATCGTTATGCATTTTCGAGGCGCGTTTACTTTTGTAAATACGCATGCATGGTTCGAATCATATTACATTCGTGAAATGGCACTTTGAAAGTCTCTCGGAGATTGCTTTTAATTTGCATATTACTTTAAAACATTCCTCTGAGAACGGTTAAAGTGCCATTCGGTACAAGAAGAATATGTGAAATGCTTCAAATTGTGTATGCGTATTTGATCGCATATTTTGATTGAATAATTCGCGGCGCATTTGAAATGCATAGCGGAGAACAAAACATTTGGTTAATCAACTCCTTTTTGTAGGAGGTAAGCTGATCGATCTGGTTGAGTGGCCTAAGTGACTTCTATTCCAGATGGTTTTTCGTGTGACGCGAAAGGGCGACAGGGTCGACCTGCGGCCCGGCCGCCGTCAACACTACGCAGGTGGCAATGACCCAGTGATTGAGGGGGCACCATCACTGGGAGAGCCGTTCTTCTGCCCCCACACACGCACGGTTGTCACTGAGACAGCGGGACTTCCGTGTTTTCAACCTTTCCACTGCTGTCTCAACCCGGAGCTCTTATGCCCGGTCATGCCCACGGTAGAAGTATCCCGTGATGTCAATATTGATTCTGTGGTTGAAGTATCCCACAACAAGCAATGCAATGAGATGGAAACGAAGTTTCTCCAGTTGAAAGAATCTGCTCTCAAGTATGTTGCCCTCAGAGGAGGTGGAAATGGCGAAGCGGGCTATATCCCCTTCGAACCAGAAAATGAATACGATGACATTCCGTCAAACGACCGACTGCTTTTGGAAACAGTTGATGACTACATACGCCGTATGGCGGAGACATATACTTTTGATGACACAGTGTTCGGACTAACTGGATTCTATGGAATCTTTGGACAGCGAGGAGCTGCTGATCTTTTTACAAGTGGCAAGTTCCAAATCGAAGACTTAAGTGAAGACATGGCCTTTGTTGCCTTGAATGATTCCTTCAGAAGGACAGCCAAAAGGATACTTCTACCTGTTTACCAGGATGAACATTATTGGTTTGCAGAGTATCATAAGGACAGCAACAGTGTTACGATTGCTGATTCAATTTACAACGTGTACAACGTTGCCTGTTTTCCTGGAAGCATTATGCAAATTACACTCCATATGCTTATAAAGCACGTGTTTCCAGGCACTCCTATGCCCACTTTCAAGTGGGAATCAGTTGCACAGCAAGAGGACGGTACCAACTGTGGTGTTTTCATGTCCAGATTTTATGAATGTGCCATGAAAGGCATAGATAAAGAGAGACACCACTTTGATTGGAAGTCCTACAGACTTGTTATGCTGAATAGGCTGACTAAAGCCTCAAATCAAGAGTCCACTTCTGCGGCAAAGGTTGTTGCAAAGCCAACACAAGCTCAAAGTGAGGAATGGACTCAAGTGAAGCCCAGAAGAAGCCAGAGATCGAGAAATGAAGGCTTTAAAAAGCCTCGCACTCCGCCTTGGCGGAAAGATTCTTGGAAAGGTAAAGGGATCAAGCCAGATGTTGTTCCCGAAATTGAGATAAGCAGACCATACAATGTGCTTGAAGAGGTAAATCTTGACGATGACGTCTTCGCAGATGTGGAGGCACCATTCTGTGAGGTTCAAGATCCTCAACGAAGATTGATGCAGCGCACAGTACAGAGCGCTTTCGAGAATATTGTCGATTTGTATGGCAATGGAAAGACTATTCTTTTGAACGTCTCTGCATCCGAATCTCTGAGGCATGCTGATGCCAATCACAAGTATGACGCAAAGACTGTGCGATCATTCATTCACAAGTATTCAGCTGAGAAATGCAAAGTAATGGAGAGAATGCTGCTCCCATTGGTTGATGATAAGAGGAACGGACATTTCCTCTCTGCACTATTTGAAAAGAGTAGTAACACTCTTACGATATATGATTCCCTTTGGAGTTCAGCAAAGACATATGAGTGGATTCGAACATCAGTTCGGAGACTAATTGCTCACGTTATGAAGATTAAGAATGACATAACCGTAAAGACGGCCACCTGTACAGAACAGAAACGTGAAGTTGACTCTGGTGTTCACGCAATCCGATTTGCCATGAACGCTTGCAGTAATGGCAAGGACATAGAAGATGACTTTGATGCATCTGAATTCCGGAAGGAAATCTCTGAATTGGTTATGCATCATGAAAGGTTCAAAACCAATTTTACGAAGCATAATGAGATTGTTAAAAACAGTCAATCTGTCAAAGCAAAAACTCCACAAGCGAATAATATTGTGTCAGCTGAGCAAATATCATTTGATGTTGCCAAGATCAAGTCGCAGTTGAATGCGAAATTGAAAGCACCAGATGTTGAAGTTGTGGAAGCATGCATTCTAAGAATTGCTCAAGATCAGCCCGCAAGAAAGGCAGTAGTTTGTAAGTACTCTCTATTGAAGGGTAACACAAATGTGTCTATTGACAATGCTTTAATGAAATCCTATGAAGGAGAGATAAATGAATGTCAGCTTGCTCAATTTGTAATAGTTGATGATAATCGCAAGAAGCATTTCTTCTACTCTGACTTCTCTTGGAGCACTGGAATTATGAGAATTTGTGACTCAGATAAACATGTATCTCTTGATGCATACACTGACGTTATAGATAACGTACGAAAGTTTGTTTCCAGAATAAAAGCGACGAGTTCATTCGAGTGTATTCTGGAAGATTGCAAACAGCAAAGCAAGGGCGCGAAGCAATGCTCGTGGTTTTTCGCATGCAAATATGCAGAGTGCGCTCTGAACAGACTCTTATTTTCAATTGACTGCTTTAGCTGGGTGTTGTACAAGCAAACCTTGTTGTCATTGTTCGTACATAAAGACGAACGCAAACTGAAAGCATCTGATACAAGATCAAACCTCCGAAAATCGCTTGAAAACTCAAGCAATATCTCTCCAGGATGCGCTCACAATGAATCAGATTTGAATGTTCGCATAACTAGAAGTAGAAGCAGAAGCTCAAATTCTGACAATGATTCGAATTTGTTTCGAACTCCAATCAAGCATCAAGTGCCCAGCGCACGCCAAACTTCTCTGACAAAGAGAGGAAATCAGACACCTAAGCGTAAAAGTGATGTCACTGACACCTCCATTTCTTTAAAGAAAAACAGAAGGGAAGTCATTACTGAGAGCCCGTCTGTTTTGTTATCTCAAATGAATGATTTGCATTTATTGCAAAGCCCATTGATTCATACTTCCGGGAGGAAACGGAAAGCTGAGAAGGATGTAGCTCCATCACCATCAACCATTTTATCTGGGATGAGTGAGATGAACGTTAGCACTCCAAAGCGAGTTTCTACGAGACAGCCGAAAAAACTGTTTGTGCCCTATCAGGCTGAATTTCCCACTGCGAATTCCGATGCTCCAATCGCAACGATGTCATACGACAGTTTAAACAAGCTGGACGGCAACCAGTGGTTGAATGATGAAGTTGTGCTCTGTGCTATACAAGCAGTTTGCTACGGCAAGAAGATTTTCCTGATTGATCCGGTTCAGTATGAAAGATACTGTAGAAATCCAGAAAGCATGCAAAAGTTGAGAACAGACAACTTTAGCAATTATGACATGATTCTGTTTCCGTTGGTCAATGATAACCACTTTATGCTAAGTGTCATAGACATGTCGTCGCCACGCTTTGTCATGGTTTACGACTCGCTGAATAAAGTTGACAGGAATGAATTAAACAGAATTCAAAAATGTATTCATCACTTAACCGGACTTCATGTAATGGCCGCCCCATCGGGTGCTAATCTTACCACTCTGCAAAGTGATGGTTTTAATTGTGGTCCAATCACTATTTTCCACGCTCTGCAAATTGTTAATGATCGGCCGACAGTTGTGCCGAATTTTGATGCTGCTTCATTCAGAAAGCAGTTGAAGCACTATTTGCAAACATGCAAGTTGATAAAGATAATTGGAGGCGCAGAAGTCTGTATTACTCCTGATTCTACTCCAAGAACTCGAAGATCGAGCTCGAGTTCATCTATTGGTTCTGTAGCATCAATGAGAAGTGTGGCATCGTCCACAATGTCAGTTCGGTCAAACGAAAGCGACTATTCAAGTGAATCACTTGAAATGCTTAAAAAGTTTGGCTGGACACATCAGCCTCGAAGAGGTAAACCATGTAAGACCTCAGTGTCAGCAATAGCACTTTATGCTGCGTATGCCGGTGGACATTTTGACAGCTCTATTATTGAAGCAATGTTAAAAGTCCTGGTTGCCGAGTCAAAGCAAAGCATTTTTGTGCTTTCGCATTCCGTTGTTATGGATTGCATTGCAAGGAGCATAGCTCCTGAGAGCAAATCTACTATAAAGCAGAAGATTATCTTCGTTCCATTGAAGGATCAAAACGAATGGATCCTTGGAGTGATAGAGACAAAGCCTGACATTACAATTCGACTCTATGACAAAGAGCGAAGAGAAACCGTCATGGCACAACTATCACAATTTGTGGAGATATCATTTGGCAAGCCAGTTGTAATGGACAAGAAGAGGTCCAATCAAGTATGCAAATACTCTTCTCCAGAAGATTCTGCTTCTGCTCTTTTTTTAATGCGGAACAATACTTGTGCGAATTGGACAAAGCAGAGAAAGAAGAGATTTGACGAGTTTAAATCTGCAGAATACGCGAAATAATCACCAAGATGTTGATTGACACAACGATGGTCAGAATATGTGCACAAAGTGATACTGCGGCCAATAAAGTTGTGCAGATAATTCCTTTCAAGTGTCCGGATTTGAAGGATTGCGATATTTCTTTGCTATCACAGGAAAACGATCAATTGATGATATAATTATAAGCAAATTTGCAATCGCTCTAAATTCAAATAAGCGATATGTTGTATTGCCACTTGATGCTTATGAAAGCAATGGAAAGATTGAAGCTTTAATGTTGGAAAAAGACAGGGCATATTAATGCCTATCAAGAAAAATGCAGACGAATATGCACTGGTGGTCATTAAGGCCCAAAAAGCATATGTCTATGATCCGTACTTGCCAGCTATTGGTAGCGCATTTTCTGAGAAAAATAAGCAAGTTGCATCGTACTACAATCGAAACAGAGCAAGTTGCGAGTTTGAAGAAAATGTATCCGGTCATTAAAAGTCCGTCATCTACCGGAATATATGTCTGTGCACTAATGCACGTATTGTCTGTTGACAACAAAGATATGCCTAAGAATGTTGAGTCGAAGGCTGTGAAGAGAATTATTTGTCAAATCTCAAACTAAACGAACATATTTCTGTCTCACAAGACTTAACTGATACTGCAGTTGTTGATAATGAAAGCACAGTTGTGACAACCCACAGTCGGGTACAAGAGAAATTTCGCAAATTATGAGGCAACAAGCTCGAAAGGTTCAGCCGCAACTTATTGCGTGCCCCGATTAATTACAGAAATACCCTACCTGAGCCTATGGGCTTCCACCACAGACCAAATGTGTGCACTGCCAAGCATGGCGTTGGCCTGGAGAACCTGATTCCATTTGCTGTAACGGCGGCCAGGTTAAGATCCAAGATGACTTTCCCTATCGTGGACATTGAAGAAGTGAGAAAAATTAAGAGTACATCCTTTCACCAGCTGGAAAAGCTACTATGACACTGTGAGAATGATAAATTCTCCCCTATCATTTGTGTGCACCAGTATGAACACGAAAAAGAAATCAGACTTTCCAAAGGAGGCCAGTGCCTTGGTCGTTAACGGGAAAATAGAGGCAACAATTGTCTCTCCAACAAAGGCACCGCGAAGTCGAATGCCTCGTTACTTCACTTATCCTTTGCAAAGATTCTGCTCGCGCAGAAAGGCTTGTGCCGACTTTATGAAGAAAGTACAATGTAAAGTACAATCTTGATATTTTCATGCGAGTTCGAAATGTGTTACAGGAGCACAATCATCTCGCCAAATGCTATATGCTCCTGGAAGAAGTAATCCAGGAAGAGAAAAAGAAAGCTGAGACTAGAAATAGACAGCCTAATCAAGTCATGTTGAACATTCTCGATAGAGAGGAGGCTGTGAAACAGTTCTCTCCGAATACACGCGCTTGGTGGACAACTAATTCATGTGAATCGTCCGGTCCATCCTGGGCGATTGAATGCGCCACAAGGCGACAAGTTCAT
>CALZFC010000259.1:3052500-3156214 GCA_945643635.1 Allodiplogaster sudhausi | reverse complement strand
AGAGAGAGAGAGAGAGAGAGAGAGAGAGAGAGAGAGAGAGAAAAAGAGAGAGAGTGAGAGAGAGTGAGAGAGAGAGAGAAAAAGAGAGTAGAAGTGAAGACAGCCTGTTGAAGAGAACTAAGGAGTGAAGTAAACTGCCTAACAATAAGCTGGATACTTTTCCGAAGTGGCCAGATTATCATAGGCATTTATGTCAAGTACGCAATAGCGAATCAAACAATATGTGGCTTGAAGGTGCTAGCAAATTAAAGAATGTTCGCCGATGTCAACTAATGATCAATATCATGCGTATGCATATACGCTAGGGAATATAAATATTCTAAATATTTGATAACGAACTACAGAATGGAATTTTCATCAACACCTGGTCTCCCTTTTTGAATCCGACGTGAACAAAACAAATACTTGAGGTACTCTTCGTAGTACTCCTGGTACTGGTCAACAAGGGCATCCACCCACGCAGCATCGATATCAGTCTTTCCGGCAAGGCCTAAGAAGCCAAATCCGGTGGCCTTGGACCACATTAAATGGTACCATTACTTAACCAGAACGTATAAAATGCACAAAAAAAAATTATGTCAAAAAAGAATACCAAATTGCTTCGCAAGATAGCGCAGAATAGCAGCCGTTTGGGGGATCGGCTTTCCATTCACTTCGAGCACAGGAATCTTTCCGAAAGGCATCGCTAAATCAAGTGAAGCATTCTTGATATGCTCTTTGCTTGTTTGTCTATAAAATATGTAACACTCTGATTAATATATCCATCTTGTTAGGTTAAGAACATACTCTTCTTTATTTCCGGCCAATCTTTGAGAGGCTAACGGGGCCACACCTCGAACGAAATATCTCCGCTGACGCAGTGTTCGCCGGAATCAGCATCACTCACTCCTCATTTGCTATGTTTTTCCTAGTCCAACTTTCATTTCAGCTTTTTTCTCATTTTGTTGTTGGAGAAAGAACCATAACAGAACTCTTATTTATCAACAACAACAAAAAACCGTCGATGTTTCAAAGGCAGATGCTCGTGATATACAACGAAAAAATGCATCCCTGAACAATGCTCCCCTCACGAGTATCCACAAATTAAGGCAAGAACACGTATCAAAGCCATTCGTTCGGTTGAGATTATGTGTAACGCAGAAACTGCTAAACAGTTGAGGTAATAGTAGACCTAAGGCTCTATTCCGGGAGAAGAAAAACAGGCACAAAACAAGTTATAGCATGATTTCAGGCCAGCCGGGACGCCATGTTTTCTTACCTTATCATTAGCCTAACAAAACTTCCTTGGAATGCTTAATATAGAACAGTGTCTTCGGCAGTAATAAGTATCGCAGAGCGTGACTATTGAGCAAAGAGCACAGCTAACTGGTATGAATCACACAGCTTCTTAAAGCGAGCAAAACAAAACTTCCGAACCTGAGGGCATAGTATTCCTGGAAGGAACCATAAAACACACACGTATATAACTAGACGACACTATGCGGTCTACATGATCAGGTCTAAAAAAAAGCAAGACAAGGAACATCCAGAAAACGTATCACCTTTCGCTGGTAAAAAATGAATTGTGTGCCAGTAATAAAATGGCAATGAAAAAAAACCACAACGCAATAAACGAATAACAAGTAGAAACAGTGGAGGTAATTAGCAGTGGAGGGGTTTGTAAGAAGGAGTAAAAAAACACTCAGGAAACAGTTAGAGTGTATTGGAGAAGGAAGAGAGAGACGAAAAAAAAGGAAATAGAGATGGTAGATCAAAAACATCTTGGCACTTTGCCAGCAGCTGAGGTTCTGTCTGCTCTCTACTGTCGAATGTTCTGCATGAGAGCTTGTTGGAAGAGCAAACCATCGTCCATCTCATCGGGTGGCGCCTGTAAAAGTCGTCGTGCAATTGAAGACCCTTGTATTTTGGGACCCTGACATTGGCAAAACAAAGACCCTTATTTTGGGACCTGACGTTGGCAAAACAAAGACCCTTATTTTGGGACCCTGACGTTGGCAAAACAAAGACCCTTGTATTTTGGGACCCAGACATTGGCAAAACAAAGACCCTTGTATTTTGGGACCCTGACGTTGGCAAAACAACGACCCTTATTTTGGGACCTGACTTTGGATAGATTTGTTTAACCAACACTGGCAAGCATTCTCTAGCTACAGCGCATTTTCGTGAGCAGTGCGCCCAGTGTTTTCGCGAAAATTCCCAAGGCAAAATTGTTGCTGTTTTATATATGCCATCTTATGGACACATACCTATACGTTTTCTTTATTTTAACAATAATAATAATAATAATTCGTACTATGCTATTTCACTATGTGCTGATAAATTTAAAGTTAATTTAATTAAAGAGTCAATTAAGTTAAATAAACTGCCAATTAATTTAATTAAACTGCCAATTAACTTAATTAAAAAGTCAATTTGAAATAACCTACATGAACAACTTCGCCATCGATGAGCATCCAGCCTCCTCCAGTGCCGCCGTGCACTTCGCTCATGTGCTTGTAGATGTCGCTCTCCTTGTTAGACTGCAAAACGAAAGCATAATATAAAAGTTGGATACTCCTTTCTTCATTTATCCCTTAAGACAGGAAGTTCTTGTTCATAAAGACTGGATTGAAAAAAATGAGTCATGATCTCCTCAACAATGTAGCACACGGCCTAGTTGAAATCATTTTTAGAGATCTATATTTAAAAAGAATAATTTTTTTTACCAAACTAAAAGATAAAAAATGGTGCTTGATCAGGAATTTTTTACTTAAATTCCAGAACAGGCAGAGCCAAGATGATAAACGCAAACGCAAGGGAAGGGCACATTTAAGGACGTAATTCTTCGATTCTTCGATACTGGCAAGACTCTCTCTAGGATAGGAAGGGCGGAGAGGGGAGGGGGGGGGGTTCAGATAGGATGAAGGGGGTTGAGGAAAAAAAATCCTCTGCTAACCGAGAAGCAGCAGATCCAGCAGAAGTGGGTCTTACAGAAAACACATTCCATGTGATTGCAGCCGATTTCCTGAAAGTGGGTGACAATTCGATCACGATACTTCTTTCTTTCTCCTCCCCCTCTCTAGCAGTCTCCTTCTCTCTCTCTCTCTCTCTCTCTTTCTCTCTCTCTCTTTTCTTTTCTAGCTTTCTCTTTTTCACTCAAAATCTCTCTAGCTTCCCCTTCTCTCTCTCTTTCTCTCTCATTAGTCTCTCTCTCTCTCCCCTTCTCTCTCTCTCTCTCTCTGCATCCAACCTTCTCGATGACGACGGCGCATGCCTGGTTGGGGCAGATGCGAACGGCGTCCTGGTCCAGAGACCCGAGCCACTGCTGCAGTGATGCGTCCACGTCGACTGTAAGAGCACAATTTTAATTCAATAATTAATTGCAGAATAAAAACTTGTTATCACTCTTTTAACTAATTTGTAATTTAACATAAAAACAATTATTTATTTTCATAATTATTTCATAAAAAAAACAATTTCCAAAATATAACTAATCTACTCAAAAATTGGCGCAACTACATGAGTACAATTTGATCTTTTGATCTCTCTAACCTACAGTACCCCCATTAAATACAGTACACCCAGATTAAAGCTACAGTACCTACACTGAAATATACAGTATACCTCTGAGTTTCTTGTACAGCTCGCACGGCCTCCATTAAATACAGTATACCCAGATTAAAGCTACAGTACCACCATTAAATACAGTATGTCCAGATTAAAGCTACAGTACCCACACATTGAAATATACCGTATACCTCTGAGTTTCTTGTACAGCTCGCATGGCTCGTCGTGCGGCTCGAGGCCGCAGTCGCCGCAGTGGTCGAGGGAGCACGCGCTGCACGCGACAATGTGTTCGGCGTTCGCGAGAAAAGGAGGGTACTCGTCATCGGATGACAGCTCGTCGTAGTACGTGACATTCGACGGCTCTTCCTCTGCGACGTTCGTCTCATCCGACGTCTCTTCCTCGTACGCGCGCTTCTTGTGCTGCACAAAACGGGCATCATCATCATTTTTAGTTTCTCTTCCTTTTTTTTTTACTCCCGAGAAAAGTAGAAACTGGAAGAGAGAGAGAGAGAGAGAGAGAGAGAGAGAGAGAAGGAGAGAGACTTGATTAAATAATACAATGAACACTTTTAAGGGTAATTTTTCACAACAACAAAAAAGAAATTTCACTTTCATTATGTATTTTACACATGGAAATTCATCTGAGAGATATAACGAGCCACTAAACTACATACACCTAACCAATATGTTGTGGCCCTATCCTAAAACCAGGGTGGAGGGTTCACCAAGTCGAAAGTAGTATCTCTTTCTGATCAGACAGAGAGAGAGATATATATAGAGAGAGACAGAGAGCGCGAGAAGGAGAGAGAGAGATAGAGAGACAGAGAGAGAGCGAATGAGAGAGAGAGAGAGAGAGAGAGAGCGAATGAGAGGGGGGGGGGAAGATAGAGAGACAGACTGTTGCTAACCTTAAAGATCCCTTCGCAGCCTGGCCGTCTGCATGGGAATACGTCGCCACCCTTGCGTATGAGCGCGGCAACTGCGGCTCGCACCAGCGGCGTGAGCTTGACCGCGTCGCGACCGCGCAAGCGTCCCTCGCAGTCGCCGAGCAGCAGGCGCTGCAAACATTTGCTGCTAGACTTTATTTGATTATTATTATGATTATCATTATTATTATGATAATTATCATTTATTACTATTATTATTATTATATTATTATGATTATTATTATTATTAAAATGATGAAAAAATGGCGCGAAAGCATATATTTGCCAGCAATTCAGAATGTTTGGACTGTGTCCATCATGTGAATGGGTATGATACATCGAACAAATTGACTCTGCAATTGCAATACTTAGTCATCCGCTTGCGAATCAAAAGCGCCATGACTTCATTTTGGACGAAATCTAGATTATCTTTGAACCTTGACTTTCGTTATATGTAAGACGGTTATTATTATTAATTATTAATAATAACATAATAATTATTAAATTATTATAGTTATTATTATTATTGTTTGTAAATTTATTTTTAAATATTAATAATCTATTATTCGTGACTATATTTTAAACTATCAATTCTTACTTACAATTAGTATGAAATCAATATTGTACACATGATGCGTAAAATATAATTTCTGATAGTGACAATGAATAGAATAATCATAGCTACACCCAGTGCTGAAATAGTGCATGTTTCTGAACTTGGGACGGGAGGTTACAATGTGAAAAATTGATAAACCCGGGGGTTATAAAGTGAAAAATGGCCATCCCGTGGGGTTACAAAGTGTTCCGTTCCTACGGCCGGGGGTTACAACCCTGTGTCATGGGTCAGACCTATTTCAGCTCTGGCTACACCACTGACAATGATGTCTGCGATGGCCAGCTCTGCTCCGCAACCCTCGTGAAGGCATGTCAGCGGAAGGGCGCGCGTCTGCAGTTGGCTTGAGACCTGTAGAACGAAAAAAAAAACTTTCATAAAAAAATCATTATCATTGAAAGATGTGTCTCTAATGTACCAGTGGAGACATCTTTCCTACAGACTCACTCATTCTCTTTATAGAACCCGTATCCTTTACTACTACCTGCAACCGTTCTTCTTCTAAAGAACCCCCTACTTTCTTACAGTATCTTCTACCACCGTATCCTTCCTCCCGTAACTTCCTCCTCCAAATACCGTACCTGGTGAGCTCCTTCATACAGTATCCCCTACAACGTCTCTTTTAAAGAACTCTGTGCTACGTTATCCTCTACAACCCTATCTTCCCACAGTATTCTATACTACCGTATAGTTCCCACCGTACCATCTACCATCCTAGCTTTCTACAGTACACTCTAAATACCGTACCTGATGAGCGAGACAGTCCATGCAGTAGAAGTGGCCGCAGGCAGCCAAGCAGTAGAAGTTGTCCGGCACTCGGCACATGCACACGGGGCAGAGCTGTGATTAGTAATGATTTATTGCGCCATTAAATGTTATGATGATAGGCAGTTACGAATTATAGAAAACGGTATGAAATTTCATTACCGGAGCGAGAGAGAAGGACACAGAGAGAGAGAGAGAGAGAGAGAGAGAGAGAGAGAGAGAGAGAGACAGAAATGGAGAGAGATTGGGAAAGACATAGAAGTTGAGGAAAGAGAGAGAGAGAGAGAGAGAGAGAGAGAGAGAGGATAGAGAACAAGAGGGGAGAGAGAGAGAAGAAAAAGATTTTAAGCAGAAACCTGTACAGGCGGTGCGATAGGAGTGTTCGGGTCGAGCACATCATTCTCAGGGGAGAAGCCATAGAGACGAAGCTCCCGTTCTGATGAAGAGCGCAACTGGAAAGGTAGAGCGCGATAGAGAGAGAGAGATAGAGAGAGAGAGATAGAAAGAGAGAGAGATATAGGCATACAAAAGATTCCTAACCTTGTCGTCCAGTCGGTCGATGTAGTTACGGAGGTCTTCGTACGCCCCGAGGCTTCCTTCGAAAACGAGAGTCAAGCTGTTTGGCTGCTCAGGGTGCAGGTGGATATTGCCTGAGTGAAGACGAATAATTTATTAAAAACATAAACAATATTAAAAAATTAGGCAGTTAAAGAAATGTTTCACATTTTTTGAGAAAGCGCTGTAACTTATGCATTTACCGATATTAAATTCTGTTTATTTTAGAAATGCGATTATTATATTGTATAAAAGAGAAATAGAAATAAAAGAGAAATAAGGGTATAAATAAACTGACCTACAATTAGAGAACAGGGAAGGGTTTCCAGACACAAGGATTAAAGGGTACTGTATATGTTAGTTACCCACCCTTCATTTTGGCCAATATCTAATCATCTTGCCCAAGTTGTTTTCCATCGGCCCCCTGGGCCCAGTATTTTTTTTTATTGTGATAAGAGATAAGAAACTGACCTCCAATGATACGCTGCACCTTCTGCAGAGTTGCGAACGAGAGAGCGTTGCCCGTCTTGTCCAGATACAGAGGCCAGCACACCGGCAGAGACGTCTTGAGAATGTGATTCTTCCTGCAGAGACTATGGTGAATAGAATTAAAAGAACATGGGGTCTTTGACCGGCAAAATCAAGAGGTGCCTGGCAAGAAAATCACAAGTTACTCTCATTTTTGGAGACTATCACTTATGGAAAAACTTTTTTTCTCAGAATAAATAAGAATTCCCTCGGTAATGATAGCACTGACTAATTTTCAAAATTTGATGGTGAGCAAGAATTTAATCAAGAAAGAACAACAAAATGAATTGCAATTTCAGAGCTTTATTTTAAGTTTAAAATACATCAAATTTCTTTCTCTCCCTGCAAACCTGTTCTTAGCAATCGTGCGGAGCTCGTCGTGAACGTGGAGGCAGTCAGTATCGCGGCCGAAGAGTGTAATGGCCATTGCTATCAGGTTAAAGTCGATGATGACCTGGAAGTGGGGACGAGTTGAGATGGAGAGAGAGAGAAAAAAAAAGAGAGAGAGAGAACGAGAAAGGGAGAGAGAGATGGGAGAGAGAGATAGAAGAGAGAAAGAGAAAAGAGAGAGAGAGAGAGAACGAGAAAGAGAGAGAAGTGAGAGAGAGAAGAGAGAGAAGAGAGAGAGAGAGAGAGAAAGACAGAGAGAGAGAGAGAGAGAGAGAGAGAGAGAGAGAGAGAGAGAGAGAGAGAGAGAGAGAGAGACGAAACAGTCGAGAGCCAAACTGCACCTGTGTCTTCATGGCCTTCGCCGCCACTCGCTCTGCCAATTCACGGCCGAATCTGCAAATCAATTTAACAATTTCAATGGATGAAAAACCGGTATATTCTCCAAAACCGCATGTCCAGAGATGTGAAATACGATTTCCAACCAGATTATTGGTGGAAATAAATAATAAAGTGATGTCATTCCGCCTCATTTCGTGTAGTTTTTAAATTTAATTTCATTTAAAAAATCATTTCTAATTAGGTTGCCCCTGTGCTATACTTCAACGGTGGATGGAATGAGCTGCCGATAGTACTAGTCTAGAAAAGAGAATGATAACATGAGCTTTTTCCTCTTTTAACTTTAACTGTACGTTGAATTGTCAAAATTTTGGTTGGTAATTTAATTAGAATAATTAATAAGGGTAATTAATTAGGATAATGTTGATGTAAACAACAGCTGACCCTGTCAGGTTAAAATTTTGGTGGGTAATTTAATTAGCATAATTAGGATAATTAATTAGGATAATAATGTTGATGTAAACAACTGCTCACCCTGTCAGGAGCCATCGGCGACCCACTCCCTGCGTGCAGTCAATACGCATGCCATTCATGATCTCGGAAACACGAGCAGCTGTCGAGGCAAGGTAGCTGAAGGAGGGAGGAAGATGATTGGGACAGTGGAGAGAGCACAATAACGAGGGGGAAAAGATTGAGGGAGCCGCAGAAAGGGATTGAGTAAAGGAACAGAGAGAGAGAGAGAGAGAGAGAGAGAGAGAGAGAGAGAGAGAAATAGAAAACGAAAGAGAAGGAGGGAAAATTGAGAGAAAACGAAAGAACGAGAGAAAAACAAAAGAGAAATACAGAGGGAGATGAAGAGAGAGAGAGAGATGAAAAGCAAGAGAAGGAGGGAGAGAGAGAAGAGAGAGAGAGATATAGGGAGAGAGAGAAAAGCGATAGAGATGAGAAAGATAAAGCCAACCAACCTCATTGGCACTCCGATGATCTCCAATGCGCATTCATCGTCGCGGATAATGCACTCCTTGCACTGATCGGCAGTCACGTCGTGCAGTACAGCCCATTGCGACTGGAAAGAGAAAGAGATGGGGAGAAAGAGAGAGAGAGAGAGAGAGAGAGAGAGCGAGAGAGAAGCAGAGCGAGAGAGAGAGAAGCAGAGCGAGAGAGAGAGAGAGAGATAGAGAGAGCGAGAGGGAGAGAGAGAAGAGAAAGTTCATCTATTAAAATAGTCTGGATCCCGACGGTTTAGACACCATTAGCGAACAACATCGCGAAATAGACAGTGAAGCCCAGTAGTAGCTACCTCAAACTAACCAGTATATATCCCGCCGGCTTGGACCCCCAGTCAGTTCTGAGTGGGTCTTAAAGGACCCGAACAGTACTTCCCACAACTATCATTGCCTTTTCCAATAAAGGAGTGGGCCCTAAATGGCCCCGGCAGTACTCCCAACCCCCCCCCCCCTCCATCTGACATGATTGTCCGTGACGCTGTGATGCACGATACGTCGTTCGTCGTCAAGTATGACGCCCAGTTCGACAAGCTCCTCGTGATAGAGGGCGCGGAGAGCACGAGACATCACCAGGACTATGCGAGAGGAGATCGAGAGGCGGACCTGCAGAGAGAGAGGAGAGAGAGAAAGAGAGAGAGTGAGAGAGAGGGGAAAAGGAGGGAGAGATGAGAGAGGGAGAAAATGTTATAGCATTTAAAGAGCGCTCCAGGAGACAGCGAAATTTCAACGGGCTTATTTTTATTCGAAAACTTAACACCTAAAATGATATCGAAATAGAAATAAGCGTATTCAACAGAGATGCTAACCCCCTTGCGGTCCTCCGAGTACAGCTTGAACGGGAATCCTTCACAGCGTTGCTCGAGATTCTTCTCCAGCGCCTCCGTCAGTATGCCTTGTCTGACAATGATAAAAGAATACAATTCTAATTGTAAGTACTCATACAAATTAGATGTATACATACTACTTGTTTCAAGCTCTCTTTTATGGCTTCACACTTACTCAAAGTAGACGGTGGCCTTGTTGTATCCACTCATTGCAGATATCCTCTCGTTCTGCACTTGGATTCGCCATGGCACCTGGTACTTCTGGCGGACCTGTAAAGGAGAGAGAAGGTGAGAAAAGGAGATAAAGAGGGAGAGAGAGTCCAAGAGAGCGCGCGAGAGAAAACGAGCGAGTGAGAGAAAGGACAGAAAGAGAGAGTGAGTGAGATACGGACAGACACAGAGAGAGAGAGAGAGAGAGAGATATAGAGAGAGAAATCACGAGAGAGAACTCTAACCATGCCGTAGGAGACGTCTCCCCAATAGCCAAGCTCTTGCACAATTTCGAACAGGCGATGGTTCAGGCCGTCTTTGAGTTGAGCAATCCGGCTGCATAGATGTTTCTTTTTATATATTTCTGTCTACATTTTGGACATTCCATTTTAAGAATTAGCACACAACTTTAAAATTTCAAGATTAGTGAGGAAAAAACAGCTATACGATAGCCTCCCGAAATTTTGGGTTATAAAGCAAAAATATCACCTTTTTAGTCATTGCTAAAGTAAATAATTTTCGCGAGTTTTCGCAAATAAAACTTGCCTCTTACAATTAGCTTAGTCGTCATACTACAAGGGAAAAGATTTTAACAAATATTCTCCCAAATAAATATATAAAAACCAATATTGTTCATCATCATCATTATTTTTGTTAATTGTTTCCTCAGCTAATTCTTTCAGCCAACTAGAAATTTTTTCAGATTGGATTATATTAATATTATAGAGCAAAATTAACTTTTTAATTTTCAATAAAATTTTACTACAATTTTATTATTTAAAAAATGAAATTCCTTTTTTCTTATTCTCCTACTAACACTTTATCGTTGACGAGCTGTTCCTGAGCCCTCTGCGGTCGGACGCCGTTCGGGTCCACAGTAATCTTGTTCTTGGCAATGATTTCCTTGATGTGCGCAAGTTCCTCGTCGTCTGTATGGAAGCCTCCCGCCGGAATGGTGAGTAGCAACTGTCAAAAGGTGCGGAATAAATAAGTTATCTATATATTTAAAAAAATATATTCTCCCAAATAAATATATAAAAACCGATAAAATATATAAAAAACCTGCATAAATATCGATTTGTACCTTTTTAACCGAATAAATTGTTATGTTACCTTGAATGGAATTAATTCAGTTATTTATATTTTAAAAGGAATAAATACTACTATTAATATTTTGAGCGGAATAAATACATTTCTTCATATTTTGAATGGAAAAAATCAAGTTATTTATATACTGAATGGAATACGTTCAGTTATTTATGTTTTAAATAGCATGAACTTTAAAGAAAAGGGCAAATGTCGCCACTTCCCTTTTCTAGATGCCCTGAACAAAAATAATTACTCCGTTCCAATGATAATCAATAGGATCAGTGATGGAAAATTCCGGTGTATACTTCTTCCAAAACAGGATGTATACCATTTCTAATTCTATGGGGGTCTGCTGTAGTGCACGTTCCAGAATTCAAGCACTGGTCATCATCATTTGGTCCCACCATCATTCCTCTAATGCCCTCACTAACGCAAGCGGTCGTCTCTGCCTCATAGCTGAACGAGCGGTCGGCCTTGACTGGCTTGATGTAGAATTCATGGGCGGAGAAGATGTCCGTCGCATAGCGGCGCTCTTTCACTGTTGCAGATTGCATGAAGACCTGTGAAGAGAAAAGGTTTCAAACTTTCAAAAAAATTACCTTGAAAAATAACACAAAAACTCAGCAAAAACACCAATATAAAAATTTACAAAAATAAGCTACCACAACAAAAATAAGCTGATCTTCTGGACTATTGCTCTTCTCTCCAGGGACTTTAAAATGGTTGACACTTCTGGGACATTTCAAATTGTTGACTCCCCTGGGACATTTAAAATTGTTGACTTCCCTGGGACATTTAAATTTGTTGACTCCCCTGGGACATTTAAGATTGTTCACTCTACTGGAACATTTCAAACTGAACTGACAGAAACTCTGAACATCGGCCTACGCTTCCACGTGAACTCGGCGGTGGTCTCCTTGAGGGCAATCGCGCATTCTTCACGACCTCCCAGCAGCAATTCGCGAGGAGCAGGCTTAATTAAACGCGTTAATTAAACAATTTATTAATTGTACTTACGAATCTCTCATAACGATATTAATAATAATAATAAATAATCATGATTATAATTAATTAATAAACAATAATAATAACACTGTTAATAAATAATAATAATTGTAAATACTAAATAATAAATAACTATAAAGATAATAATATTAAGCTCGAAAAGAAAAATTTTCATTGTTGTATTTCAGCAACCTTGACAATCGATGGATGCCTCTCGACTGCTGCGGCAGCTGCCTCCGGGCGCTCAAAGTCCAGATGAATCAATCCAGCCGTCTTATGTTGCTTCTCCTAAAAAAAATTTTCAGATTAGACAATAGACATTTGACAATCGATGTTAGACATCGACGGTAGACAATGTTAATATCTCAGTCGAAATATTTCTTTTCTTTTGTTGTCGAATTTTATTTTCCCTCTCTCTATGATTAGTCAGCTTTGGCCAAAGATATTCGCATCTGAAGTTTTTTTTCTGTTTTTTTTTAGGTGCATTTTCCCATCTAGGCCTTGCTCAATAACTCTTCAACTTTAACCATTTTTAATCAATAAATTTTGCTTAAATAAACTCCACCTTGCGCCACTTGATGCCTCCTTCAGCGTTCTCCTTCCGGAACTGGCCGATGTCTCTCTCGTGCACCACAACTGAGGTGAACTTCTCTGGCTGTGCACTCTTCTCTTCCTTCTCCGGTAGGCAGTTGTAGCGGACGTAGAAGAGTGGAGATCGTGCGAATGAGGATGACTGCTGGCCACGCCCATCTGCATACACTGGTGGCGGGTTCACGGGAAGTCGCGCACGTGGCGGCGGTGGGTCGGCGAAGCCGCCAAGCTTTCTTCTTCTGTTCACTGGAAGACCGGGGGGCGGGAAGAAGCCAGGAATGGGAATGGGCGTGCTCTGCGGAGGCCCCGCCCCTTCCTGGATTTTCGCCGCCACCAACTCCCCGCCGCTCCACGTCTCCAGCACATCGATAGGCACTCCGCCGGAACCGAGAAGAAGCTGGACAGAGAAGGACACGAGTTAACGGGGATTTTTTTCCCGTGGGAACGGTTCTACAGTCATCAAAAACGGGCTATTTCAAATCATTGCGCTTATGAAGAGAAGAGTGAGACAGACAAAACTGGGCCGTGACATAGGAGAGCAGTGGCTTAAGTCTAGTGTAGCTTCTTTCTTTCTATCTCTCACTCTCTCTAACACTTTCTCTCTCTTCCCCGCTGAAATCCGAGAGAGAGAGAGAGAAAGAAAGAGAGAGATAGAGAGAGAGAGAGAGAGAGAGATAACAAACCGATAGATTCGTGTTGGGAATGGCGATTTCGATTTGCTTGGCCAGCTCCTTCTCCTTCCCTTCTCTGCCGTACTTCATCGTCTCGTGCTCCAGCTCTCGCTGGTAGTTCGTCTTGTCCGGAGCGCTCAGCTACAACAAGAAGAAGGATTTCATTCATTCTTTGAAAATCCGTAAATACTTGTTCATATTATTTTTGGCCAAAATAAACTCCGATTTCTATACTTTATAAAAGGAGGAAAAGGACTGCTCTTTTTTTCAAATTTAAAATACCTTTCGCATATCAAGATTATTTTACCCCACAAATGGGATCATCTCAGCATCTTTCAATAACTCCTCACTCTCTCTCTCTACCTGTTACTATCTCACTTTCTTCTCTCTCTATCTCACTCTCTTCTCTCTCTCTCTCTGCATGTTACTTCCCACTCTTTTTTCTCTCTCCCTCTTCTCTCTCTCTCTCGCTCGCTCACTCTCTCTCGTTCTCTCTCTCTCTCTCTGTCTCTCTCTCTCTCACTGACCAGCACTCGTCGAAGTGGGTCGTGTTCGTGTCTCTCGACCTTGATGGCATTCATTCTGCCCACATCAGTCATGCCTGCTTTCTCTCGATCGAACTCTTCTCTGCCGGAGGGGCCAAACGAGTCGACTGCATACGCGCGCTTTCCACGTTCCTGCAATCAAATCGAAGAGAATAATTTAAAAATTAAAATGTAATGCCATTTAAAAACCTAAAATTGGACAAAATTCGACTGTGTTCATTGTTTCATATTCCGTATACATATATGATAAAATAAAAAAATTAAATGGACAAGTTAAATATTGGTCAAAAATAGATGCAAATTGAATAATATTGCTCAAAAATAGAGACAAGTTAGACAAAGAAAAGAAAAGAAGCAAAAATTGAGCATTTGGCTAAAACTAAAGTTGACCAACATAGAACTCATAGACTGTTCCCTCGTCCGGCAGCATTGAATCCCAGTCAATGTCGGGCGACTTCGGCTTCTCTCCTCCTCGGCCATTTGTTGCTGGCGACTTCTCCTCGTTCAGTGTGATCTCTCTTCTGCTCCCGATCTGCAACAGGAGAAGAGGTCTCGATTTAATGTTTTTCTATTGGTTTTTTTTTGCCTATCAAAGATTTTGTATTATACATCTTAAGGCCTACTTCTGCAACATGTTACCGAAATTATATACCTTTGGTATACGGTATATGAGCGGGAAATTTGAATTTCAAATTACTATGCTAACCAGCGAAAGGCATCTGTAGGCGGCCTTCGGGGACGGTTGGCGCCGTAAGAACTGCAAAGTACTACATAAAAGTTTGTAGTTAGGAATAAGAAAATAATAAAAATTTCTTAAAATTACCATTTACAACTGCCAAAAAATAAAGACCTACAGTACTCCTGGAAGCAACAAGAGCTACAGAAGCCATAAAAAGGGCCAGAGCTACAGTACTCAGAAACAATCAAAAACAACAGTACCCCGAGAAGAGATCTTGCCCTGTCCTTATCAATTCGTTCCTCGTCATAAAAGTGCGCTTCTTGAATACGGTAAGACTTCGCCGGTCGTTCGACCTTCAAGAGAAGGGAAATCAAGCAAGCTTGACAACATTTTCAAAGACAACAATTCCTATTTTTTTCTTTATATATAAATAAATAATTTTAAATACGTTCATTTATTCTCTTCGCTGATGGTGAGCAGCGTGTACTGCTTGAAAACATTGTAAAATTATCAGAGGCTGAATTTTGTTCTTCTCTCTCTCTCTCTCTAGAAAAATTCGCTGAGTGCTCATCTAAAAGGTGAAAAAAACTAAAAAAAAAAACTATTTATTTTAATGTAGAATCCCTTTGGCAAACCGCCAAGTTTTCTTCTCCTCCTGTCGGGAGGCAGCATACAAACTGACCATTTCCACATGCAGGTAGTCATCACCGAATTGCTCCTCCTCTTCCGTCTTCGAATTCTGCTCCACCAATTGCTCGAAATTGTCGAAGCATGGAACGACATCGGCCTGCAAAAAAATAAAATAAGGTTGATAATAATCCCCCCGAGAGGACATCCCCCTATCTCTTTCCTGTTATGTTTAGTAGTCGCGTAAAGTGTTTCGGCGGATCTTTATCCATTCTTCATGAACAATTACTGAGATAGTACTGTCCATTTAACAAGCCCACCACAAAGCCCTATCCTAAAAGGCTTTTTTTAGGAACATTTTGACAGAGAAATTCCGCCGTTTTCGTTGAACGCTACCCCGGTTTCCGGGCACCAACGGGCTCTTTCTCCACTCTGTTTACTTGGGTCCTAGAAGTGGGTTTCTATTCCCAGGATCTCCTCTCTCTCTCTCTCCCTCTCTCTCTAACAATAAAAAGTGGAAACGCCCATCATACTGACCACTGGTGCTCCGAGTGCCGGAAGTTGTGATCGTCAAGGGAGAGATTGCTGCGGCGACGTCCGAGCCTCGGCGGATTATTGTTGGCTGACGGCGGAGGAGGAGGAGGCGGTGGCGCCGGAATCTGGTCATGGCCTTCGTCGATGTGACGGCGAACCGGCGAAAAAACGGAATAATTTTTTTATAATAATAAACCGCAATAATTAACATTTTCCCAATTATCATTATTAACTTAAAAAAACATTTCTGATATTTATCAACTAAACGAAAAGATATTACGGTAGTAATAAACGGTAAAAAAAGTTTTATGCATAACTACAATTAATATTTGTAAAAAAAAATTGCATTGATGCAGGTATTATTAGAAAAAATATACATTACTGTAGCTATTATTAGCAACCCGAATAGGTACATTACTCCAGCTACAACTTGTAAATAAAAATGTTCGAATGCAGTTATGATTAGAAAAAAAAACCAAACAGAGGTTAGCTTGTTTCTCGATTCGCACAAGGTTTTCGTTGATTGTTTTTAATTAATATGATTTTTTTTATTTAATACTTTAATATACTTAATAATACCACACTTAATTCTAGCCCAAACCCAACACATCTTCCAGCAAAAAGCAAGCAAAACCTCTCTCGGTTCGTTGCGATTGTTCCTGTGGTTGTTGTTGTTGTTGTTGCGATTGCGATTGAAGCGATGAGCCGGTAAATGGCGCTCGAAAGCAGTCTTTGATATATTTCGTTCAAAGTTGAAATATATTTTCATGGTACTTGGATAATTCAACGAATTACTTAATTATAAAATCGTGTAGTTTAAAAGCAACCATCACAAAAAAAAGTTCTGCCGGTATTTTGCGAACGTGGAACTTCAGATAACATATTTTAGAAGAAAAAAACAGGTTTTCAAGAGGTTTTCAGAAGGAATTTACTGGAATACCAACTAAATTCCGTCGTATTTAAATTGCAACTTCTCCATCTTATAAATTTTTTTTAAGTAAGGAAGAGGCATGTACGCATTCATTCATTCTCTCCAATTCCCACCTCGGGCCAAGCCGTTGCGTGCGGCGTCCGCCCGTCGCCTGCCGGATGCATAGTTCTCGGCGGCGGCGTAAGTGAGAGTACTCTGAAAGGAGAAACAAAACTCAATTTTGAATTCCCGCGCTTTTCTATATAGATGGAAAATATAGAATATAGGTGAAGTGTGAACAAGAAAACAACTCAAGGTTTCAATAGGTAGAGATTGAAATAAATCATCATGACGAAATCAGCATAATGCGCCCGAGCGTAAACAACAAAACATACGAAGATTCAAACGACAGTGCAGAAGGCGCTCAAATATATGTGCGGAGCAAAATAAAGAAATAAAAACAAACCTAAATATCCGAAGAGTTCAAAACACACATTTAAAACAGAATTTTTTTTTCTAAAGAACGAATGGAAAGACTAAACAATAACACATATGCAAGCGAAGGCTTCACAAAACCTTCTTTGAATTGTGGACGGGGCTATTAAAGAAGCGGAGAGAAAAAAAACAACAAGTAAACACACAAGCGAGCGCAAACAACAGGCCGAGCTCTGAGAAAAGCAGAATGCGAAATGATTCCGAAGCGGGATCAGCTGTGATCGCGCGAACAGTCATACCGTACTACCAATGTTGGTTCGAGAGTGTTGGATAGCGCGTGCGCTGGGTCGGAATGCTAACGGTGAGAATCAGGTTCACTTAAAAATTTCAAAAAAAAAACAGTAATTGATAGAGAAGAAATAGAGAAGAGAATGATAGTATAAGAAATAAATAACTAAAAAAAATTGTTGTGTGTCTCTCCAGAATCGAGAGCGAAAGGCACTCACGTGTGGGTAGCCAAGGCTTATTGTTAGAAGAGGAGAGAGAGAGAGAGAGAGAGAGAAAAGACAACATGCATATCTAGATGACATTCCTCACAAGAACAATGATATATCATGGGTAGCGAGAGAAAAAAAATCCCTCGCTCCCCAATCAGTAAATTTATAGAAATCACAAGAGGAATTATCAAAGTAGAATACGAACATATCCGCTTTTAGACAATACAATACAGAAAGTCTCACAATTTGGGATTATGGTTAAACTAATTATAAAAAAATTTTCGCACAAAGGTGATGTCAGAATGAAAGAGGTTCATCGCGTGGGTAATAAATACTGAATTATGCGACCAAGTGGGCTTTCGAAACGGAATCGAATGTATCAATCTGCAAATAAGAGAACATTGCTGATCAGAACTACCTGTCAGTTTGTTTTCAAATGGAGCAATGAATTTATTGTTAGCAGCCGCAGTTATTGTTAGCGGCAGTGAATGAAACTGCTCATTGTCAGTATATATGTAATTGGCTCTCTTGTTTGTATAATAAAAATATCCGAAATATATATATATATATATATATATATATATATATATACATATATGCTTGAAGCAGCCTGATTGCGTGATTGCCTCTCTGTCTCTCAGTCTTTCTCCCTTTCTCACTGCCTTTATCTCACTCTCTCTCTCTCTCTCTCGATCTGTCTAAGAATGCCTCTCTGTCTCTCAGTCTTTCTCTTTTACCTTTATCTCCCTCTCTCTCGTTCGCTCTCTCTCTCTCCCCTCTCTCTCTCTCGATCATTCTAACCTAAGAATGCCTCCTTGTCTCTCATCCTTTCTCTTTTAGCCCTTATCTCCCTCTCTCTCGTTCGCTCTCTCTCTCTCTCTCTCTCTCTCTCTCTCTCTCTCGATCCATCTAACTGGCTCTCTGTCTCACCGGCTCTCTGGCACGCTGTCTCTCTGTCAACCTGCATCTCTCGCTCTCTCTCTTTTTCTCACACTTTCACTTTCTCTCTCTGAAAAATAACCGATCGATAAATTGCTGATTATTTTCTAGAATAGAGAAAAGAGAAAAAGCAAAAAGCAACAGAAAATTTTTTTTTTAGTGAAAATTCATCACTTCAAATTGCCAAGTTTCCGGTGGTTTTCGAACGATGTAAACGTCATAAAGACTATTGCTATGATTCGGTACCGGTGATCTGAACGTGTCTACCAAATTAGAAAGGCAACATAAGAGAATAAAAGTAAAGAAAAATTGTTGTGTGTCTCCTGATTCGGATCAGCACATGTGTGATTGGCTAATTGTAAGGCGGAGAAGAGGAGAGAGAGAAAGAAAGCATAACAAGTGCAGCAACATGACAATCGACACAACAAAAGAGATACATATACCGAGAGTAGCAACAAAAACAAATTCCCTCGGTTATCAATCTGTAAAACTACAGAAATGACAACAGTAATTAGCAAAGTAGATTACAGAAAATATCACATTAGCGAGAGAGAAAAAATCCCTCGCTCCCCAATCAGTAAATTTATAGAAATCACAAGAGGAATTATCAAAGTAGAATCAAAGCAGAGGATTCTACTAACTCCCCTAAAATTCATTTCGTGTTTGTTTAATAATGTATGATATTTTTCCACCTTTAAAAACTTAAAACTTTTGTGCATAAGCAACTCTCACTCTCTCTCTCTCATTTCTCACTCCTTCTCTCTCTTTCTCTTTGTCTCTAGATCTCTCGCTCTCTTTCTCTTCTTCCTCTTCCGTTCTCTCCTTCCCTTCCACTCTCTCTCTTTGGCAAGTCTCTTCTTTGCAGCTACGCTCCCCTCGAGATTGGTTACATTAACAAAGACCGTGAGTTCGCCCTGACCAACATTACCGACCTTATTATAACGTCTTGCCGGTCCACGTAGATCTTCATCGCCGTCGTCCAAATCAGAAATCACAATTATACCCCTGACCGATTTGACCGCTGAAGCCCCATTGACAAGCTGACTGACCCGTGCTTTGAATGTTAACCGCTCATAAAATTACTCTATTTGCAAGAGTCACCTCGGTCTTTTTTGTTGCTGATAAATCACTTGTTGCAATTGGCTTTTTACAAAGTGCGCAATATGCACACTGAAGAACGGCAAACAGAAAGGGGAAAGAAGATATGTATTATGGATTTTTTTACGAATATTCTCTGCCAAGAAAGATAATTATGTACTGGTTGTGAGTGTTTTCATTCACTGCCTCTAAATGCGCCCTAAATGCATGCGTCCCTTGGCGAACAAAGTAACTGGTGGTTCTCATCAGCAACGTTCACTTATTTGCAGGGTGCCATATTCCATCTCGGTTTTAGGCGATTATGTGAGAGAGAGAGTCAGAGCAACAGAGACAAAGACACTCAGCGAGCGAGAGAGAGAGAAGCAGAAACAGAGCGAGACACAGAGAGACAGAACGATAGAGATAGTGGGATGGAGCGAGAACAACAACAATTAAAGTGATTTTCTTTTATTTCTAGGGGTTTGGCTGGGAGTCCATCGTTGGCTCTCAAAGATTGAACTCGTACACGTGCGGAAATGCGTGAGTGAGGCAAGCTTTTTTTTTCAAGATTTAAAGAAAAAGTTAAATCGTGTATTTTTTACAGCATAAGACATTACTGAATACATTTTAGCGGTGTTAATAGAATGCTCTCTCTTTCTCCTCCTCTTTTTTATTTCTCTGACCCCCTCTCCCTCTCTCTTTCTAGATGAAGGAAGTGAAATACCCGGACATCCGAGATGCCAACAGGAACAACCTCAGTAACTTTCCCACTATTATCTCTCACTATCTTATGCTAGCCCTCTCACTCTCACACACACACACACTCTCTGTCTTTCTTTTCTTACTATTTAGTTCTCTCCCTCGCTTCCAGTCGCCTCTGACAAGTCTTTTCTTTCTAGGCCGTGTCAAAAGGTGGAGACGTCGCCAAAACTAATCTTTTCGACATTGTTGAACCTCCTCTTGTGCTCGTAGTTAACAATTAATAATTTATCGTTGTATCAGGCCGATTGTGGGATGAGCACAGGGATGTTATAGGCCGAACGTCAACTTCGTTGCGGGATGTGCTCGTAGATCGTATCTCAACGTCGACGTCTTCTTAATGAGAAATCACAAACATACCTCTGACTGATTAGACGCCCTGACACACACTGATTAGACCCCTGAATAATTGACTATACCCCTCACACGCTGACTGATCCTTGCTTGGAATGGCTACCGTGCACAAAATTATTATTGGTCTTTTTTTAAAGATAAAACAGAAAATGAAAAAAAAAAGTTTCCTACCTGCAGTCATGCCATCAGACTATGGCATTATACACATGTATTCCAATTTTACAGATCTTTTAAAAAAAATAAATACCGTCTGCCCAAAAAAGCCGATTATGTATTGATGGTGAGTAGCTTCACTCACTGCCGCTAACAATAAGTGCTTGCTAAAGTATGCGTTAATTTGAGAACAAACTGACTTATGGTTCTCATTAGCAAAGTCCTCTTATTTGCAGGATAACAGATCTCATTCTGTTTCGAAGGCCGTAGGCATAGCATAATCAAGTATTCCTCACCCACACAATGAATGTCTGAAATTTTGACAGTACCCTTGTAAGAGATAGTTTAACGATACCCTCAAAATGTCAAATTTTCTGCATGTACTCTATTGTTTAAACGAGCATGAATAATCGTACTTTGTCAATTCCTGTTCTGATTTCAATAGATTTACGATTGTAATGCGAAGATGTTTCTGCTATTGTAGGTATGTATATCATTTTTGTTGTGTAAATTGTCATGTATATAGCTGCATGTTGTCCTTTCTCTCTCTCCTCTTCTCCTTCTCCACCTTGGCCATAACCTGGCGTGGAAGCCAAAGTTCATTTCTATAATCCTCTGGAAACATTATGCGTTCGCTTGCTAACTTCACATATAAAAATATATGTTTACATTTACGATAAAATAATTGTAAGCCTTTTCACACAGGTCAGCAAGCAAAACCAAACAAGGAGGGGTCGCCTCCTGCAAATAAGAGTCCTTAGCTGCTGCTGAGAACCGCCAGTCAGTTTGATCTCGAAACCACCACTGATTTGAAGCTGACGAAAAATGGAATTAATCAATCAATGCGTACCCTCTCGCTGGAGGCCACGTCTTGTGGATTCATTTACATGCATATGTATGTATGTACATGATTGTATGTATGTATGTATGTATGTACATAAAATATGACAATGACACGACCGGAGAACAAAATTAATGAACAAGCACCATGCGGGATAATTAAGGATAATATGAGGAAAAATATAGTGCATTTAGACAAAAAAAGAAACTAAATTACTTACTATTAATATACATAATTTCATCCGTCCGAGTTGGGGTTTGTATGGCAAGCCGCGCATTACATGCATCTCCAAGGGACGCCATGTTCAAGTGGCAAAATGTAAACAAAAAAAATTTAATAAAGAAGGTGCTGCCAGAATTCTACCAGTTCATAGAGTGGGAATGAAATATAGAACTATGAGCCAACTGGGCGCTTCAAACAAAACTTAAGGCGTCATCGTGCAAATAAGCGTACTTTGCTTATTTAAACCACCAGTCAGTTTGTTTTCTCATTGTAAGGGACTCTTGCATACCATGAACGCAGCGGTGAAACTTCTTTTTTCAACCCCTTTTCTGTCTGCCTTTCTTCAGTATGTAATTTGCCCGCTTTGCAAAGAACAATTGCAAGAAGTGATTTATAACTTTTTTTTTCATAGATGGAACTTGCAAAAATAGATAATTTTGCGCACGGTAAGCATTACAAGCAAGGTTAAGCGCATTATATATGTATATATGTATGTATATTTATCGACATGAAATATATTAGAAGTCTTGTCAATTATTCAGTAGTCTAATCGGTGTGTCTGGGGTCAAATTAGTACGCCTGGGGTCTGATCAGTCAGGAGAAGTGCTGGTGATTTCTCGTTTAGACGACGTCGAGACGCTGATCTACGCGATCTACGAGCACTGACAGAGGTTACAACAATATCGGAAACTTATTTTTCAATACATCAATATGATGTGACAACATTTAGAAATATTGATCGAGAAGGATAACCAGAACTAAAAGCTGATTGTGAGAAGAAAATGCAAATGCAATGCACAGTGGAGAGGGGAGTTAAGAGAGAGAGGGAGAGAGATAGAGAGAGAGAGAGAGAGAGATAGCTAGATACTATGAAGAAGAAACAAGGGACTCTTGCATACCATGAACGCAGCGGTGAAACTTCTTTTTTCAACCCCTTTTCTGTCTGCCTTTCTTCAGTATGTAATTTGCCCGCTTTGCAAAGAACAATTGCAAGAAGTGATTTATAACTTTTTTTTTCATAGATGGAACTTGCAAAAATAGATAATTTTGCGCACGGTAAGCATTACAAGCAAGGTTAAGCGCATTATATATGTATATATGTATGTATATTTATCGACATGAAATATATTAGAAGTCTTGTCAATTATTCAGTAGTCTAATCGGTGTGTCTGGGGTCAAATTAGTACGCCTGGGGTCTGATCAGTCAGGAGAAGTGCTGGTGATTTCTCGTTTAGACGACGTCGAGACGCTGATCTACGCGATCTACGAGCACTGACAGAGGTTACAACAATATCGGAAACTTATTTTTCAATACATCAATATGATGTGACAACATTTAGAAATATTGATCGAGAAGGATAACCAGAACTAAAAGCTGATTGTGAGAAGAAAATGCAAATGCAATGCACAGTGGAGAGGGGAGTTAAGAGAGAGAGGGAGAGAGATAGAGAGAGAGAGAGAGAGAGATAGCTAGATACTATGAAGAAGAAACAAGGGACTCTTGCATACCATGAACGCAGCGGTGAAACTTCTTTTTTCAACCCCTTTTCTGTCTGCCTTTCTTCAGTATGTAATTTGCCCGCTTTGCAAAGAACAATTGCAAGAAGTGATTTATAACTTTTTTTTTCATAGATGGAACTTGCAAAAATAGATAATTTTGCGCACGGTAAGCATTACAAGCAAGGTTAAGCGCATTATATATGTATATATGTATGTATATTTATCGACATGAAATATATTAGAAGTCTTGTCAATTATTCAGTAGTCTAATCGGTGTGTCTGGGGTCAAATTAGTACGCCTGGGGTCTGATCAGTCAGGAGAAGTGCTGGTGATTTCTCGTTTAGACGACGTCGAGACGCTGATCTACGCGATCTACGAGCACTGACAGAGGTTACAACAATATCGGAAACTTATTTTTCAATACATCAATATGATGTGACAACATTTAGAAATATTGATCGAGAAGGATAACCAGAACTAAAAGCTGATTGTGAGAAGAAAATGCAAATGCAATGCACAGTGGAGAGGGGAGTTAAGAGAGAGAGGGAGAGAGATAGAGAGAGAGAGAGAGAGAGATAGCTAGATACTATGAAGAAGAAACAATGGATGTGACGACCTGAGTGCTTTTTGAAGGCGCTCAATGGTCATCGGCCGCCTTACACACAAGAACGAACCGTACACCTAGTCGTCAAGAATGTCAAATTGAAAATTAAAAACTCGTCAGCAATCTCAAATTTTTTAAAACATCCGAATATAGCTCTGATTGTGAATGATAGAGATACAATTGAAGGCGCTTCTCAAACGGTTTTCATATTATTATTATAAAGCACATTTTATCTACAATATTAGTATATACAACACGGGCCGGCCCGGGCCCGGCCCGCAGAGTGGCGGGCCCGGCCCGGGCCGGTTTTTGGACAGCTTTGCGCAAGTGTACATATATTTTCGTTTTTAAGTACGGACTAACTAATTCCGCAATCCGGTAAGTAGTAAAATATTTGAGCGTACTAATAAATTGCTTGATAGTCAGCACGCATTATTTTTATTGCCAGCAAGTATTTCCTCGGTCATCTCCCCTTTTTGAAATCGCATTCCGATTTGTGTTCCCATTCGGAAGAGTAGATTAATGAATTGATTTCAGGCCAATGTCTCTTCTTTCGTTCGCGCTCGCCGTTTTTCTCTGCGCCGTTGTGTCAGGTAGGGTTTTTTTTAAAAATAATATAAGCAACCTCATTTTAACCATGTTTATAAATAGGTGTGCATGTATTTTTTATTTCCCTTTTTCTCTTTCTTAAGGTGCTAATTATGTTTAACTTTTTGGCCTCTTATGGTTAGATTGTTCGCTATTTGCGCCATATTCAATCTCTGTTATCTTCTTTGTCATTGTCTGTTTCCATGCTCTTTTTCTTTCGTTCTCCGTCTTTCTCTCTCTCTCTCTCTCTTTCTTTCTTTCTTTCTTTCTTTCTCTGCTTTTCTTTCTCTTCTTCCCTTTCTCCCTCTCTCTCTCTCTCTCTCTCTCTCTCTCTCTCTCTCTTTCCAGCTGCTCCCCACGACCTCCTCTGTCGTAAGTGCGGCTACTCGATCACGCGCCACACCGAAGTGCTCAACCTTGGCGCGTCGCCCGAGGCCAAGTATACGTACGAGTTTCCTGTGCTCGGCCGCAACACCACCATCAACGTGTTCAAGAATCCGGCAGGTTACTGAACATGGAATAAATGCCACAATCTATTGATTGAGATGTCAGGGCGGAGTAGAGCTTTAAGAGGCCGCTAACCATAATCTATATGTGGGTCGAGTTATATTCTGAATTTGTACTTCATTCAAAGGCTCAAAATCTGAGCGGGTCTGTGAAATATACATACGAGCACTTTTGAATCTGGCTTCCTGTAAAATCTGTTAGTTGTTTTCGTTCTCTTGTTTTTTAATCGATTTATCTATTCCTTAAATAAAATAAAATAATACTTCTTCGAATTTAATACGCAAGATTAATGATAATTTTTTTGTTTGTTTAGAAGAGACCGTCAAGAGAGAAATGTTGGTTGGAGAAACGTTTATTTTATAAATATGCTGTAATCATTTAATTCTTCGCAGAGAGTATTAAAAAATAAGAATCATTTCAGGCGAAACCTTTCACGTGCTTCCGACTAAGACAGCGAATCTGAGATACACTGGCCAGGTTTGGTTATGGATATCCTTATTTCTTCTTGTTATAAATTAGTAAAGAAAGTGTTAAGTATAAACCCTTATCGCACTCACATGCCTTGCTTCCCTTGGATTAAATTAGTTAAAATTTTCTTTTTAAACGTCTAATTTTTTACACTCTTTTCCTTTCGTTTGTTCACTTTGCTTTATTTGCTAACAACAGTACGGCTATTTTATTTATTGAAAACTCGTCTCTGAGTGTTACTTGGGAGCAAGGAATTAGAATATTTCTTTTGTTTTCGTTGGCGGCGTTATATTTGAAGGGATTTTTTAAATTAAATTATTAATTAACAAAAACATTTTTTTCCTATTCCCTAGACTTCGGGCGACGCGACGTGGTTCCCGGGCAAGCAGTGGACCATCTGTGTGTGCTCCAAGTGTGGCCAGCATATGGGATGGTAATGCATTTTTTTTTGTTCTGCAATATTTTCTATATTTGTTTCGATTTTTTTTCTATAAAAATTATGTTTTATGTTTTTCTCTCGACAATAACCATCCCTTATTGTTAGTTCTATTTCTGATTCCAATTTTTAAAACAATAAAATTTCCAAAGAAGCCATATATTTTTTTTTTATAATTCTCTCACGAAAATTCGCGCGCTGTACCTGTGGTTTTTGATATGATTGATAGGATAAGAGCGTGCGTATATTTCACTATTTGTTTACTTTAAAGTTTCCAACGCTAGGTATGCTATAAGTTTTTCCAAGAGGCCTCAGATCTTGCTAACGTGATTTCTAATGGTAAGATACCAGTCTGCGCGTCATTCATCCACCGTAACAATGCTCAATAGATATTGTAGGCATTTGAGCCTAGGAAATGAATACCGCAACTAGAATTTATTGCTGAAACCCTTTCTGCACTAATAATAAAGTATTTGTTGAAAGATGTCACATGATTTTTTTTAAACTAAAATTCTAATAAATAGAAATGATAGTAATAAAAAAAATGTCTTTCTTTTCTCGAGTTCTTCACTCATAGATTTTTTGAACCTAAAATTCTAATAAATAATAGAGATAATTATCAATTTTTTTCTTTCTGTACTCTGGTTCTTTACTCTAAGAATTGTATAAAAACTGAAGTTCTAACTCCTAGAATTTTTAAGACTAAAATTCCAAATAACATGTAAATGTGATAATAATCAAATTGTTTTCCCGTTCTCAGGTTCTTCACCCCAAGAGGCAGCGACATGACCGTGAAACCTCCGTCGGACAGCTTCGTCGGAATCGTCCTGGACTATGTCATCTCGTCGGATTGTCAGCTTTTAATTTTAACTTCTTTCTCACTTGCCTCTCCCTCTCTTTCCTTAATAGCAATACTGTAATTACTGTTGAAAAGGGTGCTTGCAGGCAACCGTAGAGATATGCACCAGACTTTTTTTTTACTTCTTAACTCCTCTTGTCGTCGCAGTGGTAATATAATGTTTTTTCGCTCCGAAATAATTGAGAGAATCAAGCATAGGCAACTAAAAATTTATTTTATTCTCTCTTTATCAGAGGAACATGCAATCAATTGCAATTTATTTTATTCTCACCTTATCCGATGAATATGCAATTAGGTGCTATTCATATTATACTCACAGTAATAGAGGAATATGCAATTAATTGCAATTTCTTTCATCCTCACTTTAAGAGAGAAATTTCAAAGCTCACGCATAACCAATTGCAGACGTCGACTCCCTAACGGGCATTCCGAGGTGAAGACTTGGAAGAGAAGAAGACAGACTCTAAGAAGCTGTCGACCATGGTGGCTCTTCTAAGATGAGACACGGGTCTGAGCTAAACATATTTATAATCATTTATGCATTTACTATGGAACAGAAATACGCGGGCGCTAGGTTTATTTTAATAATATGTTTTTTACACCTTTCCATTTATGCACATTTATCCACTCACGGATACTGTATAATTTCATTTTTGTACTCCTGCCAACGTCGTTCTTGTATTACCATTCTCTTGCCTTTCTTAAAAGAGACTTTGAATGTCTGCCTTTATGATGAGTACAGTTAGCTATTACCGTATACTTTATGATAGTCTGATATCTCGGGACCGTGTCAAAACAGCAACGACATTTGGGCAAAGATCCCATAACTTTGTTCAGGGTGATCGTACTGGTTCAACCAATATTCCACGCGATTGCTCTCATTGAGATGAATTGAACCATATAGGTTTCGTAGTTCTTGGACCGCAGGCAAAAAAGTTGAAAATTTGAAATTTTTAAGCTTCAGTCACAAAAGTGCTATCGTTGGATAGATCTTGTAAAGAGAAATTGATTGGTGCTAATTTTATTCGTCTGCGATAACAATGAAGAAAGTTACGACACTTTTAGCGCAAATGTCGTTTCTGTTTTGACACTGTCCCGATATCTCGGTTAAGGCTCATTTATCTTGTGCAGTTTCCACGGTTTTGAAGCATAAAGGAAAAGTTCTAAGAAATGGTCTCTCAAATTCAGGTAATTCCAGTTTACAAGTTCAGGTAGTTTTAAAATGTTGCAAGCATCATAAAAGCAATTGCTATCATCTTACCAACGATCGTCTTGTCCGAAGAGAGCCTATGATTGTCTCCTGCATACCACTTCTCGCTCACTGTTTCTATTTTTCTCTAGCATTCTCTATCTCTCTATTTTTCTCTTTCTCTCAATCTCTCCCTATTTTCTCTCCCTCATCTCATCATTAAGTAAGCCGAGACATCGTCCATTTCTGGCTCGGGCTGGACGTCATCCACGGGTGAGAAGACGGGGCCTTTGCCATTAGAGCTTTCAGCAGCACTGCAAAATAGACTCCACTCTCTTTCTCTCTCTCTGTCTCTCTCTCTCTCTCTCTCTCTCTCTCACTTTTCCTGTGTTTCATATCATCATGGACAACGCCAACTTCAGGCTCGGGCTTTACGTCTTCCACGGAAGAGAATTTTCCCTATCTATTTTTTCAAAAACTTATTATTTTTAATATGTCTCAATTACACAATCATATTAAACGGCGAAAGAAAGATAAATTATTAATTTTTTTCTGATATGGAAAACGAAGGGATTTTAGCACAAAAATCAAATTATTTTGAAAGAAAGAGAAAATAGTATGATCACTTCCATTATACATGTCATAAAAGCAGCAACAATCTTTCACTCTTTATCTCTCTCCCTTGTCTCTCTCTCTCACGTTCTCTGTGAGTCGACCAACCACCCAGAAGCACAGCAAGGGACGCCCTGACCAGGTTTACCCACTGATCACTAATCTCTTCATCGATTGCTAATATTCGATGGATAAATTATTTATTCTTTTTTTATGGAAAAAAGAACGTGTTAAAATAACAAAATAGTCATTAAAAAACGAGTAATAGGTTTTTTACAGGTTGCGGTGGTTTTCGTTAGTTGAAAACCTTATAAAAAAAACTATTGCTACGACTTGGAAACGATTTCATACGATGTTCGCATGCATATAAAAGAAAAAGAAACGTTACACAGAGAGCCTTGTCAGTTAATGGCTCCCTCCCTCGCACTCTCTCTCTCTCTCTCTCTCTCTCTCTCTCTCTCTTCCTCTCTCGCTGTATTTCTCTTATTGTGTATGACTGCATGTTTTTGCTCCAGCCAACACCGTTATTGTAATACCGTTCTCATGCCTTTCTTAAAAGAATTTGAATGTCTGCCTTCATGAGCAGTACAGTTAGCAATTATAGTATACTTTGTGATTGTCTGCTAACTTGATCAAAGCTCATTCAGTTTGTACGATATGGTTTTGGAACAAACTGTTTTTTTATTGTAAAAGAAAGAGAAAATAGAATCATCGCTTACACTTACACGTTCCGGTAGTTTTCATACGTTGCAAGAGTTATAAATTCAACTGCTAGTGCCCCCCTGATGTTATCCTGTCTAAGTGAAAAAAATATATTAAAAAATGTCATGCATATGAATGGCTCCACCGCTCTCTCTTCCCCTCTCTCTCCCTCTCTCTCTCTCTCTCTCTCTCTCTCTCTCTCTCTCTATCTTTCTCACTCTCTCCCACTCTGTCTCTCTCTGTCTCTCTCTCTCGTTATCTCTCTCTCTCTCTATCTCTCTCTCTCTCTCTCTCTTTCTCACTCTCTCCCACTCTGTCTCTCTCTGTCTCTCTCTCTCGTTATCTCTCTCTCTCTATCTCTCTCTCTCTCTCTCTCTCTCGTCACATCATGAATACAATCGAGGCATCGACTACTTCTGGCTCGGCGTGGAAGTCGGAGCCGCGGCCATTCTCGCCATGCAAGAAGAGAAGCAGCATTGCAAGTGACGCGCTTTCCAGGAGACTCCTCTGATCTCTGATCTTTGATCACTGATTGAAAATATCTGGTTGACAAATTATTTATTATTATCTGTTTTTAGAAAAATTAGGGAAAACATTGTCAAGAAAAAAAATCCCAGAAAATATGTAAATCACTTTTATTTTGCAAATACCCGTAGTTTTCATGCGGTGTAGACATCATAAAATCAGTTTCGATTGTCTGTATCTGATTTTCTCCCCATAAAATCTGCTATCTGTATAATTATAGCTTGAACAAAAATGATATAAATAAACTGATAGAATAATTAGTGTTTGGAAGGTTTGTACAGTGAAAATTTCTCTGAAAATATGAACAAAAATCAGCAAATCAATAAAGATTTTTTCATTTCCCTGCTTCTGCTCCATTCGATTTTTCATTCCAAATGAACACAAGCTAAAAAGTATAAGGTACCCTGCGCGATCACTTAGAAGTAGATATGTAGAACTAGGATAGTTAGCAGAAGCTGTCCAGACCGACACCCAAATAGCGTCATATAGAAGGTGTATGCCTTCTCGAAATATGCCTATGAATCCCACCACGATCACTTTCTCTCTCACTATCTCTATTTCTTCCTGTCTCTCTGTCTTACTCTCTCTCTCTCAATCTCTTTTTCTCTCTCTCTCTCTCTCTCTCTTTCTCTCTCTCTCTCTGTTTCTCAACGTCTCTCTCTCACTCACTCTCTCTCAATCACTTACTCTCTCTCTCTGTCTCTCCCTCTATATGTCTCATCTCATCTTGAATGCAACCGAGGCTACTTCTCGCTTGCTCTGCGTCTTCTCGACCGAGAGGACAGGGCCTCGGACAATCTAAATACAAGTCAACCAACCAGAGCGCCGCAAGGACTTGCTCTCCACGTGACTCCAATGATTTCTAAATAAAAAATCATATGTTGAAAATAATTGATCGATCAATTAGTGATAATTTTCTTTTTTTATAGAAAACGAACGGGTTTTAAGCACGAAAAAAATTAATTCTTTTAAAAGAGTGCTAACATAGACTCATCTCTTCCATTTTGCACATTCCGGCAGTTTTCTTAAAATGTAAGCGTCATAAAAGCAATGGCTATTTTTCGCCACCGGTTGGCCATACTCTCGCGCTGAATAATTCTGCAATTGCATATAATCTAACAATAAGAAAAAAGACATGCCATTCAAATCGACCCGCAGCACTACAAGGGACCAAGTGACTCCTATGATCTATGATATTTGATCATTGATTGGAAATAACTGTAGTTTTCATATGTTGCATGCATCATAATTTATTTATTTATATAATAGCAATTGCTATCATGTTCCCCCTGATTCTGATTACTACGCATTTGTTCACGAAAAAAAAAAGCTGTAAAGAAATC
This sequence comes from Allodiplogaster sudhausi, assembly GCA_945643635.1. Classification (NCBI taxonomy): domain Eukaryota; kingdom Metazoa; phylum Nematoda; class Chromadorea; order Rhabditida; family Diplogasteridae; genus Allodiplogaster; species Allodiplogaster sudhausi. The sequence goes on along the minus strand of CALZFC010000259.1, from coordinate 3,125,252 downwards.
CCTACCTCGCACTTCTCTCTCTCTCTCTCTCTCTCTCTCTCTCTCTCTCTCCCTCCCTCGTTCCCTCCCCCCTTTCTCTTTCTTTCTTTCTCTCTCTCTCTTTCCCTTTCTCTTTTTTCATCTCTTTCGCTTTCTTTTTCTTTCGTTTTCTCTCTCTCTCTCTTTCTTCGTCTCTCTCGCTTTCTCTCTCTCTCTCGTTCGCGTTCATCAACGTTTGTAGACGTTGTTGCACTCAAAAATTCTAGTTATTTAGCAACCTAAAGTCTAATAGTAACCAGAAATAATATAAATAAATATGTAAAAAAAATTCATGTTTAAAAAGTATTCTATCATCTTTTTTGTCAAAGAAAAGTTTTAAAAGCCGTGTCTATGAATGGCTCCATCGCTCGCATTCTCTCACCCTTTCTGTATCTCTCTCTCTTTTCTTTTTTTTTCGCTCTCTTTCTCTTTCTCTCTTTCTCTCTCTCACTATCTCTCTCTCTTTCTCACTCTAAACCTTAAAGCGGAAGTTACATCTCTGAATGAAAAATAAGGTACAAAAAGCCCTGCCGTAGTAAAGTGTCGCTTTTTGAGGGGTAATCCTCAGGATGTTACCCATGAGGATAATCTATCTGAATCTCTGGCATGAGCGTGCTCTCTCATACTGTCTAGCATGCCACCATTGTTTACCCTCATGGGTAATGGCATGGAAAAGGCTGAGGGGTAATGTTTGGGTAACGAGGACAGACCGAGAGAGCATGCAATTCTTGGAGACGCGGTCAACCTCATGTGTAAAATGGTTATGCCAATACGCATTGGCATAACCGTTTTTACCTTTCATCGTCCAGCGCCAAATTAGGAATATAGTATTTGTGGTAAAAGTAACGGCGTACTGAAAGGAACCATGAAAGATTCACTCTAAATTAGCATTTGAATTGTAATGTAATTTCATTATGAGTATGTTATTTTAATTGCCTTTTACAGTTAAGTCTATGCTTTATTGTTTTTATAAGCGAAAATAGAGAGAGGGAGAAGGAGAGAGAGAAAGAGAGAGAGAGAGAGAGGGCAGAGAGATACAGAACTAAAAAGAGAGAGCGAGAGGGCAGAGAGATACAGAAAAGAGAAAGAGAGAGAGAGAGAGAGAGAGAGAGAGAGAGAGAGAGAGCGGGGCAGAGAGATACAGAAGGAGAAAGAGAGAGTGACAGGGAGAGCGAGAGAAAATGGAAATGACCAGTCTACTTACTTTTTTTTTTTTTAAATAACAAAATAATTTTTTAAACGAGAAATAGATCATTTACACAATCCGGTGGTTTGCTTAGGTTAAATACCTATAAAAACAATTGCTGCGGTTTTCAAACGATGAAGTGTGAACAGTCGAAAGTGAAAGAAAAAGAAACTTTACAAAAAGAGCCTGGTCTGTTCCCTCCCTCGCTCTGTCTCGCTCTTTCTTTCTCTCTCTCTCTCTCTCGCTCCTCTCTCTCTCTCTCTCTCTCTCTCTCTTTCCTTCTCAATATTTCTATCTCTCTCCCTTCTTTCTCACTCGAAAATGATCTCATACTCTCTTCTTCTCGCTACTGTCCTCTCGCTCTCCCCAGCCTTCCCAACTCTTTCGCTCCCTCTCTCTTATTTTTTCCCATTTCCTCATATACTAACCCAATCTCTGGACCACTTCCAGCCAACCGCTGTCTTTAACGGACCAAGTGACTCCACTATCGACTGCTCTTTAATCATTGATTGAAAATAGCTGCTGGATGAATTATTGATTAATTTCTGGGGTTGAAAAATGAACGAGTCTAAGCAAAAAAAGCTATTGTTTTGATCTGCCGCCGATTGTCGACCGTTACTTGCTTGATACACAAGAATAAAAATGCTGCAAAATTGCTTTGCCTTGGCTCCCTCCTACGCACTCTCTCTCTATTTCTCTCGCTCTCTACCTCTCTCTCTTTCTCTCGCTCTCTACTTCTCTCTCTCTCTCTCTTTCACTTTCTCTGTCTCTTTCTCTCTCTCTCTCTCTCTCTTGCTCTTTCTATTTATTTCCCTCTCTTTCTCTCTATCTCTCTTTCTCTCTATCTTAATTTTCAACGTTCCGGTGGTTTCGTATGCAGCAAACGTCATAAAAGCTATTGGTAAAAAAAATAACCTATGAATAAATTATTGATTATTTTCTGGTACAAAAACGAACGATTTTAAATTTGAAAAAAAAACATTTAAAAAGAAAATGAAAAAAATCAGCAACGTTCCGGTGGTCTTCGTTGGTTGCAAACATGATAAAAAAACAATTGCTACGGATTTCAATCGATTCGTTGATGTTGCATGATAAAAAAAATAACAAAAAAATGTCTATAAATAGCTCTCTCCACGCTCTCTCTCTCTCTCTCTCTCTCTCTCTCTCTCTCTCTCTCTTTATTACTCTCATTGTCAGTCTCGCGTTTTTTCTCTGTCTCTGTCTCTCTCACTTTTGCTCTCTCTGTCTCCCTCTATGTCTCTCTCTCTCTCTCTCTCTCTCTCTCTCTATCTCTTTCATCTCATCAAGAATGCTAGGGATCGTCTATTTCTGTCTGGGGGGGGGGGGAGGACGAGAAGTCGCAATGCACGTAGACAAGCAGCACTGCAATGGACGCTCTCTCCAAGTGATTCCCCTGATCTCTGATTTTTGTTAATTTATTGAAAATAACTGATAGATGATTTGATGATTATCTTAGGGAATGGAAAAAAAAACAAGTGAGGTTAATAGAAAAAATTTTAATAACACAAAATAGCTCCTTTACATTTTCACCGTTCGGTGGTTGTCGTACTTTGCAAACGTAATAAAAGGTATTGCTATAGCTTTCCCATGCTCGTAGGCAAGATCGAATAGAAAAAAACAACAAAAAGCGTTAACTGTGAATGGCTCCATCCCTCGTACGCTCCTCCCCTCTCTCTATCTTTCTCTCTTTCTCTCTTTATGCCTGTCTACCTTTCTTTCCCTCTCTATCCTTCTTTCCCCCTCTCATCACATCATTAATGCAACCGATGCAACATCTACTTTAGCTGGAGGTCGCTGCCATTCTCACAATGCACGTCGACCAGAAGTACTGTAAGGGGCGCGCTGTCCACTTGAGTCATCTGATCTCTGATCATTGATCATTGATTGCGAATAACTGTTCGATACATCATTCTTTTTTTCTAGGATAGAAAAACAATTAATTATTTAAAAAAAAGAAACAGAAATAGACTGATCACTTCCATCTGCACGCTCCGGTAGTTTTCATACGTTTCAAATGAGATAAAAGCAATTTCTATCGCTGTGGCATCGATTCACTAATAGAAAGCTCTCCCTCCCGTCCTCCCTCTCTCTCTCTATTTATGACTATATATCTCTCTGCCTCTGTTTCTCTATCGCTCTGTCTCTCAAGGGCAACGTCAACTTCAGGCCCGGGTTTCATGTCTCCTCTGATCTTTGATCATTGATGGAACATAACTGATCAATAAATTATTTACTATGTTCTTGAATAGAAAAACGATAACATGTAATTCTTTAAAAAAAAGAAGCTAAAATAGACTCATCACTGCCATTTTGCACATTACGGTAGTTTTCTTACGTTGCATGTTGTTCTCTCTCTCTCTCTCTCTCTCTCTCCATCTCTCCTTCTCTTTCTTTCTCTCTCTCACTCTCTCTTTATCTCTCTTTCTCTCTCTCTCTCTCTCTCTCTCTCTTTCTCGCTCTATGTCTCTCTCTCTATCTGTATTGACTTTGGCACACTCAAGAAATGGAGTTTCAAACGACAAACTCTCCAGCCGAAGTGTCTTAGCGAGAAGAGTACGGTGTACTTTAAAAAGAATACAAGGGAGCGGAAAAGGTAAAGAAAGGGTAGTCTACGGAATGTTTGCTGCCGTAAGTTTTTGTTTGATTGTTGTTAAAGGAGATTTTTAGGAAGAAGTAAGACCCTCCCACCCACCCATAGGAATGACATTTTTACAGGAGGAAGAGTGAAGACAGAATTGGAAGAATTGGAGAAAGCGTCGAGAACAGCAAGAAGAGGAGGGATAAGGAAGAGAGCAGAAGCGAAGATCCTGGAGAGCAAAGCAGCGGCTACCATTACCGCATGCAAGAGAAGCATCGCATTCGCTCAGAAGAGCGGGTTACCAGAAGAAGAAGAAGCAACCCTGTCAATGCATCTCCTAGAGAGGGCAAGACAGGTCGGTCATAGCGCCTTGGGAGTTCACTCAGCAGGGGTGAAGTTATTTCTAGGCAATCAAAGCAGGATTAGCATAATTCAGAAGGCTATTATGGAATCAGCAAAGCGAATCAGACCAGTAAAACACCGGGAAAAGATCGATGAAAATGAACTACAACGGCTAACTTTGCCACCAAGTGAACTTGCGGATAAATTACAGTTTTTAGGAAAAAAGCAGGTTTTAAACTAAATGTTAAAATTATTATCTCTCTCTCTCTCACTCTCTCTCCTCTCTCTCTCTCTCTTTCTCTCCCTCTCTCTCTCTCCCTCTCTCTCTTTTCTCTTTCTATCTCTCTCTCTCGCTCTGTCTCTCGGTCTATTTATCTCTGTCCCTCTCTCTCTTCCCCCCTCTATCTATTTCTCTCTCTCTCTTTCTCTCTCTTTTTCTCTTTCTTTTTTAAATTATTTTAAGAGAAATAGAAATAGACTGATCATTTCTATTTTGCACATTCCGGTAGTTTTCATTCGTTGCAAACGTCATAAAAGCTATTGTTCGCCACAGAGCGTTCGTTAGATCGATCCCCGAGAAAAAAACTAAGAAAAATGAATAAACAAAAACTCTCTCATCATCTCGCTGCTCCTGCTCATTTGGCTGCAAGCTGATATTGAGGTCGATCAACTTGACATACCAGAGAAAGGTCTTCTTATCTTCTCTGTAAATAAAGGTATAAATTCCAATAGCATGCAAGGTGTTTGACATCTCGAAATAATAATAATTTACAGTAATTAAAATGACCTGCATGTTCTTGGGGATAAAAGTCTAAAGTCAAGAATCTTGAACGATTTTCTCGTGAGAAGTAAAATAGTTGTTGCTGTTCTTGCATTTACTAGATAAATGCAAACTGTTCCGTAGTGGCTACATCGAATAAGACATGTTAGCCAAGTCAATATAAGAATAAACCTACAAAAAAGCCATACATATGAATCCCCTTCCACGATCAGTTTCTCTCTCACTCTCTTTATTTCTTCCTGTCTCTCTGCCTTACTCTCTCTCAATCTCTTTTTTTCTCTCTCTTTCTCTCTCTCTCCTTCCCTGTCTCTCTATTTCTCACCGTCTCTCTCTCACTCCCTTCTCTCAATCTCTTAATCTCTCTCTCTCTCTCTCTCTCTCATGCTGAATGCAATCGAGGCAACTTCTCGCTTCTGCCTCTGCGACTTCTCGACGGAGAGCCATTCGTCAGCCATTCTCTTCCTACCAACCAGAAGCACCGCAAGGACTTGCTCTTCATGTGACTCCACTCATCTCTGATTTTTATCATTTGTTGAAAATAATTGATCGATCAATTAGTGATAAAGTTCTTTTTTTTGTAGAAAACGAACGGGTTTTAATAACAAAAAATAATTCTTTTAAAAGAGAGCAAACATATACTCATCAATTCCATTTGGTACATTCCGCTAGCTTTCTTACATTGCAAGCGTCATAAAAGCAATGGCTAGTTTTTCGCCACCGATTGCCCGCAGCTCATTGCCTAATTATAATCTAATAGTAAGAAAACAAGTCTCGCCATGTAAGTCGATCCGCAGCACTTCAAGGGACCAAGTGACTCCAATGATCTATGATATTTGTTCATTGATTTGAAATAAGTGATCGATCGATTATTGATTATATTCTGGGATAGAAAAACAAACGATTTTAGGCAAAAAAAAAAATTTTTTAAAGACAAAATAAATCATTTACGTTTTCAACGGTCCGGTGGTTTTCTAACGAGGCGAGCGGCATAAAAGCAAATGCTATGATTCGGCAATGATTTTCCTTTGACAGGTTGTCCCATTTATAAAACAAAAATTAAAAAAAAAATCCTGTCTAATGAATGGCTCCCTCCCTCGAACTCTCTCTGTCTCTGTCTCTCTCTCTCTCTCTACCATCTCGATGGAATAATATTACAGTAATTAACAATGACCTGTTGTTCTTGAGACAAAATATACGTAGAGTCTTGTTGTTATTCTTGGATTTGCTACAGATAAAAATTCTGATTGGAACGACGCGATGCAACTTGCACCGCAGTGGCTATACATCCAATATCAAAGAGACAATGTTTGGAAGGGAGAACAAGGTTCTCGTCTCTTGAGAAGAATCGATGCGGAAGAATCTCGTTTGGTGAATTATTCATTCCACACTGCCAACGAGAGTTCCGCACAGGATCTTTTTTGAACTCTGGCAGAGTAGTCTTTGAAAGAGAGTGAGGAGATTGAGAGAGGGAGAGAAAGAAAGAGAGAGAAGAAAGAAAGAGATAGAGAGACTGCGAGAGAGAGATGACGAAAGAGAGGTAGTAGACGTACGAGTGAAAAGAGAGAGGATGAGAGATGTATGAAGAGAGGGAGAGAGATACGAAGAAAGAGGGTTGAAAATTGAGAGCACTGCTTCTGTACCTCTTGTTGAAGAGGCGTGAGCGAAGAAGCCCCCCACAGTGGAGCCCCCGAGGCTCTCTGCGTTTCAGCATTGGATTAGATAATAGAGAGGAGATGGTGGGAGAGAGCACAGAGAGACTTTCTCTCTCTCTCCATCTCTCTCCCACTCTTGCTTTCTCTCTCTTTTACTCGTTCCCTCTCTCACGCTCTCTCCTTCTATCTCTCTCTACCTCTTTCTCGTTCTCATTACATCTCTCTTTCACTTCCTCTCGCTTTGTCTCATTCTATTTCGTTCGCTCTCTAGATCAGCATCTCACCCTCTTTCTCTCTGTCTTTCTCTCTCTCCCTCCCTCTCTCCCTCTATCTCCCTCCCTCTCTCTCTCTCTCTTTCTCTCTCTTTCTCTCTCTCACACTCTCTCACTCTGAGCAAGCCACTGGTGAACCAAGGCCGAAGATTCCCCCCGAGGCTAACTCTACACGACTTGTCCCCCATTGCTTGGTCTTCCACTCGAATACAATAGCCGACCGATAATAGCTTACACCGTTTTCAAGAATGCGCTGGAATTAACTGGTTAACGTGTTTGCCATCTATAACCAATAACAAAGATGCAAAAATTTTGCCTATGAATACTGCCCCAACCTCTCTCTCTCTAATTCTATTTTAAATTATTTTAATAGAAATATAAAATAGACAGATCACTTCCATTTCGCCCGTTCCGGTAGTTTCATGCGTATCAAATGTCATAAAAAGCTTCTGTCATCGATGGTCGATCGGAAGTTGCTGTATGCCATCTCGAAATGATATTAAGCTTGAAAAAACCTTGAATATGAACCCCTTTCTACTCTCCCTCTTCCTCTCACCTCCCGCTTTCCCTTTATCTCTCTGTCTCTCTCTCTCTCACTCTATGTCGTTCTCTTTCGCTCTTTCTCGCTGCTCTCTCTCTATCTCCTAGGATATCTCTGATCTCTTTGCTCATTGGATAAAAATATCAGGACGATCAATTATTAAAAATGTTCTGTAATAGAAACCGAACGAAATTAAACAACAACAACAAAAAAAAATGTTTTTTTTTATGGACACGCTGTTCACTTCCATTTTGCAAGTTTCTGTAGTTTTCATGCGTAGCAAGCTTCATGAAAGCAATTGCTATGGTTCGCTACCGATAATTGTAACGACGATTATTCAAAAAAAAAACATTAAGACATTGCTGCATTATGAATATCTTCCTCCCTCGCTCTCTTTATCTCTTCTCTCTCTCTCTCTCTATATATATATATATATATATTTCTGTTTATCACTCTATTTTCGCATTCATAAATGGTTGAAGACGTTGGCTCAGTCAAGAAATTTATTTACTTAATTATAATCTAATTGTGAGCAGAAATAATATAGATACAAAATTAAATAATTTATGTTTTTGAATGTCTATCTTTATGATCAGTAGGTACAGTTAGCTATTACAGTATACTTTTTATAGTATGTTATCTCGGCTAAACTTCAATCATATTGTGCAGTGTCAACAGTTTTGAAGCAGAAAGGAATCTGTCCAGGATATAAAAAAAAACATATTCAAATGAATGAAACTGCTGACTACTCTGAGGACCGCAGGAAATGCAGCTCATTCAAGAATTGTTTGCTATCTCGAAATAATAATAATAAAAAGTCCCTCTCTACCTATCTCACGCACTCTCAATCTCTTTCTCAATCTCTCTCTCTCTCTCGCTTTCTCTTGCTCAATCTCGCCATATTCTTTCTTTGTCTGTATTACTCTCTCTCTCTCTCTATCTCTCTTTTTTTCCTCTCTTTCTCTGCTTCTCTCCCTCTCTCTCATCTTATATTAAATGCAACCATCTTCATATACATATATCATCAGCTACATACATATCTCGCTCGGGCTGAACGTCTTCCACGGACGAGAAGTCGCGGCCATTCACGCCATGCAAGTCGACAAACATTCACTGCAAGGGACGTGCTGCCAATGCGAATCCCCTGATCTATGATCATTGATTGAAAATTTCTGGTCGATTAACTATTGACTATTTTAGAAAAAATGAACAAGTTTAAGCAACAACAAAAAAATTTTTAAAAGAGAGAAGATATACAGATCTCTTTCATTTTGAATGTTCCGGCAGTTTGCATACGTCGCAAAAGTCATAAAAGTAATTGCGTTCTTTTGCAGTTCTCGTGCTACAATCACATTCAGAAAAGAGAAAAAAAAACTTCAGAAAACGCCGCTTATAAATGGCTCCTTCCCTCACATCTTCTCTCTCTCTCATTGTCAGTATTTATGTCTCTCTCTCTCTATCACTCTCTTTTTTCGCATTCATATATGGTTGTTGACGTTGCGACACTCAAGAATTCTGTTTGTATAATTAAACTATCGTATTTCCGCCGATTTTCCAAGACTCTTCTCGAAAGGAAAGAGAAACTTCTTATTCCACCTGAAAATAGGAGTGCTCAATTCGATTTTTCATTCCAAATGAACACATGCTAAAAAGTATAAGGTGCCCTGCGCGATCACTTAGAAGTAGGTATGTAGAACTAGGAATGATAGCACAGCCTGTCCCGGCCGACACCCAAATAGCGTATAGAAGGAGTATGCCGTCTCGAAATAATAATATTGTACAGTAATGCAAAATAATCTGCATGGTTTTGAGAGAAGAAAAAAAAGTCTAAAGGTACGAGTCTAGAACAGTGTTCTTATGAACAGTTGAACAGCTGTAGTTAGCCTGTTGCTTGAGCTACATACTAAATTCCGATCGTAAGGATGCAATGCAGATTGTTCACTAGTGGCTACATCGAATTACACTGGGCTGGCATGTCCAGATAACTCTTCTGATCTCGGATGTCTTATTAATCGGTTTTTGCACAAAATTTGACTGTTTTTTTGCACAAACAGTTTTTTTCAGTTATATATATTAAGAGAAATAGAAAGTAGACTGGTCATTTCCATTTTCTCCCGCTCTCCCTTTCACTATCTCTTTTTCCTTCTGTATCTCTCTGCCCTCTCTCTCTCTCTCCTTTTGTATCTCTCCTCTCTCTCTCTCTTTCAACATTTTTCTCTATCTCTCTCTCTTTGCCATCTCATAATAATAAATTATAGTAATTTATATTAATAAAAAAATGTAAAAATGTCCTTGAGGTGTAGGGAGTCTTGAGATACTTTTTTTGTATTCGATTAGCGGTTCTTATTCTTGAATTTGTTAGATTAATTCCGATTGTAACGACTCAATGCAGATTTCACATCGAATATCAAATGGGAAATGTTTGGACGGAAGATCAAGAAGCCCACCTCATAGAAAATGGTCGATCAGGAAGAATCTCGCTTGGTGCCTTTATGCCCAGAATAGTTAGCTACTACAGTAAACTTTTTGATTGTCTTGTAACTTGATTAAAGCTTATCAATCTTGCACAGTTTCCACTGTTTTTATTCATAAATGGAATGTATGCAAGAAATAATCTCTCAAATACAGAAACATGAAGTGAAGTGAAACTGCTGGCTGCTCTCCGTGGACAGCAGGAAAGGCAACTCATTCTCGCAGACAATTAAAATGACAAACATCTCGGCGAAAACAGTCGAAAGGCCAAGTCTTCAACGGTCTTCTTATGAGCAGTAGAACAGCTGTTGTTAGTCTGTTTCTTGTGCTGGATAAATTACATATGACTAGAATGATTCCACCATAATTGAATCTAGTAGTGGCTAAAACGAAGAAGACTTGCTTGGCATGTCCAAGATATCTGATCTTTGATCAGTGATTTAGAAATATCTGATCGCTCAATTATTGATGATTTGCTGGATTTGAAAATCGAACGAGTTTGAGCAAAAAAGTATTTTTTTTTAATCGAGAAAACTGATCACTTCCATTTTTCACATTCCGGTGCTTTCATACTTTGGAAATGTCATAAAAGCAATTGCTATCATTTTGACATCAATTCTCCGAGGAATATATAGATATTGAAAAAGAAGCAGAATAGAAGGCCCTTCACATGAATGGCTCTTCCTCCCTCATACTTTCTCTCCTTCTCACTCACTCACTCTCTCATTCTCTTTCTATCTCCTTCTCTCAATCTCACTCGCTGTCACAGTCTCTCCATCTTTCTATATCTAATCTGATCATGAATAAAACCAAGACAAACGTCAACTTCTGGCTCGACGGGACATTTATGTACCACTGACCATTCTCGCTATGTAAGTCGACCAGTAGAACTGCAAGGGACGCGCTGCCTAAGTGACTCCATTAATTAATCTCTTATCTTTCATTAATCTTTTATCTTTGATCATTGATTGATAATATCCGATATATAAATTATTGCTTATTTTCTCGGTGAAACGAACGATTTTAAATAAAAAAATTTTTAAGAAAAAATAAAACAGCAACGTTCCGGTGGTTTTCGTTGGTTGCAAACGTGACTAAAACGATTGCTACGAGTTCCATACGATAATGTTCAATTACATGATTTAAAAAAAAACCCTCTCTATGAATGGCTCTCTTAAAGGAAGTCTCCGGCGAATGTTTGGACAAGCAATTCAAAATAGGCATTTGACCCAAGAAGTGTCCCGCACAGAAGGGCCTCAAGCTGCCACTGGCTAAAATATGCCTAGTTCTCTACCCGTCACGTTTTCGTAAGGCAGTGATCCTCTCATTTCAGTGCTGCTGCCCTTGCACTCTCTCCACAGAAATTTGTGGTCAAAGAATTGTATAGGGGGCTGACCTGTTGAGAAAATTCCGGCCAATATCGGTTGCAAGCTCCGATATGCATGCTTTGAAGAATATGATTAGGGTTTGGCCGGTTTTGTTATACACGGATCTATTTTCAAAATGGATGATTTTGGCGTTTTTGATGCGCTCATATTTAACATGAATATAACTCTGGAATGATAAGATGAAATACATTCAAACTTTCCCTATCTAAGTTTTACGATGAGACGAACTGATCCATGCTTAAAAAATGATATGTTAATTATTCGACGGAGACCTCCTTTAATCGCTCTCTCTCTCTCTCTGTCTCTCTCTCTGTCTCTCTGTCTCTCTCTCTGTCTCTCTATCTCTCGCTTGTTTGTCTCTCTCTAGCTCTTTAATTCTCTCACTATCTCTCACTCTCTCCATCTATCGCTCACTATTTCTCTCTCTGTATAAATCTCCCTCTGTCCCTATCTCACTCTCTCTCTCGTTCTCTCTCTCTCTCTCTGTCTCTTTTTCTAGCTCCCTCATTCTCTCCTTCAAGACAGAAATTTACATTTTCAATGTTCCGGTGGTTTTCGCATGTTGAAAACGTCATAAAAGCACTTGTAATGGCTTACCATCGATTCTCCACCCCATATAAGGAAATAAAACAAAAAAAATGCATGCGAGGGTCTAAACCTCTTTCAGATTTCTCTCTCTCTCTCTCTCTCTCTCTCTCTCTCTCTTTCTTTCTCTCTCTTCATCCGTTTCTCTCTCTCTCACTCTCTCTGTCTCTTCATCCGCTTCTCTCTCTCTCACTCTCTCTTTCTCTCATACTTGTGGCTCTTGCTGGACGTCTTCCACGGTCGGCAAGTCGATCAAGCAAGGACTGCAAGGGACGCGCTGTCCAGGTGACTCCACTGATATCTGATCTCTTTTACTTTTGATTCAAAATTATTCATTGATATTTATCGAATTTATTCTGTAATAAAAACGAAAGAATTTAAGCAACAAAAAATATTCATGGTCAGAAAGAAAAACATATCCCTTCCATTTTGCACATTCCGGTAGTTTCATATGTTGGAATTGTCGTACAAGCAATTGCTATGGTTCATAACCTGATATCGAAACATCGGTTATCAACAAGCTCTCTCTCCCTCTTTCTAACTCTGTCTATTTCTCTCCTTCTCTCTCTCATTTCATCGTGAATGCAACCGATGCATTGTTTACTTCTGGCTAGGGTTTTACATCTTCCACGGCCGAGAAGTCTGGGCCATTCTCGCCAATACAATGCAAGTCGAGCAGCTGCACTGCAAGTTATCAAATAACTCCACTAAGCTGTATCTTTATCATTGTTTAATATTAAGTGATTAATAGATTTTTGATTATTTTCTCGGATTGAAAACTCAGTAGTTAAAAAAATAGAAAAATAATAATAAAAAAAATAGATCATAAAAAATTTTTTTCAACGTTCCCGGCAGTTTTAATGCGCTGAAAGTGTCATAAAAGCCATTGCTATGGATCGCCAGCGATTTCTCGCAGCATTGTACTCCATCTGAATCGACAGCAAACCTAAATTGAATTTGGCTTGATTGGCGTGTTCAATTAACCATTCTGATCTATTTTGATCTTTGATTGAAAATAATTGGTCGACGCATTATTGTTTTTTTCCAGGAAATAAGAACGGACGAGTTTTAGAATAAAATATTTTTGATTATTTTAAAAGAAATAGAAAAAAAGACTGATCACTTCTATTTTGCACGTTCTGGTAGTTTTCAGACGGTGCAAAAGACATAAGCAATTGCCATTTTATGCCATCGATAGTCCGAGGTATCGACAAGTAAAAAATTAAAATTAAAATTCCACTGATACCTGATCTCTGATCAATGGTCGCAAATTTCAGTTCGATACAAGCAAAATTGAATATTTTCACTGATGGAAAAACGAGGGTGTGTATAGCATTAAGAATAAATTTAGGAAGGAAATTGAAAATAAATCACTTACATTTTCAACGTTCCGGTGCTTTTCGTACGTTGGATATGTCATAAATTCAATTTCTATGGATTGCAGCCGATTCAGATGAACACGAATGAAAAAGAATGTTTAACGAAGAGAAAAAAAACCTTGTCAATGAATGGATCTCCCACCGTCGCACTCTCTCACTCTCTCACTCTCTCTCTCTCTCTCTCTCTCTCTCTCTTTCAACATTTTTCTCTATCTCTCTCTTTGCCATCTCATAATAATAAATTACAGTAATTTAAATTGATAAAAAAGGTTCTTAGGGTGTAGAGACTCTTGAGATATGTTTTTTGCACACACTAAATTAGCGGTTCTTATTCTTGAATTTGCTAGATTAATTCCGATTGTAACGACTCAATGCAGTTTTACATCGATTATCAAATGGGAAATGTTTGGACGGAAGATCAAGAAGCCCACCTCATAGAAAAGTGGTCGATCAGGAAGAATCTCGTTTGGTGCCTTTATGACCAATACATTAAGCTATTATACACTTTAAGTACTTCTGGGCTGCGGACGAAAGCTGACCGCAGTATCCAAAACGTGCTCTAATAGTTAGCATGTAATTTCCACTGCTCAAGTAACTGTCTGAAAAGCTTATACGATTATCTATGAATACATTAAAATCATTATTACAATAAGCATTGAAGTAAATGATTGATTTTATCCTGCTGGGCCTTCTGCATCTCAGGCCGATTGAATGAATCTCGAACTAAGGGCAGCCAGCATGTAACAACATGAGAAAAAAATAAGAACTATAACTAAAAGTTATCGCAGGGACGTGATTTAATGCAAATAAAATAAAATACCCATAAAAACTCACAAAAGATCAAAGAAATAAATCATTTTGTTCAGCACGCCTAAATGTGCAAAACGGGTAATTTGAGTTATTGATTTTTTTTGCGATCAATAGTATATCAATGAAACCTATATTATACTGAGTTAATTGTATCACTATACAGAAGCGATCCTGAAAATTTCATAAACTTTCCTTCACTTTGAAGAAAAATATGCATGAAAAACCAAAATATACACTTTTATTGCACGCTATATAAGGGGCAATGTTTTGACGGAAGATCAACAATCTCGTCTCATAGAAAAGTGGTCGATCAGGAGGAATCTCGTTTTATTGCCTTTATGATCAATACAGTTAGCTATTACAGTATACATTTTGATTGTCTTTTAACTTTGATTAAAGCTCATCAATCTTGTACAGTTGCCACTTCTTTTAAGCATAAAGAAAAGTGTGCAAGAAATGGTCTCTCAAATAGAGACACGTGAAGTGAAATGAAAATGCTGGCTGCTCTCCGTGGACAGCAGGAAAGGCAACTCATTCTCGCAGACAATTAAAATGACAAACATCTCGGGGCAGTCGAAAGGCCAAGTCTTCACCGGTCTTCTTATGAGCAGTAGAACAGCTGAGTTAGTCGGTTTCTTGTGCTGGATAAATAATGACTAGAATGAAACCACCAAATTGTACCTAGTAATGGCTACACCGAAGAAGACTTGCTTGGCATGTCCAAGTTATGACTCCTCTGATCTCTGACTTTGATCAGTGATTTAGAAATATCTGATTGCTCAATTATTCATGATTTGCTGGATTTGAAAAACGAACGAGTTTGAGTTAAAAAAGTATTTTATTTTAATCGAGAAAACATCACTTCCATTTTCCACATTCCGGTGCTTTTATATTTTGCCAATGCCATAAAAGCAATTGCTATATTTAGAAAAAGAAGCAGCATAGAAGGCCCATGAATGGCTTCCCTCCCTCACACACTCTCTCCTTCTCACTCTCTCATTCTCTCTCTACAGAAAAATCAGCAACGTTCCGGTGGTTTTCATAGGTTGCAAACGTGATAAAACAAATTGCTACGGTTCTCAAACGATGTTGTTTAAAAAATAACAAAAAGACCCTGTCAATTAATAGCTCTCTCCACGCTGTCTCTCTCTCTCTATCCCTCTCCCTCTCTCCCTCTGTCTCTCTCTGTTTCTCTGTCTTTCTCTCTCTCCATCCCTCCCCCACTCTGGCCTAAAAGGGCTTGAAACCGATAAACGGTGAATATATGTATCCTAAAATAAATAAATAAACAACAACAAAAAAGACGATTGATTCTGTTATTCCTTGAAGGAAATAAAACACAAAAAAAACGGTGTAAAGGGCTCTCCCTCTTTCAGATCTCTCTCTCTCTCTTTCTTTCTCTCTCTCGCTGCGTTTCTCTCTCTCTCCGTCCGTTTCTCTCTCTCTCTCTCTCTCTCTCTCTCTCTCCTATCTGATCCTGAATGCAACCGATGCATCATCTACTTCAGGCTCGGGCTGGACGTCTTCCAATGACATCAATTCGATGAATCAAGCACTGCAAGGGACGCGCTGTCCAATTGACTCCACTGATCTCTCATCTCTTTTATTTTTGATTCAAAATTATTCATTGAAAATTATTGAATATGTTCTGTAAGAAGAATGAACGAATTTAAGCAACAAAAGATATTCGCAAAAAAAAATAAACAGATCCCTTACATTTTGCACGTTCCGGTAGTTTTCATATGTTGCATACATCATAAAAGCAACTGCTATCACCTTTCCATTGATTCTGCCAACGCGTCGACTGAAAAAAAATACCTGTAAAAAAAGCCCTACCTCGCGCCTCTCCCTCTCTCTCTCTCGTTCTCCTTCTCTCTCTTTCTCTCTCTCTCTATCTCTCCCTCGTTTTTTAGCACGCGCGACGCGGTAGCAAGACATGAAAGAGATGGGTAAAGAGAGAGGGGGAGAGATAGAGGGAGAGAGGATGACAGAGAGAGAGAGAGATAGAGGGATAGAATGTATATTTTTCCCCACCGTTTGGCCGTAGTCTTGAATTTGCAATTATAATCTAACAATAAGAAAAAAGTCATACCATGCAAGTCGACCCGCAGCACTGCAAGGAACCACGCGACTCCTCTGATCTATGATATTTGATTATTGATTGGAAATAACTGACAAGCGATCAATTATTGAATATTTTCTGGGCTAGAAAAGCGAACGAGTTTAGGCAAAATATGTTTAAAGAAGGCAGAAAATAGTTCATTTATATTTTCACCGTTCCGGTGGTTTTCTAATGAGGCAAGTTTGTCCAGTGCTATTTTTCAACTGCTGCTCGATTTAAAAAAAAAGGTACTCTATATTATGAATGGCTCCATCTCACTCTCTCTCTCTCTGTCTCACTCGCAATCTCTCTCTCTGTCTCTCTCTCTCTCGCAATCTCTCTCTCTGTCTCTCTCTGTCTCTCTCGCTCTCTCGCTCTCTGCCGCTCACGCTGTCTCTCTCCCTTTCTCGCTCTCTTTCTACCTCTCACTATTCTCTCTCTCTTACAATTTCTCTCTCTGTTTCTCCTATGATCTCTGATCTTTGATCATTGATTAAAAATCTGGTCGATAACTTATTAATTATTTTCATAGAATAAAAAAAATTTAAAACAGAAAGATCATTTAATTTTCAACGTTCCGGTGGTTTTCATAAATACTATTGCTATGGGTCGACTTTGATTACACTCTCGCAAAAGATTAGAAAAATTCTTGACTATGGATTGATCTCCCACTCGTTGTCGCTCTCTCTCTCTTTCTCTCTCTCTCTCTCTAATCTCTATCTATGTTTTTTGCTATTGACTGAAAAAATCAATATAAATTATTGATTATTTTCTGGGTTCAAAAAATGAACGAGTTTAAGCAGCAAAAAAGAATGGAAAAGGAACAGATCACTTCCATTTTGCTGGTTCTGGTAGTTTGCATGCTGTAAAGGGGACTGCATATAGTTCGTAGCCTCACTCTATTCATCTCTGTGTGTATGTAACCTCTCTCCCTTGATGTTCTCGCCCTTTCGCTGTCTCGATCTCTCTCGCTCTCTATGTGACTCCGCCCCTAGCTGTACTGTACTTAAGTCCCGATTATGACTAAAAAGGAGGCTTCTTCCCGGGGGCGACCAGCCTTAAGCTGGTCCGACTCTTTCCTTCTTCCTACCGCCCGTCCTGCTGTTCCCGTCGTCCTTCCCGAACTTCCCCCTCAACGACCACCACGCCTCGGACCCAGTACCCTTCCCTATCGTCTCGCTCTCTCTCTCTGTCGAGTATCGCTGTTTAATAAACTTGTCTTCTCGAACGTCTTGTCGCTGGGGAACGACTCGTATTGACTGGTAGCCAGCTCGTGGTTAAACCACACGACAACAAGTAAGTCAGTCACTTTTAAATGTCTTAAAATTCCATTCAAAAATACCAACCTTTTGTTTCCGCTTTTTCTAAAGGGGCCAAAATTAAAAGGCTAGATTTTTTTCTCCACCCCATTATTCTCGGTTTTCATAGTAATTAGCACCCGGGCGGGTAGAAGGTAAAACAGAATAGCTGCAATGGTGGGGGCAATGTACTCAGATTCACCGGTGTAGGGGCAATGGGCTCAGATTTCACCAGCGGAGAGCACATTTTCGCCCCGCAAGATTCGACGTCGTATTATTTATTTCGTGTCGCTTTGTGATTTCTCAAAAAAAAAACCGGGTAGAAGGGACGGCCGCCTTTCTATCCAACAAAAAACACTTACAAAAATCGTAACATAGAGGTGGGTATTTTAATCCGAATTATCTGTTCGGGTAAAGAAGCCTCCCCCCACCTCTCCTTTTATAGACACATTTTTCTTTTCAAGCAGCTAAGGTGAGACATTTGCGTCCCCTTTCTTTCGATCCACCGCAGGGAGGCGCACTCGCGTCTCCCTGTGGCAAAGCATACCTCATTTTTATTTATTATTATTTTATGTACATATTTACGTATGCATGTGTGAGGCCAGTGAATATCCGAGAGCTAGAGAAGAGAAAGAAAGAAATAAAGGCCGATAGCAGAGAGCTTGAGAAATGAGAAAGAAATAAAGGCCGCTAGCAGAGAGCAGATAGAAGAGATAAAGGCCATATGGCAAAGAGCCAACGAGAAAAGAGACAAAAAAGGCCATTTAGATAACTTAGGCACTGATTTCGGGTTATTACTGTTTATTTAGTCTGCATAGAGCACATGCGTGACTCTTTGTGGCAAGAAGGTTCTGACGTACAGTCATACATATGCTTGAATGCAGTAGTTAGCTCGAAATGAAAGAAAAGAGATAGATAAAGATGATTTAGAAAAGAGTCAAAAGTAGGAGAAATTGAAAAAAGAGACTTGTGTATAAGTTAAATAGAAGACAACGATAGCATGAAGAGAGACAAAAGAAAAAGGGATTCCGGAATGTACATATGTCTTTCTCTCTAGCCGCTATGAGTCAGTACTGTTATTTCTCTCTCTCCTTCCCGTCTCACTTCCTCTCTCGCCATCTCTCCTAACTGTCTCCGAAGTATCAGTGCGAGCCGGCCAGCGCCCGTGTTCTCTCCTCGTCTGTTTCTCTCTCTCCCGTAGCATCTGGTAAATTCAAATAGAAAAAGGACGGACATCTGTCATCTTTGATCAATTCACAGTGCTCTTCGCAACCGTTTACGCCGCCACGTCTTTCATAACTTATGCATTCTTTATTAGGAGCAATTTCTCTTCTTTTTCACTAGAATTTGCTTCCAGAAAAGTTACAAAACCATGTGATTAGATATGTACATATGTACATAGAGAGAAGCGCCCGCTCATTCGCATTTTGCAAAAGCGTCATACTAAATTCTAATTTCTTGAACTTTGTTCAAAAGAGAGAAAAAAAAGATCTCTTCCGGTCAGGCGTTGTTGATCAAATTCTTGTTATTCTCTCATTTCCCGCAAAGGAAAGTCATGAAGATGAAGAAGCAGAGAACGGCGGAGTTCATCATTGGCATGCTTCTTCCTCTCTTCCTTATCTCCTTCTTATCCACAACGTTGGCAAGTCGAAATGACCTTTTTAGCTGGCATATGCCGAAGGGGCGGGAGGAAAGATTGATGATGTGGAAAAACATTCTCTCGCCTCCATGAATGGCCATGGAGCCTCTGTTTCTGGCCATGCAAGTTATTATAAAAGGCGCGTACAGCTCAAGATTGAATTCGGCCTCTTTGCCTGACACAACAGCAGCCAAAGCGTTCGTAGACTGTTTAAGCCGCGAAAGTTGGACTCCGAACTGCAAAAGAGCGCGGCCTGTCTGAGGACAGATTTTGAGTGAATAATTTCATTGTCGTTGTAGATGAAACTGTGTTGATGAAGATGAAACTGTCACAGAACTCATCAGTTTCAAAGCTCTAGCCCTCGCTTGGATTAGCTTTCTGATAATACTTTCTATTTACACCTTAATAGATTTACAGTTTTTATGCATTTCGCGCACTTTTTCACGGAGTGAAAAATTTATACAAAAGTACTAAACAACTTCACCCTATAAAATTGAAAGCAACAACGAAAAACTTTTTATTCACTCAGCGGGCCAATGTGACGATGATTGAATCCACGGGGATCTGACGCATGGAAGTGAACAATTGAAAGGCGTCGAAGTGGAAGACGAAGATTAGACACGATTGTGTTTTTTTCCTGAAAGGAAAAGTAAAGCTCTAAATCTACCCCAACTTTTTAATCTTTTTAAAAATTCATTTTTCGGCTATTCCAATTCGCCAGATCGCCTACTCCCTCCTCTCTCTCTCTCTCTCTCTCTCTCTCTCTCTCCCGTTATCTCTCTTTTCTATGCGCGCGCTCTCTCTCTCTCTTTCACTGCCCTGCGGCAAAGTAACTGAGATACGATGAGATGGAAGGCTGTTTAAAGTGTGTTGGAGGAAATACAAGAAAAATAAACAACGGCAATCATCGCCAGACTTACTGACGTAATATCACAGTAGTTTTGTAGGTGACGAGAGGGAGAGAGAGAGCAGAGAATGGGAGTGAGGGATAAAAAGAAGTTGGCGAACAAAAGAGACAGTTTTTTTAGAGAAGTCGCTGTGAACGGTCCGAACTCGTTGGATAACACGAGCTTTTTCGGTGAGGCATTCACAGCTAGCGTGAGAGTGAGGCGGGGAGCGAGAGAGAGAGAGAGAGAAAGAGAAAGAGAGAGAGAGAGGGAGAGAAAACAATGGTAGTGTAGCAGGAAAGTAGCAGAGGGCGAGAAAGAGTGGGAATACAGAGAGAGAGAGAGAGACAGCGAGAGAGAAAAGAGTTCGAATTATCACCTAATTGTAAGTCGCTCAAGAAAATTAATTTGACTGTTTAAAGGAGGTGTAAACTGAATTTTTTGGTGTGTATGTTTTGGCTGGCACTATCGGATATCGTCGGTTTAGATGAACACAAAAAGCTAGCATATTGAATTTGAAAATTACTTTTTGAATTTCCTGACGGTAATACAATTTGTTCGAGTTTTAGTCATGAAACTTGCGCGATGCGGTAGCAAGACATGAAAGAGATGGATAAAGAGAGAGGGAGAAAGATAGAGGGAGAGAGAGTGAAGAGAGAGAGTGACAGAGAGATAGAGTGAGAGAAAGGCAGAGAGAGAGAGAGAGAGCGAGTGAGTGAGAAAGAGAAGGTATTTCCACTACATTTGCTGGCTGATCCATTGTCAGCGTCTGGCTTGTGTGGTTAGGTTAGTTCTGATCGGTGTTGCGCAGTGGGTGGCCGCTTTTTTATATCCTTGAGGCTGCTAGATGATTGAAACGAAAAGTGGCATGATATGACGCACTTTCAAACACGTTTATCACACAGTTTCATATGTCTCGCTTCTCTTCCCCCCCCCTTCTCTCTCTCTTTCTCTTTCTCTTTCTCGCTCTCTCTCACTCTCTCTCTCTCTCTCTCTCTCTCTCTCTCTCTCTCTTTCTCCCACTTCTCGCTCGTCCGCTCTCTATCACTTTCTCTCTCTCTCTCACTATCGCTCTATCTCTTTCTCTTTCTCTTTCTCGCTCTCTCTTCACTCTCTCTCTCTTTCGCTCTCTCTCTCTCTTTCGCGCTCTCTCTTTCTCCCCCTTCTTATTCTCCCAGCTCTCTATCACTTTCTATCCAGTTGAACCGGTTATGTGTTTGACCTCGCACCAAAGAAAGTTAGCTTAGATACCTGCAAAAAAAATACGCCTGCTCGTCCTCAAGGCTAACACGACTCACGATCAGTCGAGTGAAAGTGAACGCTGTAAATAGGCTGCGATGTTCTTCTTTCTTTTCGACCTATCATTTCCGATTATCATTATTCAATATCGTTATCCAGGGATCGATGGTCTATGCTTCCCCCAAGGTTCTGAAATGAGGGTTCGAAAGCTCTCCTCGAGAAGATAACGAAAATAATTTAATAAAAATTCAGAACAGATTCTATTTGTCCGAAAATCCCGAAGAAATCACAAAAATTAACAATTTGATTTATGTGTAATTAAAGACATGTGCTAGCTTTATCGGCTCAAAAATTGATGTATACGCGAAAGAAAGAGTCTTGCATGGTGCAATTTTAAACTGTTCAGTTGCTATTCCAGATAAATTTTGATTGGAAAGGTGTGCTCAATCGAATAAGACTTGATTGACATATTTAGGTCATTCTTCTGATCTCTGATCATTGATTGAAAAATATCTGATCGACACCCTAATGTTTTTTCTAGGATACAAGAAACGAACGTTTTTTTAGAAGAAAATGTTTAAAAGAAAAAAATAGACATCACTTCCATTTACAAGTTCCGGTAGTTTTCATATGTACCTACCTCCATCTTTCTCTCTCGCTCTCTCTGTCTCACTCTATCTCTCTCTCTATTTCGTTTTCTCTCTCTATCTTGCTCTATTTCTCTAATCTCTTTGGATTACTGTCTCTATCCGACACTATTTCTCTCTGTCTCTTACTCTCTGGGGGAAGTTCTTCCTGAAAAAAGGTAAAAAAAATAGGCCCTGTTTATGAATGGCTGTCTCTCTCTCGCT
The DNA here is from genome assembly GCA_945643635.1 of Allodiplogaster sudhausi. Lineage (NCBI taxonomy): Eukaryota > Metazoa > Nematoda > Chromadorea > Rhabditida > Diplogasteridae > Allodiplogaster > Allodiplogaster sudhausi. The sequence continues at coordinate 3,103,212 of CALZFC010000259.1, read as the reverse complement.
CTGTTTCTCTCTGACTCTGTCTTTCTCTCTATCACTTTCTCTCTCACACGCTCTCTCTCTCTATCTCTCTCTCATTTCGTCATGAATGCAACCGATGCATCACTTTCTTCAGGCAAGGTTTTACATCATCCACAGACGAGAAGTCGAGGCGGCGGCCATTCTCGCCATGCAGGTGGATCCGACGCTCTGCAAGGGCGTGACTCCTCAAATCTTTAATCTTTGAACATTGAATGAAAAAAAATGATCGATTTGTTAATTTTTGACTATTTTCTGTGATAGAAAAATGAGTGAGTTTAAGCAGAAAAAATTTTTTTTTTTTAAAAAGCCAGAAAATTGCTCACTTCCATTTTGAAAGTTCCGGTAGTTTTCATATGTTGCATGCATCATAAAAGCAACTGCTATCATCTTTCCACTGATTCAGCCAACGCTTCGACGGGAAAAAATATCTGGAAAGGAAGCCTTACCTCGCGCCTCCCTCTCTCTCTCTCTCGCTCTCTCTCTCTCTCTCTCTCTCTCTCTCTCTCTTTCTTTATCTCTCTCTCTATCTCTTTATATCTCATCATGAATGCAACCGAGGCAGGGTCAACTTTTCAGGCTCGAGCTTTACTTCTTCCACGGAGGAGCACTCGGGCGCGAAAATGTTCCAAGTCCACCAGCACTGCCCACGAGACTGCTCTTTTCTTTGATCACTGACTGGGGAGCGACTCATCTAATCTCTAATCTTTAACTAACTGATCTTTGCGTTAATTATTGATTATTTTCTGTGATAGAAAAACGAGTGAGTTTAAGCAAAAAAATTTAAAAAAAAAACCCAGAAAATTGTTCATTTCCATTTTGAAAGTTCCGATAGTTTTCATGCGTTACAAGCCTCATAAAAGCTTTTGCTATGGTAATGTCCTTGGGACGGATCATTATTCAAACTGAAAATTAAGCTACAACAAAAAGCCCTGTCTGTGATTCGCCGTCTCGAAATATTAATGTTTCACATTAATTTAAAATGATCTGCATGTTCCTTTGGGGGGGGATGTCGAAAGCCCAGACTTTTGAACTTCTTATGAACACCAGAATAGTTGCTGTTAGACTTGCTTGCCCAAGATGAATTCACACAATGCTAAATTGCACAGTAGTTGCGTTGCTATATCGAATAAGACTTGTTTGACATGTATAGGTGACTCTTCTGTCCTCTGCTCATCTTTGATGATTGATTGAATGTAACTGATTTATAAATAATAAATTTTTATGGGATAGAAAACGAAGCCGGGATATATAAAATTGTTAAAAAAAAAGTGTAAAAAAAAAGAGACGCGCGACCCCTCTGATCTTTGATCTTTGCTTATTAACAGACAATAATTGATCGTATACTAATTGATTATTTTCTGGGAGTGAACGAGTTTAAAAAAAAGGGAAAATAATCAACTCACTTCCTTTTTTCTCGTTCCGGTGGTTTTCATACGTTGCAAGCGTCTATTGCTGTGTTATTCTTACGGTTTCCTGCTGGTTGACGCAGTCACATTTGAAATGAAAAAAAGGTACAAAAAAGCCTTGTCTATGAACGGCTCTACCTCAAACGCACTCTCTCTCGTTCTCTCTCTCTCTCTCTCTCTCTCTCTTTCTCTCTGTCTCTGTGTCTCTTTCTCTCTCTCTCTGTCTCGTAATGAATGCAACCGACGCAACGTGAACTACAGGCTCGGGCTTCGGTCACTGCCTTCCTCGCCATGCAAGTCGACCAGCCAGAAGCACCGCAAGGGACGAGACCTCGCTGATCTCTGATCTTTGACCCGTGACAGATACATAAATTAATGGATATTTTGTGAGTTAGAAAAAAGAACGAGTTTATGCAAATATAATCTTTAAAAAAAAGGTACGGAATAAACAGATCCATTCCATTTTACACATGCCGCTAGTTTTCATATGTTGCAAAAGTATAAAAAAAATCATTTGCTTTCTTTTGGCAGCGATGTGCGTGTGCTCCACTCCGAAAAGAGAAAAAAAACTACAAAAAACGCTGCACTCCCTCACACCTCCTGCCTCTCTCTAGTTGACTATATTTCTGTCTCTCTATCTTTCGCTATTTCCGATTTCAACCATGGTTGCAGACGTTAGACGAACTTAGAATCTATTGGTATAATTATAATCTAAGAAGAAATAAAATAAATGGAAGAATGTTTAGAAAGTATGAAAAATCCCCTCCGACTTTCTCTCTCTCCCTATCTCTCTCTCTCTCTCTCTCTCTCTCTCTCTCTCTCTCTCTTTTTTTTGTCCCTGTCTCTCTCTCTCTGTCTCCGTCTCTCTTTCTCTCTATATTTCGGTCTCCCAAAGTCTACAACCATGGATGAATGCGAAAATAGAGAGAAAGAGATATGAAGAGAGAGAGAGAGGACTTGATATCGACCGAACAAATCCGCTCAGAAAATAAAAGTAATATAAAATAAAAGCTCAGAAAATAAAAGTATCTTCTTATCCGCTCAGAAAATAAATGTAACATACCAAGAGTCGTAAGAAGGTGTATACCATCTTGAAGTAATAACAATTTACAGTAATTTAAAATGATCTGCCTGTTCTTGTGGAAAAAATGTGTCAAGAGTCTGTGTTCTTATGAATGAAAGAAGAGTTGTTGGTGCTTGTACGGAAAAGAACACGATGACAATCGTGCCGCGGTGGCTACATCGAATACGACTTGATTGAAATGTGCAGGTGTAACTTATCTTAGATCTTTGATCACGGAGTGAAAATAACAGTTAAAGAAAAACTAGTGAGTTTAAGCAAAAAAATAAAGAAAAAAAAACCAAGCAATAGATCACTTACATTACAAACGTTCCGGTGGTTTTCGTACGTTTTAAAAGCCATAAAGGCAACTGCTATGGTCTGAAACCGATCATTGAAGATGATATACTCCAAAAATAAACTACAAAAAAGACCTGGCAATGAATGACTCTCTCTCTCTCTCTCTCTCTCCTTTTGTCTCTCTCTAGCTCTCTTCTCTCTCACTCCCTCTCCTCTCTCTCTTTTTCTCTCTCTATCTACAAATCAATCACTATTTCTCTCCCTTTCTCAATCTATCTATGTCCCTATCACACACTCTCTCTCTCTCTCTCTGTCTCTATCTCTTGCTCTGTCTCTTTGTCTCTCTCCCTCATTCACTCCTTTTCGCTGTTTCTCTCTATAACTCTCTATGTTTCATCAAGCCATGAATGCAACCGAATCAACGTGAAAACGGTATGATCTCTGATCTTTGATCGTTGATCATTGGTTGGAAATATCTATCAATTAGTGATTATTTGATTAATTCCTGTGAAAGGAAAAAAAAACAACAAGTTTAAGCAAATAAAAATGTTTAAGACAGAAATTAACATTTTCAATGTTCCGGTGGTTTTCGCACGTTGTAGACGTCATAAAAGTACTTGCAATGGCTTGACATCGATTCTCCACTCCATAGAAGAAAATAAAGCACAAAAAAAACATGCATGGGAGGGCTCTCCCTCTTACAGATCACTCTCTCTCTCTCTCTCTCTCTCTTCGTCTGTTTCTCTCTCTCTCCCATAATTCTGGCTCGGCTGGACGTCTTCCACGGACGGCAATTCGATCAAGCAAGGACTGCAAGGGACGCGCTGTCCAGTTGACTCCACTGATCTCTGATCCCTTCTTATTTTTGATTGAAAATTATTCATTCATAATTATTGAATATGTTCTGTAAGGAAAACGAACGAATTTAAGCAATAAAAAATATTCGGAAAAAAATTAACATATTCCTTCCATTTTGCACATTTCGGTAGTTTCATAAGTTGGAATTTTTCATAAAGCAATTGTCATGGTTAAACACCGGATATCGAAACATCGGTTATCAACAAGCTCTCTCTCACTAACTCTGTCTAGTTCTCTCAGTCTCTCTCTTTCATTTCATTATGAATGCAACCGATTCATTATTTACTTCTGGCTACGGTTTTACGTCTTCCACGGCCGAGAAGTCTGGGCCATTCTCTCCAATAAAATGCAAGTCGAGCTGCTGCGCAGCAAGGGATCAAATAACTCAGCTAATCTCTGATCTTTTATCATTGTTTAATAATCAGTGATTAATACATTATTGATTATTTTCTCGGATTGAAAAGTCACGAGCTAAAAAAAATAAAAAAATAATAGATCATAAAAATTTTTTTAACGTTCCGGTGGTTTTCATACGCTGAAAGCATCATAAAAGCCGTTGTTCTGGATGCACACCGATCGATCAAGAAATATGCCTTCGAAAGGAAAAAAAAGTAAAAAAAAAATAAATTGTCTATGAATAGATCTCGTTCCTCCCCACTTTCCCTCTCTCTCTCTCTCTCTCGCTCTCTCTCTCTCTTTCTCTCTCTCTTTCTCTCTCTCTCGCTCTCGCTCTCTCTCTCCCTCTCCTTTTTTTCTCTCTGACTCTCTCTCAACCGATGCCTCGACTACTTCTGGCTCGGGCTGGATGTCTTCCCCGGACGAGAAGTCGGCCGTGGAAATTCTCGCCATGCAAGTCGAACAGAAGACCTGCAATAGACGCGCTGTCCAGCTGTCTCCTCCGATCTCTGATCTTTTATCATTGATTGAAAATAACTGATCGATCAATTATTGATTATGTTCTCTAATCGAGAAACTAACAGGTTATAAGCCAAAAAAAATTATTTAAAAAAAACAAAGAAATAGACTTATCACTTCTATTTTGTACGTTCCGGTAGTATTCATGCGTTTTTTTTATTTCTCTCATTATCGCTTTTATCCATTGCGTGCTAATTGTAAGTAAATTGTCATTGAGAAGTGGCAATGCAAATTGTACCGTAGTTGCTGCATTGAATACCTTGATTGGTACGTCCAGGTTACTCTTCTGATCTCGGATCTTTGATCACAGATTGAAAATTACTTGCCGATAAATTATTTTTTTAGGTTAAAAAACCGGTTTTGGCCATAATGTTAAAATTATTATCCCTCTCTCCCTCTCTCGCTTTCTCGTTCCATCTCTCTCTCGCTCTGTCTCTCTCTCTCTCTCGCTCTGTCTCTCTCTCTCTCTCTGTCCCTCGGCCTCTCTCTCTCTGTTTCTCTGCCTCTCTCAGTCTCTTGCTAATTCACACTCTCCCTCTCTCTCTTTATCTCTCTCTATCTCGCGTTGTTTCTCTCTGTCTCTCTCTCTCTTTCTCTCTTTCTGTCTGTCTGTCTTTCTCTCTCTCTCTCTCTCTCTCTCTCTCTCTCTCTTTCATCTCATCTTTCATCGCCAAGGGAGACATCGTTTATGTTTGGCTCGGGGGAGGGGGAGGACGAGTAATCACAAAATGCATTGCAATATACGCTCTCTCCAGGTGATTCCCTGATCTCTGATTTTCGATAATTGATTGAAAATAACTGATTGATAAATTATTGATTTTTTAGGGAATGGAAAATAAACGAGGTTAATGGAAAATTTTTAATAACTAACCTAAGAAATTACATGGCTCCTTTACATTTTCACCGCTCCGGTGGTTTTCGTACGTCGCAAACGTCATAAAAGCTATTGCTATGTCTTTCACTTGTTGGCTGGCCAGACCGTTATGAAATAGAAAAAAAAGAAAAAGCGTTTCCTGTGGGTGGCTTCATCCTTCGTACGCTCTCACTCTTTCTCTCTCTCTCTTCCTCTCTCTCACCCTCTCTCTCCGCCTTTCTCTTTCTTTCTCTCTTTCGCTCTGTCTCTCGGTCTCTTTCTCTCGGTCTCTTTCTCTCTCTGCCCCTCTGTCTCTCTCACTCACTCTGTGTCTTGCTGCTTCTCTCTCCCGTTCTCTCTCCCTCTTCTCTCTCTCTCTCTCTCTCTCTCTCTCTCTCTCTCTCTTTCATCTCATCAGGAATGCTAGGGAGACATCGTCTATTTCTAGCTTAGGGACGAGAAATCGCAATGCACATAGACCAACAGCACTGCAATGAACGCTCTCTCCAGGTGATTCCTCTGATCTCTGATTTTTGATTATTGATTGACAATAACTGATAGATAAATTATTTTTTATTTTTGGGAATGGAAAAACAAACGAGCTTAATAAAAATAAAATAAAATTTTAATAACTAAAAATAGCTTCTTTTCATTTTCACAATTCCGGTGATTTTCGATCGTTGCAAACTTTTTAAAAAGCCATTGCTATGGTTTTCCCTGCTCGTAGGAAGGATAGCTGCCCATTAGAGAAAAAAAAGTTGCAAAAGGCGTTGCCTGTGGATGGCTCCATCCCTCGTTCGCTCCTACACACACTCTCTCTCTCTCTCACACACACACTCTCCCTCTTTCTGTCTGCCTCTCTGATTCTCCATTTCTCTCTATTTCTCTCTCTGGCTCTTTCTTTCTTTTTCTTTCCCCCACTCTCTCTCTCTCATCTCATCATTCATGCAACCGCTGCATTGATCATTGATTGCGAATAACTGGTCGACACATTATTCTTTTTTCAAGAATAGGTAAACGAAAAAAATATTTAAATTATTTTTTAAGAAATAGAAATAGACTGATCACTTCCATCTTGCAGGCTACGGTAGTTTTCAAGCATTTAAAATGTCATAAAAGCTATTTCTATCGCTTTGACATCAATTTTTCAAGGAGAAAGCACTGCCTCCCTAGCTCCCTTCATCTCTTATTTCTGTCTTTATCTCTCTCTCTCTCTATCTCTCTCATGGGCAACGACAACTTCAGGCCCGGGTTTTATGTCTCCTCTGATCTTTGATCATTGATGGAACATAACTGATCAATAAATTATTTATTATCTTCTTGAATAGAAAAACGATAACATGTAATTCTTTAAAAAAAGCTAAAATAGACTCATAACTTCCATTTTGCACATTCCGGTAGTTTTCTTACGTTGCAGGCGTCGTAAAGGCTATGGTTCGCCACCGATCGTTCGTTGGGTCACAATTCAAGGGGAAAATAAAGCTACAAAAAACCTTGCCTATTAATGGCCCCTCCCTCGCACTCTTTCTCTCTATCTTTCTCTATCTCTATCTCTATCTCTCTATCTATATTTTCTGATTCATCCATGGTAGTAGACGTTGGCGCGCTTGAGAATTATATTTGTATAATTACGATATTAGGATAAATAATATTAAAAAAATTAATGTTTAGAAAGGATAAATATTCGTGAAATATAAATATCTATGGAAAAAAAACAGAGAAAAATTAATAAGCTTGCATGATCGAGTTGACATGCAATAGAACGATCATTCCCTGAAAACAAAGTTATAAATTCCAAAAGCATGTAATGTGTGACATCTCGAAGTAATAGTAATTTACAGTGAATTTAAATTATCTGCCCGTTCTTGGGGGAAAATCTAAACTCAAGAATCTTAATCGATGTTCTCATGAGAAGTTAAGTAGCTTTTGTTATTCTTGCACTTCGAATAAGACATGTTCGCCAGGGATATAGGATCTAATAGGATCGCTGTTGTCAGTGTCCTTCTTGTGCTACACAAAATATTATTGGAAAGACGCAATGCCAAATTGTACTCCATCTAAATCGACTCCTCGGTTCTATTTTGTTTTTCTGTTCGTCTCTAATAAATATGTTTAACTCCTTGTGTCTCCACATCATATTGAGTGTCTGTAACACAGAGGGGGAAAAGAACCCGCACTCAGATCGATAAATTATTGATTATGTTCTTGTAGAGAAAAACTAGGGAGTTAAAGCCAAAAATAAATAAATAAATAAAAAACAGAAAATTGATCTTTGATATCATCAGCGTTCCGGCTCTCTCTGTCTCTGTCTTTCTCTCTCTCTGTGTCTCTCTCTCTCTCTTTCTCTATCTCTATCTCTCGCTTACTCTCTCTCTCTCTCTCTCTCTCTCTATCTCTATCTCTCGCTCCCTCTCTCTCTCTCTCGCTCCCGTTCTCTCACTCTCTCTCTCTGTGTCTCTCTCTCTCTCTCTCTCTGTCTCTCTGTCTATCTGTATTTCTGTCTCGATCAGTCTGACTCTCTCTCTTTCATACTCTCCCTCTGTCTCGCTATTTTCGAATTCATCATTTTGACATCGATCGAATGGAGGTTCATTATTGATTATTTTCTGAAATTGAAAAGAAGCGGGTTTAAGCGAAATAAAAAAAAAATTTGTGCGAGAAAATAGATCACCTTTATTTTGCACGTTCCGGTTTTCGTCCGTTGCAAAAGGCATAAAGGTAATTATCTCCACTGGAAATAAAAGTACGAATGAAAAGAATCATAGAAGGTGTTTGCCAAATCGACATTAGAATATTTTACAGTAATTTAAAATGACCTTCATGTTGTTGTGAAAAAAATCTCGAGAATCTGGAACGCTGTTTTCTTTCTCTATTTCTCGTTCTGTCCGCCTTTCTCTCTTTCTCTCTCTTTCGCTCTATGTCTCTCTCTCTCTTTCTGTCTTTCTTTCACTCTTTCTCATTCTCTCTATCACTCTATGTCTCATTTTATCATTAATGCAACCGAGTCAACATCAACTTCAGAATCAGGCTTTACGTCTTTCGTCGGTGTATCGGCCATTCGACCAGAGGCACTGCAAAGGACGCAGCGTCCAAGTGACTCCACTAATCTTTGATGATTGATCATCGATTCAAAATAACTGATTAATTGTTTGTTCTGTAATAGAAAAACGAACGAGTTGAAGCAACAAAAAATATTTTGAAAAAAAGTAGAAAATAAACAGATTACTTCCATTTTGCTCGTTCCTTTAGTTTTCATTCAGTACAAAAGTCGAAAAGGTTTTTGCTACTGCTCGACACTGATCTTCTCTTGTTTTTATTTATCGAAATAGAAAATAAACTATAAACGTGGATGTGTCTCCCTCTTTCAGTTCTCTCACACCCACACTCTCTCTCACTCTCTATTAATACAGTACTGGCCTAAAGAAAATATCTCAGAAAAATAAATAAAGACAAATCAATAAATCACAAACTCTTTCAACACCGCGCTGCGCTTGCTCATTTGGACTCGGAACTCATCAATCGAATCGACGCGTCAGAGGAAGTTCTTCGTATCCGACCTCAAAATAAAAGATAAAAATTCCAAGAGTCATCGAAGGTGTTCACCATCTCGAAATAATTATAAATTACCAGCATGTTGTTTGGGAACAACGTGTTTGCCGTGTCAATGAATCCCTCCCAATCTCTCAATCTCTCCCCCCCCCCCTCCATTTCTCTCTTTCTCCCTGTCTTATTTTGCACGTTCCACTAGTTTCCGTTCGTTACAAATGTCATAAAAGCACTTCGACTTGCAAACGATGATTCTTTCGTTCTTCAAACCAAAAAAAGCAAAAAAAAAAAACCATGCCTGTGAATGGCTCTCCCTCCTTCAGCTCTCTCTCTCTCTCTCTCTCTCTCTCATTCTCTTTCTCTGTCTTTCTGCATCTTTCTCTTTCAATCTCTCTATGTCTCTTCTCATTATGAATACAATCGATGGCATCATCTATATTTGACTTGGCTGGACTACTTCCACGGTGCCAAGTCGATCAAACAAGCATTGCAAGGGTCCAGGTGACAACACTGATCTCTGATTTTTGTTCATTTATTTAAAATAACTGATAGATTAATTGTTATTTATTTTTCAGGAAATAGAAAAACGAATGGGCTTTATGCAATATAAAAAACAATTTTGAAGATCATTTACATTTTCAACGTTCCGGTGGTTTTCGTTCGTTGCAAGCGTCATAAAAGTAATTTCTGAGGTCTGCTGCCGATCACATAAAGCCAGTTGTAGAAAAAAAGGGAAAAAACACTCCGTATGAATGGCTCAATTTCCATTTTGCACGTTCCGTGCGTTGCAAATGTCATAAAAGCAGTTACTATCATTTCTTCAAATCTCGAAAAAAGAGTTGCTAACCATAAGAAAGCCCTGCCTATGAACGGCGATCTCTCTCTTTCTCACTCAGTTTTCTCTCTCGCTCTCTTTCTGCCTCTTCCTCCCTGTTTCTCTCTCACTGTCCCTTTCCATTCCTCTCATTGTCAGTTGGGAAAGGGACGCTCTGTTTAGATGAAAACTCTGATCTCTGATCTATGATTAGTTATTTAAAAGAATTGAATAATAACTTATTGGTTATTTTTCTGAAATATAAAAACGAACGAGTTTTAGAAAAAAATAAAAATAAAATAAAAACGGGAAAATAGACAGATAATTTTGCAATTTCAACTTTCCAATGGTTTTCGTGCACTGCAAATATCATAAAAGCAATTTCTATGGTTCCCCTCCGATGGTGTTTAAGAACTGATCCTAGAAAATAAAAAAATAAATAAATCCCACCCTCGGAATCTCTCCTTCTCACTCGCTCTTTTATTTTCGCTTTCATCCTTGGTTTTCATCGATCGATCGATGTACACATTTAGGCGCGCTGGACAAACTAATTTGCTTAGAAACTACGATATTTGTAAAATGTAAAAAAAAATCTCTGAAAAAAATTAAGAAATGTCGATTAATCTTTCATATACAGTACCGGCCAAAAAGATACGAAAACTAACATATTTAGCTATATTTTCCTTCAAAGTTAACGAAACTGAATGAAATTTTCAGGGTTATTTCTATGTACTGTTAGACTACTAGCAGTAGATTATAGGTTTTATTGATCGACCACAGAGCGAAAAAAATCAATAATTCGAATTACCCTGGTTGCACATTTATAGGCGTGCTAGACAAAATGATTTATTTCTTTGATTTTCGGGTTGTTTATATTGGATAGATGGTTGATATGTATCTCTTTCTCTCTCTTTCTCTCAATCTCACTCTCTGTCTATGTCTCTCCATTTTTCTATATCTAATCTCATCATGAATAAAACGAAGGCAACGTCAACTTCTGGCTCGACGGGATATTTATGTACCACGGACCATTCTCGCTATGCAAAGTGACTCCACTAATCTCTGATCTTTGATCATTGATTTATAAATTATTGATTATTTTCTGGGATAAAAACCAACGATTTTAAATTTAAAAAAAAAAAAAAAAAAAAAAAAAAAAAAAACAGAAAAAACCCCGAAAAAAATCAGCTATGTTCCGGTGGTTTTCATTGGTTGCAATTGCCACGGTTTTCAAACGATGTTGTTTTTTAAAAAAATAACAAAAAAAAACCCTGTCAATGAATAGCTCTCTCTACGCTCTCTCTCTCTCTCTCTCTCTCTCTCTCTCTTTCTCTTTCTCTCTCTCTCTTTCTCTGTCTTTCTCTCTCTCCATCCCTCTCCCACTCTCTTTCTCTCTCTCCCACTCTCTCTCTCTCTTTCTCTCTCTCTCTCCCAATCCAGAAAATCATCAATAATTGAGCGATCAGATATTTCTAAATCACTGACCAAAGAACAGAGATCAGAGGAGTCATCACTTGGACATGCCAAGCAAGTGTTCTTCGGTGTAGCCATTACTAGGTACAATTTGGTGGTATCATTCTAGTCATTATTTATTCAGCACAAGAAACAGACAAACAACAGCTGTTCTACTGCTCATAAGAAGACCGTTGAAGACTTGCCCTTTCGACTGTTTTGTCCACGGAGAGCAGTCAGCCGTTTCATTTCACTTCATGTGTCTGTATTTGAGAGACCATTTCTTGAACACTTTCCTTTATGTTTCAAAACCTTGGAAACTGAACAAGATTGATGAGCTTTAATCAAAGTTAAAATACAATCAAAAAGTATACTATAATTGCTTACTGAATTGGTCATAAATTCACCAAACGAGATTCTTCCTAATCGACCATTTTTTCTATGAGACGAGATTGTTGATCTTCCGTCCAAACATTTCCCCTTTGATAATCGATGTAAAATCTGCATTGAGTCGTTACAATCTAAATTAATCTAACAAATTCAAGAATAAGAACCGCTAATCGAATACAAAAAAAGTATCTCAAGACTCTCTACACCCCAAGAACATTTTTACCCTCAATGTAAAGTGATTGATCAAAGAACAGATGTCAGTGAAGTTCCTATTTTAGATTTTTTACAAGAAGGGTCCCAAGGCAAAATCGAGGGCAAAAAATATCAATTGCTTTTATGCTTTTTGCAACGTATGAAAACTACCGGAAAGTGCAAAATGGAAGTGATCAGTCTATGTTATTTTTCACTTAAAATAATTTAAAATATTTTATTCAAAAACTCGTTCGCTCTTCTTTCCTAGAAAAAAAAATAATGCGTCGTCCACTTATTTTCAATCATTGAATAAAATAGATCAGAATGGTTACATGAACACGCCAATCAATTCTAATTCTACTTATTTTGCCAATAATTTCTAATACTCTTGGTATTTATGCGCACCGGCTGCAATCATTGATGAATGCGAAAATGGAGAGAGAGAAAAAAAAGAGAAAGAGCGAGAGATGGAGACAGAAGTAGAGAGAGAGAGAGAGAGATAGAGAGAGAGTGCGAGGGAACGAAATCTAATCATAGGCAGATTTCTTTTTATCTTTGTCCATTCGAATGATTGTACTGCAAGAAATCGAGGTCGATCCATAGCAATGGCTTTTATGATGCTTTCAGCGTATGAAACCACCGGAACGAAGAAATTTTTTTATGATCTAGTTTCTTTTTTATATTTGTAATTTTTCTTTTTTTTTAACTCGTAAGTATTCAATCCGAGAAAATAATCAATAATTTATTAATCACTTATTATTAAACAATGATAAAACTTGCATTGCCAGAAAGGCTGCACCCAGGACTTCTCGGCCGTGGAAGACGTATGACCATAGCCCATCGGTTGCATTCATGATGAAATGAGAGAGAGAGGGAAAGGGAGAGACTGAGAGAGTTAGTGAGAGAGAGCAAGATCGAGGGAGAGAGAAACAAAGGAAGAGATAACGAGGGAGAGGGTGATTCATTTGTAAGTAAGGTTTTTTGCAGCTTTGTTATCATTATTTCGAGATGCCAAAAAAATCTATGACACATGGAATCTATAGTTTTGGGCATGTCATTCATGTCTTATTTAATGTTGCCTCTCCGGTGCAATATGGAATAGCTTCTTCCAATTATAATAGAAAAAAAATCGAAAAAAAAATCAGCCAAGTTCCGGTGGTGTTCGTTGGTTGCAAACGTGATAAAAACAATTGCTACGATTTGCAAACGATGTTCTGAAGTCTCATGCTAAAAATCCTCTCTCTCATACTCTCCCTCCCTCTCTCTCATACTCTCTCCCTCTCTCATAGTCTCTCTCCCTCTTTCTGTCTCATCATCGCATTATGAATGCAATCGACGCAACGACTATGTAATTCTGGCTCGTCTGGTCTTCTTCGACGGAAATATATAGAAAATAGATAATTCGTATTTTCAACTGGCCGGTGGTTTTCGTACGTTGCAAACGCAATAAAAGCTAGTGCTACTGCTTGCATGTGATACGATTGCATTGCTGAACAGGTTTAAATTAATGAAACAATGCCCTGCATATCAATGGCTCCCTAGCTCCCCACTCTCTCTCTCTCTCTCTCTCCCGCTGTTTCTCTCGCTCTCACTCTCTCTGTCGCTGTTCCTCTGTCTCTCTCTCTCTCTCTCTCTCTCTCTCTCTCGCTGTTTCATTCTGTCACTTTCTCCCTCTTTTTTTCGCACTCATAAGTGGTTGTAGTTGACGAATTCTATTTGTTTATTCTATTAAACATTGAAATTAATAAAAATAATATACTTAATCTCCCCCTCTTTCTCTCAGTCTGATTGAAAATAACTTGTCGTACAATTACTGTTTTTGAAGGATAGAAAACGAACTGCTTTTTGTAAAAATTATTTTGAAAGTGTACATCCATTTTCACGTTTCGGTGGTTTTCACACTATGCTGGCGTCATAAAATCAATTGCTATTATTCGTTACCCAATTACTCAAAGCCACATCTTTCTATGACTTTCTCCACTTCGTATGGTTCATTAATAAGCAGCCAAGTAATTTTTCTAATTATAATTTTTCAATTACGCTTTCCTTAATAAGTGCATATTTTAGAAATGCATATTAATGAATTACTGTGTAGATGAATAAGTTATTGCTTTTTTCTCATGTCAGTACCTCCGATCGTTCGAGAATGTGAAAAAGCGAGTGGGCGCGATTTTTCAAAGGGAATCATTTGCCCGTTTATACCGTAACTTTGCTCTTCCCCACAAGCAATTTATACCGTACCCTATGCTCCATGTTCTTCCGCACAGGACCCGGCGCGGCTTGGAGAGCGAGATGAGTGACTGCGCTTTCTGCGGCGGTGCGTACAGCTACGACGGCTGCGTGGCTGGCGTATCTCTTCGAGAAACAATATCAACCAAACAAGAGAGATCAAACAACATTTGAGCAGATAGCAGGCTATTCCTCCACAACGGCGACATCTTCCAAGACGGCAGCGGCAAGAAATGCCTCAGGTTTTTTTCCCATCGAAAAAAATTGATATTGAGAAGAAAAAAGAAGCAGCACAGAAGGCCCTGCCCATGAATGGCTCTCCCTCCTTCACACTCTCTCTCTCCTTCTCCCTCTCTCACTCTCTCACTCTCTCATTTTCTCTCTCTCACTCTCTCACTCTCTCATTCTCTCTCTCTCTCTCTCTCTCTCTCTCTCTCTCTTTCTCTCTATTTCTCTCTCTCATTGTCAGTATTAATGTATAACTCTCTAGTGTCTCTCTATAACTCTCTATTTTCGCATTCATATATGGTTGTAGACGTTGCAGCACTCAAGAATTATGTTTGTATAATATTATCGTATTGCCGCCGATTTTCCAAGACTCTTCTCGAAAGTAAAGCAAGAGAAATTTATTATTCGACCTGAAAATAGAAGAAAAAAAGTCGAAAGTCAATAGTCTTTAATGGTGTTCATCTGACAGTCCAATATCTGTCGTTAGTCACTTGCTTATGTTCGATACATTCTGATTGTAAAGAAGCAATGCAAATTCACCGTACTGGTTACATCGAAAAAGAGGTTTTTTTATTATCTCGAAATCATAATACTGAAGCTGCGAAAGGTCTTGCCTATGGATCCTCTCCCACTCTCTGTCTTTCTCAGTCTGCCCCTCCCTCTTTTTCTCTGTTTGTATCCCTCTGCCTGCCCTTCTCTTTATCTATCTCTCTTTGTCCTAAGCAATACAAATTTATGACAGAAATTTACATTTTCAACATTTCGGTGGTTTTCATCGATTCTGTTCTGGTTTTCATTCGTTTCCCCCTGTTCGTTGGATGAGCGAAACAAAAAAAGCTACAAAGATCGTTATTTACCTGTGAGTGGTTCCATCTCTCTCTCTCTCTCTCTCTCTCTCTCTCTCTCTCTCTGCCTCTCTTTCAATCTCTATTTCTCTCGCTATCTATTTCTTTCTTTTTCTTTGCCTCTCTCCCTCCCTCTCTCATCTCATCATTAATGCGACCGATGCAACATCTACTTCTTGCTCGGAGTTTAGTGACTCATCTGATCTCTGATCTCTGATCATTGATTGCGAATAACTGGTTGATACATTATTCTTTTTTCTAGGATAGCAAAACGAAAGTGTTTTATAACAAAAATTTTTAAATAATTTTTAAAGAAAATGAAATAGACTGATCACTTCCATCTTGCACGCTCCGATAGTTTTCAAGCGTTTAAAATGGCATAAAAGCAATTTCTATCGCTTTGACAGCGATTCTACAGGAGGCAGCTTTCCCTCCCTCTTTCTCTCTCCTATTTATGACTATATATCTCTCTGCTTCTGTTTCTCTATCGCTCTGTCTCTCTCTTTCTCTCTCCCTCTATATGTATTGACTTTGGCACACTCAACAATCATATTTGCATAACTATAATCTAATTGTAAGAAGAAATAACATTATTAAATAATTATTGTTTAAAAATATAATATTTGTAAAACGTCTGAAAAAATAACTAAGAAAAATGAATACAGCATCATCTCGCTGCTCCTGCTCATTTGGCTGCAAGCTGATATTGAAATCGATCAAATTGACATGTCATAGATAGATCTCCTTTTCCTCTCTGAAAATAAAGCTATAATTTCCAAAAGCATGGAATGTGTTTGACATCTCGAAATAATAATAATTTACTATCATGAAAATGATCTGCATGTTCTTGGGGATAAAAGTCTAAAGTCAAGAAACTTGAACGATGTTCTCGTGAGAAGTACATAGAATAGCTGTTTTGTTATTCTTGCATTTGCTAGATAAATGAAAATTGTACCGTAGTGACTACATCGAATAAGACATTTTAGCCTTCTCTATATAATAATAAAGCTTCAAAATAGCCGTGACTGTGAATCCCTCCCACACTGACTTTCTCTCTCACTCTCTATATTTCTTGGTGTCTCTCTCAGTCTCTCAATCTCTTGCTCTATCTCTCTCTCTCGCTTTCTCTCTTACTCTCTATATTTCTTGGTGTCTCTCTCAGTCTCTCAATCTCTTGCTCTATCTCTCTCTATCTCTCTCGCTTTCTCTCTCTCTCTCTCTCTCTCTATTTTTCCCCGTCTCTCTCGCACTCTCTCTCAATCTCTTACACACTCTTTCTCTATCTTTATCTATCTCTTTCTCACTCTCTCCCTATTTCTCCCTGTTTCTCTCTCTCACTCTCTCTCTCCCTGTCTCTATCTCTCTGTATGTCTCATCTCATCTTGAATGCAACCGAGGCATCGTCTACTTCTCGCTGCCTCTGCGTCTTCTCGACCGAGAGGTCAGGGGCCCATCCATTCTCTCCACTCAAGTCGACCAGCCGGAACCACCGCAAGGAATTGCTCTCCACGTGACTCCAGTGATCACTGATTTTTATCATTTGCTGAAAATAATTGATCAATCAATTAGTAATAATTTTCTTTATTTTATAGAAAACAAATATTAATTCTTTAAAAAGAATGCTAACATAGACTCATCACTTCCATTTTGCACATTCCGGTAGTTTTCTTACATTGCAAGTGTCATAAAAGCAATGGCTACTTTTCGCCACCGATTGGCCGCAGCTTTGTTGCCTTATTAATATCTAATGGTAGGAAAAAAGTCTCGCCATGCAAGTCGACCCGCAGCACTACAAGGGACCTGGTGACTCCTCTTATCGATGACATTTGATAATTGATTGGAAATAACAAATCGCAAAATTTTGATTATGTTCTAGTATAGAAAAACCAACGCGGTTTAAATACAAAAAAATTAATTTATAAAAAAGAAATATGATTCAATGTTCTGGTGATTTTCGTAAGTTAAAAATGTTTTAAAAGCAATTGCTATTGTTGGCAAACCGATCCTTGTTAGGCATCTGATTCTTGAAAAGAAAAAAAAAGAAGGTGAAAAAGACTTGTTCATGAATCGATGATTGTCAGTCCCTTGAACTCTCTCTCTCTTTCTCTCTCTCTCTCTTTCTCTCTCTCTCTCTCTCTCTCTCTCTCTCTCTCTTTCTCTCTGTCTCTGCCTCTCGCTATCCCTTTCTCTCTATTTTCGCATTCATCCATGGTTGTAGACGTCGGTGCACTCAAGAATTCTATTTGTAGAATTATAATCAAAGAATAAAAAAAATATTTAGAAAGTATTATATTTTTTAAATGTAAATATCTCTGAAAACTAGATAAATATAATCAATAAATCAACTAGTTCTTCACCATCTCCCTGCTGCTGCTCATTCCGCTGCAGGCTCATCTTGATATCGAAGAAAAACAGGAGAAAGTTCATCTTATTCGCATAGAAAATAAAAGTACAAATGCCACGAGTCATTAGAAGGTGCCCACCATCTTGAAGTAATAATACTTTACAGTAATTTAAAATGATCTGCGTGTTCTTGTGGAAAAAATGTGTCAAGAGTCTGTGTTCTTATGAATGAAAGAAGAGTTGTTGGTGCGTGTACAGAAAAGAACACGATGACAATCGTGCCGAGGAGGCTACATCGAATACGACTTGATTGAAATGAGATCTTTGATCATTGAGTGAAAATTACAGGTATAGAAAAACTAGTGAGTTTTAGCAAAAAATAAAGAAAACAGCAGACAATAGATCACTTACATTACAAACGATCCGGTGGTTTTCGTACGTTTTAAAAGCCATAAAGGCAACTGCTATGGTTTGAAACTGATCATTGATGAGCATATACTCCAATAAAAAAAACTACAAAAAAGACCTGGCAATGAATGACTCTCTCTCTCTCTCTCTCTCTCTCTCTAGTTTTGTCTCTCTCTAGCTCTCTCCTCTCTCACTCCCTCTCCCCTCTCTCTCTTTCTCTCTCTATCTACAAATCAATCACTATTTCTCTCCCTGTCTCAATCTATCTCTGTCCCTATCACACAATCTCTCTTTGTCTCTCTCTCTCTCTCGCTCTCTCACTTTGCCTCTCTCCCTCATTCTCCACTTCACGTTGTTTCTCTCTCTATCTCTCTATGTTTCATCAAGCCATGAATGCAACCAAGTCAACGTGAGAACGCTCTGATCTCTGATTTTTGATCGTTGATCATTGGTTGGAAATTTGTATCAATTATTGATTATTTCCTGGGAAATAAAAAAAAGAGTTTAAGCAAAAACATTTTAAGACAGAAATTTACATTTTCAACTTTCCGGTGGTTTTCGCACGTTGCAAACGTCATAAAATCACTTGCAATGGCTTGTCATCGATTCTCCCCTCCATGGAGCCAAAATGCAAATTGTACAGTAATGGGTACATTGAATATCTTGATTGGTATCTCGTTTGGTGCCTATATGCTCAGAACAGTTAGCTTTTACAGTATACATTTTGATTGTCTTTTAACTTTGATTAAAGCTCATCAATCTTGTACAGTTTTCACTGTTTTTAATCATACAGGAAAGTATGCAAGAAATGGTCTCTCAAATACAGACACATGAAGTGAAATGAAACTGCTGGCTGCTCTCCGTGGACAGCAGGAAATGCAACTCATTCTCGCAGACAATTAAAATAACCAACATCTCGGGGAAAACAGTCCAAAGACCAAGTGTTACACGGTGTTCTTATGAGCCGAAGAACACACACAGAAAAAAATGTGACGCACAATTAATGTTCCATCCAAAATTGTGACCAAAAATGTGACACGCAAGCGGCCGCCGAAGAGAATTGTGACAACGGATGTCACATTTTGGTGGCAAGGGGGGACGAGGCGATGCGAGAACAGAAAATGTGACATTGTACCACTTTCGACCATGTTTAAAAAAATATTCGGAATCATCATTTGAACGGAACGTTTAATTTTCGGAAGAAAATCTCGGGTTAACAAACACTTAAAACTTATCCTTTTTTTATTTCATGTTTGTAATATTGAATCGCTTTTTGATATGACATTTATAACGTGTAAGCGTAGCGATTCTGCTCTTTTGTGTCAGTTAGAAAGCGAGAGTCCCCGGGCCGCGTAGTTAGCCAAGCTGCTCTTTGTGCTCTCGATCAACAACTGGAGACTCAACTTCTAATAGTAAGTAATTGAAAAGTTTAACTCATTCATCCCGCTATTGATATGAAAAAGCTGATTTGTTAATGTTTATTCTTGCAAGTTTCTATTGCAGTTTTTATTCCCTTATTGTCAGCACTTTTGTCATTCTTTTCTCACGAATGAGTGATAAAATTAACATTATTAAATATGCTGAATATGCAACGTTGTTCTTTTCTTATCAGGCTAGCCCTTCTTGTCTGCGATTGCTGGAACTAGACAGCGTGTCGGCGCGCGCAGCAAGATCAAATTCTTTCGACATCCGAGCGTGGTTTGCTTTTAATTCTTTTCTTCATAAGTTGATACATCTGTTAATTGATGCTGCCATTCTTCCCAACGAATTTAAATATTTAATGTGTTTTCTCTTTATTGGTACATTAACTATCGTTTATATTTCATGTTGAAATTCGTATACTTATTTCAGCAATTTTATATTTTCAGTATTTCTCTTGCCCAATCCACCCAACAACCGCGCACCGCGCAGCTTCAACGCTTAAGCTGCTGCATTTTTGTCCAGGTACGATAACTTTTCAGACTCGTCTAACAACTTTGACTTTTAAATAAGTTTCGTTCGTTTATTGTTCTTTAAGAGTACAAAAAACTCATTTTCCCACACATTGAAAAGTTTGTTCCGAACATTTTTTTTCCTTGTTCATTTGTTATTACCTATTCCACGTTTATAATTTTTCTTAACTTTGAAAGCAGGATAATACAATTCAAAAGATTTTAAATATAAATAATGCGTTGTTTAGAAAATCGGTACGCACTCTTCCCCTGACTTCCTACCGGAGCTGGAAGACATCGCATCTCCGCGCAGACCGCGCTTCTGCCATCTGAAGCTGCCGCAGACTTGCGAAGGTTCGTTATGTTTATATACATTGTCTAGTCTTCAATTCTAGGGTAACGTGGTTAGAAATTTGTAGTTGTTATTATCAGGGAATAGAAGCCACTGTCGATGATCCTAAATATTAGCAAGGTTTGTTAGCTGTTTCTGCCCATCTGTCCCTCAGGATGATGCCCAAAATTAGGAATTATTCTGTGAAATCGACAATACCTTTTTATACCCTATCGGTTATGTAGTTAATTCAATTTCTGGGCAAGTTTCTTTTGTTTTCCAGAAAAAAAACCGTAATCAAACCAGCTCTGTATAACTTATTTAAAATAAGCGAAACTGTTCTTTTCTTGTTTCTTTCTTTTCTTTTCTAAGAAGTACCGTAACCCAACTCGATGTGTATATTTTAAAAAAAGAAAATAAATTTTGGTACGACGAATAATTAATGCTTCTTTTTTGCTCAACATTTTATACAGGATTACCATTGTATATTCTGAACTGAAATATTTCCAAATGTAAGTTTTTTCCAGGTCTCCAACAACACGCCGTCAACCACACTGATCGGAAGCCGTTCCGGTGCGACATTTGCAGCAAGGTGGGATGTGATTTAACTTATTTTTTTTTAAATATTTAACATACCGTACTCTCGTCCTTAAACTTATCGAGTATTGGAATACTGTTGGTGCAAGTGAAAAGTTACTTGAAACCTTGAGATGCTTTTGTAAGTGCTTTATGTGACTTACAATTACAATTATCGAAGCTGTAGTTGCCATTGATTAGCGAAGTTACGCTAAGTTTAGAGAATGTAAGCTTATATCTTTTGACTTTTAAATTATATTCAAAGGTATTTATTTTCTCCCATTTCTGGGAAACTGTTCTTGATTTTCAGGAGAGTTGCCCAGAACCGTAACCTTACGAAATTTGAGCGAATTAATTCGCGAATCCGTACCAATGATTTATTTTAAATGGAAAGTGATAAATTTCTGGACAAGTTTAATTTCTTAAAGGTACCGTATCCCAATCTGTTCTGTATGTGTCTGTGCAAGTAAATTCCTTGAAGTAATTGAGAATAAGCGATTGCGTTCCTATTCAAAAGAGTAAGTTTTTTGAGTGGATTTTTCTGGGCACCTTTATGTTTACTATAAACTACCGTAACCCAACCAGTAGTAACAACTGATTGAAAATAAGCGAATCGCTCCATTGTAAGAGTGTTATTTGAAAGTTTTTACAAAGTATTTTTTTCTGGGCAACTCTTTTGTTTACTATGAACTACTGTAACACAACCCACTGGTTACAACGAATTGAGAATTAACGAATTGCACAAATGCAAACGTGTGATTTGTATTTTTCTGTTACAAAGTTGGTTTTTAATTACGTTACGATATCCAATATTTGTTAAGCATGTTATATGCTTAAGAATATTCATACAGAAAAAAAATTCATTATTAAGACAAAACAATATAGTTATGGAAGAAAGTTTTAGACGAAAAAAGGAATACAAGGCTGCAAGAACTATAGAAAGAAAGAGCACATAGAAAGATAACATTGAATGTTAATATCTAATGAAAAAGGAAAACAACAAATTACAGTTTAGAATCTTAACGATGCGTTGTCCAGCGGACGTCTGCGAGGAGGAGCTTCCTACATTGGCCCACTTAAAACGGCATTGTCAACAGTCACACCTTGGAGAAAATCAATATCACTGCCGCTTTTGCTCATCTGAGTTCGGACGATTTCAAGCATGGCGGGTTCACTTGAGCCAACAACGTGAGTAGTAATTTAAACAAGTAATAACAGTACCTCACTATTGAACATCGCAAGTCTTCTCTTCAGATCCTGCTCTGATGAGGGGTCTTTATTCCGACAGCAGCGATAGCGATGGTGCAATGGATGTGGATGTTGATGACAATGGCAACAAGGATGCCTCGTCTCTTCAAGAGGATGTTGAGGAGTTGGACGGCGACATATCTGCAACTGAGCTGGAGGAGGAGGACGATGAGAATGACGACTCGGAAGCGCTCGAAGCTGATGATTCGACCAACTTCTGCGAAACGATTAGAGCCGAGATCCTCACCTCCACAAGCCGAATTGGAATAACAGAGTCGGAAACGGATAAAATGGTGGATCTGATTCGCCGTATCGCTAAGAACGTTCGAGCCATGAACGACTCCCATTTCGATCAGTTTATGGCTACACTGAACACCGTTGCTACATCATACAGAAGGAAGGCTGCGCTTCGACAAGAACAGGACTACATTGAACCTTTGCCTCGACAAATGGGGACGATGACTGTCCCCGTACGCGACTTGGATGGGAAGCAGAGTCGTGTCGATCGACCGTGCAAGTTCTACATTGTCCCACTGAAGGATTCGATAGAAGCGGCCTTTCGGAACGTGGAATTTCAACAGGTTTATCGCTATTTTGTGTTACATTGAAGTATATAGAATCTGTATGCTTTTCAGGTGTTAGAAATGGAGCCATTCGGAAGGGGGAATTTCCTGTCTCCACTGGACGGGCAACGGTTTCGTGACGCTACCTCCAGAACGAAGAAACCACTACTTCCGATTGTGGTATACCTCGATGACGTTTGCCCTGGAAGTGGTCTACGAAAGGCGTCGTCTAACCACTCTCAAACCATGATGTTCTTCACTTTTTCCGGACTGAGACGGCATGCTTCGTGTCTACATAAATGGAAGTAAGTGTCAAAATGCTAAAATAAAAAAAGCAGTTCTTCAAGTAAATGCTTTAGGTTTCTCTACGCGACATCGTACGGGTCTGATCACAAGGCTTATGGCTACAAGCCTCTTCTAGAAAGCTTCAAGGTGCCGTAATATATTTGAAGTAAAATTTTTAAAAAGCGTAAAAGTTGTAAATAAAGATCATCAATTAGTTTAACTTCTTAGGTAGAGTTGAACGTACTCTACGAAAACGGAATCATGGTGTCGTGGAGAGGGCGAAGCGTTGTCGTCTACCCTTGGCTGCACTCGGTTCTTGGTGATAACCTGGCACTAAACCAAGTCCGCCAGATGCAGACGTGCTTTTCCGGAGGTTTCCCTTGCCGTCACTGCTTGACCAACTACCGCGACTTTGGAGCCGTTCACCTAGAGAAGGACTGCCAATTACGGACTTTGGCGTGGTCGGTTCCTTTGTCGTTGATCGGAGATTGGATGAATTTAAGCGATAACTTAAGGTATCAAGCGAACGGCCCTCCTGCTTTTGGCGTGATGGGGGATTCGCCACTCAACGGCATTACGGGATACCACGTGTCGGAGGATGCCTACTGTGATATCGCCCACGACTTGTACGAGGGCGAGAGCTGCCGTCTTCTAGGAGTGGTCATTCGGGCCATCATTCGGAATGGACTTCCGCTCAAGGATATCAACGATAAGTTATGTGCCTTTGCTACTGGGCGAGTCGACAGCAGCTGCACAATCAACCCAATCCCGGCCGATGTTTCGCAAGGTGACCCTGTGTCCGGGCAAAAGGCAGCCGACACAGCATTTCTCATTCGGCTCGTCCCATTTCTCTTCCCGTTGGACGTAATGGTTGCGGAACCTGAGATCCGGCTTCTGTTCCAGCGCTTTTCCGAGTTGAGTCGCCTTCTCTGCTCATTCGAGTTGACATCTGGCGACATTGATTTGGTACGTTCTACGGCCGAGGAATACGTGTCTCTTGCTTGGCGAGTTGTCCCTCTGGACATTCCGCCCTCTCGCGCAGCTGCAGCCCATTCGTCCAGGCCCATCTACAAGACGCACGCGTTGCTGCACTATGCAGCTGCGATTCGTTCTCTAGGGCCAGTTGGACAACTGAGTACTCTGCAATTCGAGCAACTGAATGCGTACGTCAAGCGACGGTCCTACATTACAAGGAACTTCACGTGTCTGCCGTGCACGTTCGCAACTCACATCCAGCGCACTCTTTGGGCACTACGTCTTCAGAAGGAGGCGGAATTCGTTCCCGGAAAAGGAATCGAGCAACATCAAGTGTCAGCGCTCGCACGGGCAGTTCTGAAGGAACGACGGGTGAAGTGCACTCTCCTACTCCAGCATCACGGGACACTCTACAAGTCGGGAGACATCGTTTTGCTGAACAAGAGTAGCAGCTTTGTTCCTGCCCAGATCGATTGCTTCGCATTCACGGAACAAACATGGAAGATCGTTGCAAAGATCGGACATCCCGCTCGATTTGATGACAGCAGACAATGTTGCTTCTTCACCGCATCTGGAGCGATCACAACTGTCTTTTTCAAGGAACTTTTTGATCCACTGCCTCTTGACGGCTACCCCGAGGGAAATGAGACCGCTTTCATGCCAAGACACGCCCTCTGCCACTGCTAGAATATTTTCGTTATTTTCTCTTAGCAATAAACAAATACTTTGATCTGAAGATCAATATTTCAATTTATCCCGTTATTTACGACGGCTCACGAATATGTGATCATTTGCATGATTTATTTCCTAGTTAGTGTGATCTTTAGCGTTAGACCCAATGCGTCTAACCATTCTGTTGGAAGCGGGTGCTCCTGAGCCCGAGTGTTTGGGCGAAGAGGACTGCTACTTCGAGACCATTGCACAAGTCAAGCAATATGTGAGTACACGGACTGGCTCCCCTCTGACAAATGTCAGGCTGCAGCTCAACACTCCTCAGCGTATGATAGACGTTCACCCCTCTCAAGTTGTTGCGGCGCCACACGCACATTACATAGCAACAGGAAGCTTACTCGAGGTTTACCGATTGCCTATCTCTCTAAATGAGTATATTTTTACGTGGATCTTCTCAGAGTCCGGCAACTTCGACTACGATGAACAGCCAGGAGCTATCCCTCTCGATTTCTTCCACATTCCTGGTAAAAAATGAGTCCCTTTCGCCAACCAATCCGACTGCGCTCTCGTGGGAGAAAAACCCAGTTTTTCCTGATGATACTCGAGCGGAGCAAGGTTATACTAAAATGAATGGTCATATCTTAGATTCATGAATTTTCAGTTGATGTTGAAGATGCTAACCCTTGTGAGAGAGAAGTCGACAAAGATCGCGATCTTGAAGAGCTTGGAGGTAAATCATACTCAGATTGTAAGCTCTACGATAGTAATTCATTTAATTTACTTAGCGATTTCTCATCCCTCGACACCTCAAGTTCGCTCGGAGTCACCGTTGGTCAGAACTCCCTCGGCAGTTCCAGATCGGACGATGTACACAGGCAGGCCTTTAAATTTCTGTTTAGTAAACTGCACTTTTGTCTGTTGTATCCTTTAGTATGCAAGCAAAACTCGGCGCAAGCAGATTTCTAATTAATTTTCCTTTTAACAAGTAAACGTATGCGTTTAAGACCCCTTCTACCATCGTCTGAACCAGCGCCTTTTGAAATGCAGCTTTGAGAAGTTATTGGTTGGCAAGCAAGGAGCTCCATTCCTCAAGAGGCTACAAGATGACCCGTCGTATGACATTTCGGACGACAGGGTTGGCCGCTGCCTGCTTACGAGAAGGATCGCCGACTTTCTGCTGACATACGCTGACACGCTAGTTTTCAACTCTTGAACAACTGATATTTTACCGCACTTTTTTAGCAGAGAAAAACCATCCCCGAAAGAGACGCGGAGCTTCGTTACGCATCTATTCGCAGGATACCCCAACTGTTCTATAGTTAGCAACCTTTTTTTCTACACAACAGTTTTTAACTGAATGAAGATCATTATGAAATTTGAAAGACTCGATAACGCATTGCTAGTTACCTGAATTTTCTCTGATGTAACTACAGAAAGCATTTCAGGATGCCTTCATCGATAGCCACAAGGGACTTGTCGAATGCCGCGTTAGGCGGGTCAGATCTCTTCTTGGAAAAAGAAGCTTGCTATCACAGCCCATCAGAGAGTACAAGAAGAAAGCAGGCAGCCGAGAGTGGCTTGCTTCTTCGGATAACGAGGAGGAGAGAGAAACTGACGATCATTTAAATGTCAGTTAAAGCTCTACAAGATACTGTTATATTTTGAAAATTAAAGGCATTACAAAACCTTTTGTTTAAGCGAATTAACAACTTGATACACGGCTCTGTCGAGCACCTCGAACTCCTTAAGCAGAAGAGGTTTTTGTCTCTCGAGTCTTTAAAGTTATACAGATATTTCATTTTGTCATATATAAGAGAGTCTTTAGATTAAAATGTAAAATTCTACTACTAGTAGCAGCTCTCTCACAAATGGCGATATATAATTTTTTTTAGAAACTGTCGTATACGCTTTTGCCAGAACAAGCCTCCGCGAGCAACAACGACACGTTACTCCTTCTACGCGCAGTCCCGTTACGTATGTGATTTTTTATTTATCGGATTTTGTTTTACATTTAAATAATTTGTCTATACTTACATGAGTTATTTCTTGCTCTATGGCTTGAGTTTAGAACAAAATTTTTGGAATTCACATTAGACAAATATACTTTTGAATTTGCTTGCAGATTGTCGATGACTTCATCGCGTCAAAGTGCGCTTCCGCGGGAGACTTTCCACGGAGATTGCAAGAGAAGATTGCGCCGGCAATGTCTCAGCGTGCCCTGCGCGTAATATCCGAAGCGAAGAGAAGATCTCTTGTTGAAGCGAACGCCTTCCCGCCTGGAACAAATGGTTCGGTATTTTCAACCTTATAAAGTTTTGAGTTATCGAAAAAAATGCATCCATGTGTACTAAGTATTTATCTTTGTAACCCAGGTTCAATTGTATTTCCAAACTATTCATCGAACTGTTAAAAAGAGAATAATTGTATGCCTCAGATTTCGCTACATTCGAGTTCTTACTCAACATGCTGGCACTGTTCGAGCATACAGACAAAAAGAAGAAGCCATCTCGTGTCAAGTTCGTCTACAATCGCTTCCTGGTCCGTTATTTATTACAATTCAAACTCCCAATCAATATCTACCTATTGCTTATAAGTTAAGTGACATTAGTTTCCTGTTGCCTTTTTCTTATCTTGTGAGTGAAAAGGAGCGAGAAAGAGAGACGATACAGCGAGAGGAGTGTAAACTATGCTGCTTAGGCACATCATTCTGCGTCGTCGGCTCTTGATCAACTCAAGAATGAGGGCATCCGGCAGCCGGTGATAGTCGCATACGGTGATGTCTCTGCCAAGTTCATCATCGCTCTTGAGGGAGTCGATGTAACCGTCAGTCATGTTTTGTTAAAAAAAAAAAGTTGAAATGTAATTTTAACAAATTAAAAAAATGTAATTTTAACAAATTAAAAAAAATTCTTATACTCATAGCTTTTTTATTTATTTTTTACCTGCTTTATAATACGCTTGCTGCAGGTTTCTGGAGACCTTGCCCATGCGCTTCTCTCCTACCTCGCTTGCTTCTGGTTGTTCGACCTCGAGTACCCACACGAAGTGAAACAAGAGCTGTCCCTTCTTGCGAATCTGCTCGGCATTCCGGAGCCCATGTCAAGAGATGCAGGGCTCATCTACCGCAAGTTGGAGGCCATTATGGCCGAATAGAGGCCAGTCTGATCTCATTAGATCACATTTTTTTGTTGACTCTTACATCTGAAAATTTTCTTTTACTTGAGTTTATTTCACTTGAGAACATTCTTTCATCTTAGTAAAAGATTGTTTCATTTTTTAACTTGCTTTCATGCTATACGTTTCTTTCATTTTAGAACTATCGAATTTTTATTTCCAAGATTCATTCAGAAAGTAACTGGTAACATAGACATATCCTTCTAAGAAAAACAGTCTTTACAGAATGTATTAATTCTTGTCGTTTTATGACCAGTAACTCAATTTTATCATGATTAAGTAGCCCAAATTCATTTAACTCGGCGCGGTTATCTTGTAAGTGTGTTAGTTGTTACTGTTTCCTTGTGAATGTGTTGAGTTGTTACTGTAATCTTTTGAAGGTCTCACTAACTTAATGAATAATTCTTCTTGTTATTAAATGCCAGTGGCATGCATAATAGTAAATGAATCACTAATTCGAAGAATGGATGAAGGGGGAGGGAGAGCAAAAGGGGCGGAGCTAACGGTGGGAGCATGTCACAATTTATGTGCTGCCGCCTAATTGTGACATGCAATGTCACATTTTTGCTGGGATACGTTGCCCTCCACCGCTCGAAAATTGTGACATGGCGCGTCACATTTCTGTTTCACTGGAGGTCACAATTTTTTGGAACATAAATTGTGACATGGGGTGGAACACATATGTACCGAAGTAAAATCGGTACATTATTGTGACATCAAATTGTGACATCCCGTGTCACATCGTTTTCTGTGTGCAGCTGTTGTTTGTCTGTTGCTTGTGCTGGATAAATTATAACAAGAAGGATGCCACCAAATTGTACCTAGTAATGGCTATAACGAAGAAGACTTGCTTGGCATGTCCAGGTGATGGCTCCTCTGATCTCTGATCTTTGATCAGTGATTGATAATAACCGATATATAAATTATTGATTATTTTCTGGGATAAAAACGAGCGATTTTAAATAAAAAATATATATACATATGTTTAAAAAGAACAGGAATAGAATCAGTAACGTTCCGGTGGTTTTCGTTGGTTGCAAACGTGATAAAAACAGTTACTACGATTTGCAAACGATATGGAGAAAAAAAAATAACAAAAAACCAGTCTGTGAATAGCTCTCTCCATCCTCTCTCTCTCTCGCTCTCTCTTTCTCTCAATTTTCGCATTCAGCTATGGCTGTAGATATTGGCGTACTCAGGGATTCTATTTGTATTATTATAACCTAAGAAGAAATAATATATCTAAAATAACTAATGTTTAGAAAGTGTTATACCTTTAAAATGTAAATACCTTTGAAACAAATTAAGTAAAATCAATAATTCACTAAAAGCTACTTCGAAGCTCGAGATCGATCAATGGACGTGTCGGAGAAAGATCTTCTTATGCGATCTGAAGATAAACGTATAAATGTTCATCCCATCAAGAATGCAAGGGAGACATCGTCTATTTCTGGCTAGGGGGGGGGGGAGGGGAGGGAGGGCGAGAAGTCGCAATGCACATAGACCAACAGCACTGCAATGGGCGCTCTCTACATGTGATTCCCTTGATCTTTGATTTTTGATAATTGATTGAAAATAGCTGATAGATAAATTATTGATCATCTTAAGGAATGGAAAAACAAACGAATACAATTAAAAAAAAATTAATTTTTAATAACTATGAAATGGCTTCTTTATGTTTTCAACGTTCCGGTGGTTTTCGTTCGTTGCAAACATCATAAAAGCTATTGCAATGGGTTTTCCCTGCTTGGTGGAAGGACTGTTATTCAATAGAAAAAAAGCTGCAAAAGGCGTTGCCAGTGCATGGCTCCGTCCCTCGTTCACTCCGTCCCTCACACTCTCTCTCTCTCTCCTTCTCACTCTCTCACTCTCTCACTCTCTCTCTCTCTTTCTATCTCTTTCTCTCGATCACACTCTCTCTCAGTCTCTCCATTTTTCTATATCTTATATCATCTTCAAGAAAACCAAGGTAACGTCAAGTTCTGACTCGACGTGACATTTATGTACCACGGACCATTCTCGCTATGCAAGTCGATCAGCAGCACTGCAAGGGACGCGCTGTCTAAATGACTACACTAACATTGATTGATAATAACCCATGGATAAATTATTGATTATTTTCTTGTATAAAAACGAACGATTTTAAATTAAAAAATATATATGTAAAAAAAAACTGAAAAAAATCAGCAACGTTCCGGTGGTTTTCGTTGGTTACACACGTGATAAATAACAATTGCTACGATTTGAAAACGATATGGAGTAGTCTCATGTTAAAAAAAATAACAAAAACCCCAGTCTATGAATAGCTCTCTCCACGCTCTCTCTTTCTCTCTCTCTTTCACTCGTTCACTCTCTCCCTTTCTCTCCCACTCTCTCTCCGTCTCTCTCTCTCTCTCTCCCTTTCCTTCTCTCTAAACGTTATGTTGCGCAAGTTACAACTCTGAAAGAAAAAGAAGGTAAAAAAGCCCTTCCAATGAATGGCTCAGAAAATTACATTTTCAACGTTCCGGTGGTTTTTCGAGCGTTATAAAAGTCATAAACGTGATTGTTACGGTTCTCAACCGATTGCATGGACGCAGCTCACATCAGCAATGGAATGAAAGTTGACTACAAAAAGTCTGTCTCGAACTCTCTCCATCTTCTCTCTCTCTCTCTCTCTCTCTCTCTATCTCTCTACCTCTATCTCTATCTCTTTATCTCTCTCTCTATCTCTCTCTATCTCTTTTCTCTCTGTTTTCGCATTCAGCTATGGCTGTAGACGTTGGCGCACTCAAGAATTCTAGTTGTATAATTATTACCTGAGAAGAGATAATATAATTAAATTAATTAATGTTTGGAAAGTGTTATATTTTTAATCTCTGAAGCAAATTAACTAAAATCAATAAATAACTAACTTTTTCACCGTCTGGTGCACCTGCTCATTCGGTTCAAAGCTCGCGATCGATCGAATGAACATGCCGGAGAAAGCTTTTCTTATCCACTCTGATAATAAAAGTATAAATGCTAAGAATAATAGAAGGTGGTGGCCATCTCGAAATAATAATAGTTTACAACAATTTAAAATAATGTGCATGTTCTGGGGAAAAAGTCGAATGTCAAGAGTCTTGAATGTTGTTCTCATGAGCAGTAGAATTGCTGTTGATAATCTTACTTTCATATTCTGATTGGAGAGACGCAATGCAAAATTGTCTCGTAGTAGCTACATCGAATAATACATGGTTCCCAGCTCAAAATAATATTTGTAAGGCAACAAAACACCTTGCCTTCCTCCCGTCGCTCTCTCTGACCCTCTCATATTTTTCTCTCTGTCCCTCTCTCATCACATCATTAAAGGAGGTATCCGGGGAATTATTAACCTAAGTTTTTCTCTATTTCAACATGTTCATCTTGGCGTAAAACATGTATCCAGAAAGTTTGAGCGATTTTCTTCCATTACATTCTGAGCAATAGTAACGTGAAAACTGGCGGGTAGAGAATTAGCTACGGTAAGACAGAGCCGCCCTCCTATTTCACACGCTCTCTTGACCTAGCGACAGGCAACTTTATGAGCGCGCGCATTCAAAGTGGTTCTCTAGCGCTACTGTAGAATTATTCGCCGGATACTTCCTTTAATGCAACCGATGCCTCGACTACTTCTGGCCAGAGCCGGTAACGGCCCGGCCCGGCCTGGCCCTGGCGGGCCCGCGGGCCGGGCCGGCCCAATTTCCCAGGGCCCCAGGCCGGCCCAAAAAAGTTGGGCGGGCCCGTGAGCCCGTTTGGGCCCGATAAGCACACGATGTCGTCCAGTCAGGACGATAGGTAGCATTATTAAGTGCAAAACTTTCTTCATTTGTCCATTTTTCCCCTTAAAAATTTTATTCTATACATTAAAATGAATGTTCATAGCATAAGCATGAAAAAATCTGAATTTCAAAATGCTCTGTAGCTTGTCGGACTTTTCCCCGGAATTTTTTTTAAAAGCGGGCTCAAACGAGCCCACGGGCCGGGCCGGGCCTGGCTGGGCCCAAAATTCTAGGGCCCGGAAATCATTCGGGCCGGGCCGGGTCAGACCTAGGGCCCGACGGGCCGGGCCGGCCCAAAAATTTTGGGCCATTTACCGGCTCTGCTTCTGGCTCGGGCTGGATGTCTTCCCCGGACGAGAAGTCGGCCGTGGCCATTCTCGCCATACAAGTCCAACTGAAGCCATGCAAGGGACGCGCTGTAGCACTCTCGCTCTCTTTCTTTTTCTCTGCTTCTCTCCCTCTCTCTTGCTCTCTCTCTCTTTCTCTGCTTTTCTCCCTCTCTCTCATCTTCTCATAAATGAAACCCGATGCATCATCTACATACATATCTGGCTCGGGCTGAACGTCTTCCCCGTACGAGAAGTCGCGGCCATTCTCACCATGCACATCAACAAGCAGCACTGTAAGGGACGTGCTTCTAATGCGACTCCCCTGATCTTTGATCATTCATTGAAAATTTCAGGTCGCTTAACTACTTATTGATTATTTTCTGGGTTAGAAATACGAACGAGTGTAAGCAAAAAAAGTATATCTAAAAATACCAAAAAATATACATATCGCTTCCAATTTGAACGTTCCGGCAATTTGCATAAGTTGCAAAAATCATAAATGCAATTGTTTTCTTTTGAGGTGCTCGTTCAGCAAACACAAAAGGCGCTGCCTATAAATGGCTCCTTCCCTCACATCTTCTCTCTCTCACTTTCTCTCTCTCTTATTGTTAGTATTTCTGTCCCTCTCTCTCAAAAGTTTTTTGAGTCGTATTTAAAAGGAAACTGGAAAATAAATATTAATTTCCCAGCATGTTTTTGTTTTTGTTCTTAAAATGAAAGAATCAACTTTGTGACCAATGATCATTCATTGAAAATTTGCACGTTCCTGTAGTTTTCATACGTTGAAAGCGTCATAAATGTTATTGGTATTTAATGACTCCGATAATTAAGGACATAGTATCTTTGTCCGAAATAAAAGCTTTTAAAAAGCCCTGACAATGAATGGCTTCCTCCCTCGCACTCTCTCTCTCTCTTTCTCTCTCTCTCCCTCTTTCTCTCTCTCTCTCTCTTTTTCTCTCTCACTCTGTCTTCTCATCATGACTGCTACCAATGCAACGTCAAATTCAGGCTCGGGATTCACGTCTTCCACGGACGAGAAGTCTGGGCTGCGGCCATTCTCGCCATGCAAGTCGACAAGCCAGAAGCACCGCAAGGGACGCCCTGTCCAGGAGTTTACTCCACTGATCTCTATTCTCTTCATCGATTGATAATATTCGATGGATAAATTATGTATTCTTTTTTTTTATGAGAAAACGAACGTGTTTAAATAACAAATTTAAAAAAAAAAAACGAGAAATGGATCATTTATACGTTCCCGTATTTTTCGTAGATTGAAAATCTTATATAAATAATTCCTACGAACACACAGAGAAGAAAAGTTCGGACTTTTAAGTTCGGTCGCAATTGTTCCGAAAAAAGTTCGGACATTAAAAGTTCGCGGGGCTGATGTTCCCACCCATGTAACAATTTGTTCGTAACCGTGCTCGAACTTTGAAAAGTTACAATTGTTCCGATTTTTTAACCAGTCCATTCAATGAAAATTTCGAACTCTAGTTCAACTGCGCAGAAATATGGTCAAACGTACAACTTTCGAAAAACGTTTTCTATTGCAATACATTGCCAATTACATTTGCTTTTTATGTTCACATCAATGTTTCCTTTGCATGTTTTATTTTTGAGTAGAGAACATACGCATTTAGGCAGTTTGCCGTCGACGTCGTACCGAGGGAACTAAGTATACGAGCAGAGCAAGACTACGTCGGCCATACTCGTTCAAGACGAGCTGTTCTTTGGTTGGTGTTTCCAAGCTTTAGTTTCCATTACGGGTTAAACCTAATTCAATGAAGTGTTCAAAAATTAACCTTGGTTTTTAAGTGATAATTGAAGTTTTATGTTTTCTTTTATCACTTTGTTTTTTTTTTGCATTTAGAGTGAATCTGAACAGATAGCTTTTATTTTCATATAGGTTACGTTGTCTCACAAAAAGGTGGCCGAGCAGCCTCGGCGGGAGATGAGCCGCATCGATAAGTGCCCGTAGTCACAGGTTTGGTTTTGAGCAAACACTCGGAAACATATTCTGTTGCGAACATTTTTGCCCGTTTGCAAAATCATTCATTAGCGATTAAACAATTAATTAATTTTTTAAATTAAATATTGCACAGGCCAGGACTTGTAAATATTATGTGTTTTGGCGATATTGGGAGGCAATAGATTGGTTAATTTCGGTGTAATGTGTAATTCATTGCGTGTTCGAAGGGCTAGTTGTATCACACCGTATACTTTTAAAGGTTTAAGCAGAATCAGATACCGTTGCACTTCGGAAAGACATCTGAATGAGTTCAATTATTTAGTATTAAATCCCTGATTGTGGGTTTTATTCTTGCATAACTTTAGAGAACGCAGAGAACTAAGAGGTGGCTTCGCTTCTTCTCATCTTCTTCCTCATTTTCAGCGGACAGCCAATAGAACAGGTATTTATCATTTTTTTAGCCAACAATTGAGCTGGGGATTTTACTGTAATTTTTATGTTTTGTTTTGTTCGATCTGCTGAAGACCTGAAGGTCGTCAGATAATCTTGTAGTATAGCCTAATATTGGAAAGTGTGTTAACGAGGTTGTCCATGTATCATAAAATTTACGGTACTTTGCAGTAAGAGTCATTCGTCGTGTCAGCTCTTCTTTGAGGATTACGTTAGTCTTCAGGTGTGGATAATATTCTTATTGTTTTGCAATAGTAAATCAGCAAATATTAGGATATAACATTCCATCAATTTCCATTAATTATCGAATGAATTTTAAAACAAATTCCCCTTCAAAAATGCGTTGCCCAGCCAACGATTGTATTGAAGACCTTCCATATCTTCAACTAAGAAGCCATCTGAGGGCTTGCCATCAAGGAGAGGAGAAATTTTCGAGTTACGAGTGCGTACCCCCAGTCAATTTTAAACGACCGTGGACATTTTGGAATCATCATAGGAATAAGCACACAACAGGTTAGAGAATCACGTAAAGATTAAACAAATTAGTTTAATTTAAGAGAACGCAGATGCAGATTCTGATTCTTCCGATGAAGAATCCGAACTCAACATGCAGATGGAAATCGATGTCTCGTCGTTGGCAGGAGATGATGAGCAAGAAAGAGACAACGGCGACTTTGAAGGCCAATCGGATGAGGATTACGAACTGGATGACGAGTACGATTCTAAGTATTGAAATAGTGCATTTCTCTGGACTTAGGCGGTAGGGGGGTACCAACGGCCAAACGACCAACCCGCGGGATTACAACACAGTCATGGGCTACCTCAATTTCAGCACATACGATTCTGACGACGAAAGTTTTGCGAAGATGATGAGACAAGAGGTACTCACCCTTTCTTCGAGTCTTGGAATTACGGAGGCCTCGACCGATCATGTTGTCAAGCTGATACGACAGGTTCAGTGTTTAAATACCTTTTAGTTTCGTTCAATTTTATAAGGGTTAACCTACAATAATCGAAGAAGCATAACTTTATATAACTTTCGATAGGGTCCCTACTTTTCCATGCCTACTTTTCGGGAGTGTCCCAGGCAAAATTGAGAAATATTAAAACACTGGTCAGGTTGCGGTTCGGTGTCAGAAGATGGATCAGAACCATTTCGACAGCTTCGTTTCTACTATTGACCGCTTGGCCACTCCGTTTAAAAGGAAGAGCGCATTTCGAGCTGATCGAGTATGGCATTGCTTATGTTTCCGATCACAAGGCATATGGATGTAAATCGTTATTCGAACAGTTTAAGGTTATTTTGTAATAGTATTATGCTTCATATCGCTATTATGAATCATGCTTATAGATTGAGCTGAACGCTTTGTTCGAGAATGGGATTTTGGTGACATGGAGGGGCCAAAATATCTTGGTTCATCCATGGCTGCTCACTGTCAGTGCGGACAACTTGGCACTCAACCAGATTCAGCAGGTGCAGACATCGTTTGCTGCCGGTAACCCTTGTCGACACTGCACGGCAAACTGCAACGAATTCGACAAAATTCTTCGAGAACGGGACTGCAATACTAGAGATGTTGCCTGGTTTGTGTTAATTATTTATTCACTGGTTCTCATTCATCATACTTTAGGTATAAGTCGCACCCTCCGCCCACGCGAGGCCTCCGTGGACCGTCACCTCTCAACGAAATCGCGGGATATCACGTCGCCGATGACGCGTTTTGCGACATCGGTCACGACATCATGGAAGGAGAAGGACGACGATTGCTGGGGATCGTCGTGAGAGCAGTTGTCTGTGTTGGAATGTCTCTAACGGACATCAATGAAAAGTTGTGCGCGTTCGCGGTTGGCCATGTTGACAGAGACTCCCTCCGTGCTCCCATCCCAGATGATGTCCTCATTGGAAACTCGATCAGCGGACAAAAGGCAGCTCAGACAGCAACTCTTCTCCGTCTTTTCCCATTCATCTTCCCATTGGACCCTGCGGTTCCGAATCCGGAGATCCGTCAGCTTTTCTTTTGTTTCGCAGAGCTGCTGCGTCTGTTACAGACCTTTTATGTTACCCCCGGGGACATAGACCTTGTTCGCGTCCTTACTGAGAAGTACATAACACTGGCATGGAAAGTGGTGGATCTGGATGTCCCTCCCTCGAGGTCTTCTAAAACCCGTGCTTCGCGACCCACCTTCAAAACGCACGTGTTGTTACACTACGCCGAGTGTCTCCGTTCTCTCGGGCCTGTAGGGCAATTGAGTACACTTCCCTTTGAACAACTCAATTCCTATCTGAAACGCCGCTCCTATGTTACGAAGAACTTCATCTGCCTCCCATGGACTATGGCTGTTCACATACAGCGAGTCTTGTGGGCAATGCGCCTTCAGCACAGCCCCGATGTCGTCCCCGGGAAGTGCATTTCTTCACACGCCATTTCTGCCGTCGCCCGCGCTGTCTTGAATCGACAAGACACATTGCGTTTTAGACGTCACGGGACTTTGTATGCTGCCGGTGATGTCGTATCACTGACCGACCGCAAAACCTTCGTTCCTGCCAAAATTGATTGTTTTGTCCACACTGATGGCAGCTGGAAGATGATCGTAGCTCTGGGAAGTACTGCCACCTTCGACATCAACAGGCAGTGCTGCTTCTTTGCCCTCGACGGAAGAGCAACACTCGCCTCCTTTTCTGACCTCTCCGACCCCTTGCCGCATGACGGAGACAACATAGCGTTCATGCCCCGTCATTCACTCTCTCACCAGTGATACTCATCTTGTACATGTTACTGTAATGATATTTCATTTCATTAATTGATCCGAATAAACTTTTATTTGAACGAAGGAAAGTTGCAAAAAAATTGTGTTTATTCCACAATTAAATACCTATCTCACATTTCCTTATAGTACTTTTCATGGTCAGGTTATAGATGCGGCTGACCGTCTTTTTAAACTCCGGAGCCACTGAACCCCTTGAGCTTTTTGATGGCATAATAAGAGCCGTCACGATTGCGGATGTAAGGCAGATTGTGGCTGAGAAGGCTGGAAGTGACGCAAGGGATGTTCTGCTCCTTCTCCGAATGCCGGTGAAGGACTTCGAAGTTCCCCAGAGCCAGGTCACCGCAGCGCAGTCCGGGCACTACATTGCAACCGTTGACATTGTTCAGGTTAAACCAAAGTTATAGTTGGTATGACTGCTAGAAATAAGCTAGTTTTCTTCCAGGAGAGGTGCAAAAATTATGCTCCTATTCAAGATGACGGAAATGAATCAGGCTCGGAAGTTAATGTTGTTGGTGAGAAGCCTTTTTTCAAATAAAATGCACTCTTGTTCAAAATATAATTGAGATTCCCCTGTCGGCTCACCCAATGCATCGTGGCGGGAAAACATTGTCGATGTTGAGGCTGAGAGACACTCTGCCGAGCGGCTGCCGCTTTCGCCAAGAAAGAAAGGTATGGTAAAGAAGTAGATTCTTAATGTTAGAATACACATCATGAATAATGTGAACGCGTTTTTGTTTTGAGTATACGACAACACTCCCTTGAGAAGACAACGAAATTCGTCACAGTTTGATGATTTTGAAGAAAACATACAATTTGCCCTGGCCGGTTTGTTTTTTTTTTTAATTTAAGATCTTTAAAAATTGCCTAGTTTTAACAGACGATGCTTTGGTGACCACTAAAAAGTCGCCCTCTACTGAGGCTGCCATTGAAGCATTCAGAAGTTAGTTGACTGATTTTTCCATACCTCGCACATACCTTGATAAATCTAATTTAATTGGCTAAGATAGATGACGCTGAGTTAAGGTGCCTCATATCATCGTCTTAATCCTGGCCTCTCACAGTCCTCCATGGATTCTATTCTTACGGGCGAGATCGGTAGCAGAATTCTGAAGAAACTTCAAGAAGACCCCGAATTCGATCTCGCTGGGGACGCAAAAAGCAGGAGCTTTGTCGCTCGGAGGATCGCGGACTTTTTGCTATGGCACTCAGATGTGTTAGATATTTATCACATGTTCTTATAGAATAGTGTATTGCATCTATTTGATATGGATTACTTTAGTCAGTCAAAGCCGTCGGCAAAAGAAATACGGGCATTTGTGACGCATCTGTTTGCTCCCTTCCCATCGACAGATGCGGTTAGTTCCCTCTTTTTGTCGTCCCAAAGTGGTTAATATTTATATTATAATATTAAACTCATTTTTACATTTTTTGCTTTTCCTTTTACTTACAGTGTTGAAACTCTATTCCTTCAGCTCATGTTTGCGCACAACAGCAATGGACTAGTTGAGAAGCGAGTAAGACGACTGCGTCACGAATACAACAAGCGGGGGCTACTGAACTCTCCCACCCGCTCGTACAATCGGAAGTCACGTGTTAGACTGGATGGCGACGAACTTGAAGAGACGGAGGACGATCTGAATGTCAGCATTGCTTTCTATACTGGCTAAAAAGTTTCAATTTTAATATGATCAATACATTTTATCCTGAAATGTTTTTAGCGCGTTAACTCACTTGTGCATGGTAGCCTCGATCATAAGGAAGTGATTACGAAGACGCGGTTAAAATCTTTTTTTTTATTCTTCCGTACTTAGATTTTGTGCACTCTGCTTGCATATTCACTAATAATTGAGCGAGAATGCTGTTCAATTCTATAACTTTTTTCAGTGGGGCTCGAGTTCGCTTCTGTCAGAAGATTGGCCCTACTAAATCCCTCGCCCGTTACACCTTTCTCAGCCAGGCCCGATACGTTCGTTTATTTAATAGTTGTTATATCAATTCTAACCATTACAAGATTTGAGTGCAAAGTAATTCCCGTGTCGGGTACTTTGGCATTCCTTGTAATCTTCATTACCGTACTAAAACATCCTAGTGATCAATCACTTCACTGCTTCAGTTCGTGCAAGACTTCATCCACAGCTACAGTAAGTCCGCGGTCGACTTTCCGACACAGGCTCATCAGCGAAATTGCTCCATCCGTTTCCGACATTGCGTTGCGCACACTCGGGGAGTCACGAATGAACTCCATTTTGGAGACAAACTCATTCCCTCCAAACTCAAAAGGTTTGGTTATATAACCCATTGCTATAATCGGATTGTACAGTGTACGGTAGTGCATTCTTTTGTTCATTGATTCACGAAATGCAAATTCTTTGTTTATTTTAAGCTTATTTTCCAGATAGCATCGCGCTCGATTGTGTGCTGCTGGTTCTTGCACTCTTCGAGGTCAACGACAAGAAAAAGGAACCTTCTCGGTTAAAGCATGTCTTTATAAGGTTTGAGGTTCGTAATTTTAGGTTTTTTTTTCAAGAAACCCACAACTGATATGCGAAACATGGAATAAGATTACTAATTTGCATCTAATATTAATGTTCGAACACAAAAAACCTATAATTTGAATTGTGTGCAAAAAAATTCTAATGTTCTAGAATGCGCACGCAGCAGGCACTGCTCTGAGTCACGTCAAAGGCCAGGGCATCAACCAGCCTGTGATAGTCTCGTATGGCAGCGTCACGGACAAGTTCGTAATCGCCATGGAAGGACGCGATTCCACGGTTTGTTCTTGTATAATTCATTTAAATCTTTTTACATAATATCCTCCCGTTAATGTATTGAATTTGCACATTTCTTTTCTAAATATTACTTCAGTTATTTTATGATATTATTATAGTATATTTTTTTCCATTTTATTCTCAAAAGTTTACTTTTTGTCTCTAATAAGACATTTGCATTTGCATTCTTGAACTTCTTGGGTTGAATTCAAGGGAGTCACTGATTTCTCATTCTATGCAGGTTGATGGATCGTTCGCCGACGCCCTACTCGCTTACCTCTCCTCCTTTTGGATCTTCAACTTGGAACTTGCAACTCCGGTGAAGTCTGAGGTCTCGTTGCTGGCAAATCTCGCCGGCGCGAACATCAGTCTATCTGGAGAGGCGGCCAGACTTTACCGCAAGATCAGCGGAACTCATCACAAGTAACAGTCCTTCACGTGCTATGGTGCTGTTGTTTCCTTACTTCCTCGTCAGTACGAGCCAATGTTTTCTTCATGATTGTCAACACTTCAGAGTTTGAAAATAGTATTGATAGTTGAAAGAGCTTTAGACTAATATGGTTCCTTATTTTCAAGTCGTCTTTCTCCAATTCGTTGCATATTGCAGAAATTTATTCCAAGTTGACCTCTTTTTTGTTGCTGTTTCTGTTTGTTTTACGGTGATTTCCTGTGATTGAATTAACCCAATTAAAAAGGCTTTAACACATGTCTAATTTGCAACATTTTATTGACATGCAACACTGATTGGGAATATGCCAGCAAGAAGGCAAAAAAAAATCAATCGATAAAGCGAGCGGGCTGCCTAGCCTGGGCGAGCACTAACGAACTTTTATGTTTCATGAGTGGGAAAATATTGCCCCATTCACTTGTTACCGCGCTGGTAACTTTTAAACGGAACAAGTAAAAGTTCGCTGGGAGAAACAATATTGCTCCGTAGTGAATTCGGAGCAATATGTTCCGCGTAATTGTTACCAGCGCGGTAACTTTCTTCTCTGTGTGAACTGCGTACGATGGTCCGAAGCGCTATGTGTATAAAAGAAAAAAGAAACGTTACAAAGAGAGCGTTGTCTATTAATGCTCCCTCACTCGCACTCTCTCTCTCTCTCTCTCTCTCTCTCTCTCTCTCTCTCCTCTCTCGCTGTATTTCTCTTACTGGATATAATTGCAAGCCTTTGCTTCAGCCAACAGCGTTTTTGTAATGCCGTTCTCTTGCCTTTCTTAAAAGAATTTAAATGTCTGCCTTCATGAGCAGTACAGTTAGCAATTATAGTATACTTTGTGATTGTCTGTTAACTTGGTCAAAGCTCATTCAGTTTGTACGAAAAAATTTGGAACAAACTTAAAAAAAATTATTTTAAAGGAGGGCGATCACCGAAAAGTCATTGACGATAAATGAACCATTTTCGTTATTTTCGAATAGTCTGGGGTATGCAGAAAAAGAATATGTATATGAAAATGTACAAGAAAGTTCCATATTCAAGTATAATGAACTCTAAAATGCAAATTTTGAATGAATTTTTGATTGGTGTGCCAGGGAAAAAGCAGAACCCATCGGTAGAATCCCAACTTCAGGTCCACGTACCCATCGCGGGAAAATAAAATAACAAGGATTTGAAGAAATTGTTATGATGAATGCTTTATCACCTTTTGGTTCATTTGTTTTAGAAAATGTTTTTATAAATCTCTCTCTCTCTCTCTCTATCAAGGTCACTCCTTCGACTGGTTCGCCTTCCCACCGAGCACGTCAGTCTACAGCAGCGATCTCCTCCGATACATTCAGCACCACGTCCTCTCTCACTTTGAGCCTCTCAACTTTCACCGCAAGGAGATTCTTTTACTATTTTTACATAATTTATTTGCATTATACCTTTTTTTTAATTTCTTCCCAATTAATTCTCTTTTTATTATGTCTCAATTCAACAATTATATTAAGAGGCGAGAAAGCCTCTTCATATAGATTCCTCCCGTTTTGATAGCGGGAAGATATGACATATCACACCCGCCTGAAATCAGGAATATAAGACAGAAAGAGATAGAAAGAGGGAAAAGGGAAGAGAACGACAGAGAAATAGAGCGAGAGAAAGAAAGAGGGAAAAGGGAAGAGAACGACAGAAAGATAGAGTGAATGCCGAATCAAGGCCGGAAAGAAACCTCCTTTCAAGATCGGTTGCCGCTCGAGTTCATTCCTTTCTTTTCCCTCTCTCTCACTCTCTCTCTCTCTCATTCTATCTACTTCTATCTCTTTCTCACTCTCTTTCTCTCTCTTTCTTCTCTCTTTCTCTCTCACTTTTTCTGAGTCATGGACAACGCCAACTTCAGGCTCGGGCATTACGTCTGCTACGGACGAGAAGTCTGGGCCGCGGCCATGCTCGCCAGAAGCACCGCAAGGGACGCCCTCACCCGGATACTCCACTGATCTCTAATCTCTTCATTGATTGAATATATTCGATGGATAATTTTTTTGATAGAAAACGAACGAGTTTAAATAAGAAAATATAATAAAAAAAAGAGAAATAGATCATATAGACGTTCCGGTGGTTTTCGTTGGTAAAAGAAAAAAGAAAAAGAAAAAGAAACGATACAAAGAGAGCCTTTTCTATGAATGAATGAATCTCTTGCTCTCGCTCTCTCTCTCTCTCTCTTTCTCTCTCTCTCTCTCTCTCTCTCTCTCTCTCTTTCTTTCTCTCTCTCGATCTCCTCCGCTACAATCAACATCACCACGTTCTCTCATTCATTTTAACTTTTTTCATTTCTAGCCTATATTTTATCTAACGAAAATTAAATCTCTTTTTAGTATGTCTAAATTCTACTTTTATATTAAACCGTGAAATTGGATTCAAGACACTCCAGCACAATTTATGCTTGAATCACAAGTCGATTGGAAACATTTTACAAAATCCCGCTGGTTTAAAAGTGGTCGGGGAAAATATACACGGAGCATATTTCGTCGGAAATTGCTTTCAAATGATGTGACGGTAGAATCGAAAAAAAATTCTAAATATAAGATTTCAATGAAATAGACGTGTGGTGGTAGGCGCTTCACTATTCCCCAAAGAGGTACCTTATCATCCCCTTCTGGTACCCCCTCCCAACCCCTCGTAATGAGGTTCCCCTTCCACAAGCCGACCCCACTCTCCGGACATTGTTTACTTATTGTTCCCAGTCTGTTTCTTCTTATATGTATGTTCCTCCCGCGCTGATAGCGAGAAGATATGATATTTGCCTACGCCTGAATGAAGGATGGTGAAGAGAACGAAAGTGGGCCAGGGAGTGAGAGAGAGAGAGAGAGAGGCTGTGAGCAAGGATGGGCAAAAACCGGCCCGGGCCGGAACCGCCACTCTCCAGGCCGGGCCCGGGCCGGCCCGGCAAGTTCCAGGCCGGGCCCGGCCCGGCCCTACTTCTAAAAATATCTAAATATACACCTCCACTCGAATAACTGATGTCGACACAAAAACACATTATTCACCAGATACATACATTCATATTACAAGGACTGCTTGCCAGAACCTCGCGAACCCCCTTGGGCCTAAGGCATGTTAATCGTCAAGAACACAAATGTGTACACATGGATATACGAATGCACAAAAATATGTACAAAAAACCGCTGTACAGTAAACAAAGAAGCATGGCCCTTCAAACAGGCCTCTATTTGCATCAATAGAAATAGGCATATATATACATATATACATAAATGCATGCTGCTACGAATGCATACGGCAGCGAACCGTAACCTAATATGGAAAAACCCTGCACCACCTGATTTTCAGCAACCAAAGAGATCGAATTCTGAAATCCTTGTGTTTTACCAGTGGCCGAAACAAAATTAAACCTTTCCCCTTGGACTCTAGTATTCTGAAAAGGACAAAGGTAACAAAAAAAAACCTCCTACGTGACTCTTATAGCGGAAGGGCCCCTCCCTGGGCCGGCAACGAGTCTCTAATATAGGGCTGCATGCCACCTTCTGACCGCCACCTCCCGCGGATGCGTACCTGCTCCAGGGCCGCGCCTGACCCAATTGATACCGCCGCACCGCCCACTCTGAGCTGGTGTGGAGTGATCCGCGCAATGTTCGCTTCGGCACACGCTCGGGCCAACTCCTTCCGCATTGTGGACGTGGTGAGCGGCCGACCCGTGCTCCTGCTCGCGAACATGAATGCATCTGCCTGATTAGGAAGCCAACTCCTATGCAACTCGAACAGCTTTCTACCGCAAGACCCCGGCCCCGCAAGAACCCTAGTGACTCTGCCCTCTTTATCTGATCGTTTTTAGCCTTACGGATCCCAATGGCGATGACATCGCCTTCCACCGTGATGTCCTTCCTCTGCAGAGCCACTGCCTCCGACACCCGAAGCAGGGCCGCCATTGCCAGCGCAGCAAATATCCCGATGCGGATGTCTTCTCGCGGAGCGTCCTCCCTGAGCACCCATGCGATCAGCTTGTCAACTTCCGCCCTCTCCGCCGCTGAGTGATGGCGCACTGCCTGCTGCCTCTGCGCCGCTGCCCGTGCCTATGCAACATCATTTTTTCCGCTATATCCCCCATAACCCCTCCTACCATGGAAACCACCGTTCCTTCCTTCTCGGGATCCATTGCCTGCCCGGTGGCCGACTTGAATGCCGCTACTGCGGTAGTCAGCGTCGCCGCCGAAGCGCCGTCAGCATATTTGCGC
Organism: Allodiplogaster sudhausi; assembly: GCA_945643635.1. NCBI lineage: Eukaryota > Metazoa > Nematoda > Chromadorea > Rhabditida > Diplogasteridae > Allodiplogaster > Allodiplogaster sudhausi. The sequence goes on along the minus strand of CALZFC010000259.1, from coordinate 3,058,864 downwards.
GCAAGATACGCACACAACGCCAGCGGGCGCTTCAGGTTAAGGCCGATGCTGCGGCTGAACTTGATCCGGGCGCGCTCGCTCTGCTCGTACATGCGTGCCAAATCGCTCCCTGCAGGTCCGGGGGGAGCTCGCTAATGCCTTCCGACAGAAATCTTTTCCTCGGGCCTGTGATAAATACCTTACTCTTAAGGAGGGCCTCTCAAAAACGGTTTCTTGCAAATAGCATCCCGGGCGGGGTTTGGGTGGGAACCTAACCGTCTCTCACGGACACAATGGCGTAGAATGACGCAATACCCTCCCGCCCCTCCTTCCCTCCTCCCCGTGGCCCCGTGACCCTGACCGCGACGCAACCGCGCTCGCCTCTGAGAGAGAGCGTACCTCCAAACGCCCCATTATGGTGGCTCCTACAGTTCGTTTCTCTCCTTCCGTCGCCCACCATAATTCACTTTTGGATCCCCGCTCTCTCAGAGGCTCGCCTAACAACAACCGTAGAATCTGCGTAAAGGCGGGTATTCTCTATTGCTGAATTAGCCCAGACTAAAATCACAGAATAAGAATGCAAATTCTGTCCTAGCCAACGGAGCCCCAAAAGGCCCCTCCACAAATGAGCTCGGAATGAAGATATTTGCTCCCTTCCCAAAGCACAGGGAATCCCTAACAAACGGAGCCCAACCACCTACCCCGCAAAGACGAGGAAACCAACTTGCAGATCTCCAAAGAGGAACACCCAAGATACATTTCACCTTGAAAAACCGGGCAAAAGCCAGAGCCTTGGATACCAGGGAAGGCGGCGGAACCAACCAGAGAAGAGCCTCGGAGGCCCACACTCCGCGATGGACGAAAGCATCCGCCCCGCCCGTGCCCGGGCACCACCTCCTGGAACAGAATCTTTCACATTTCGCTGTTCTATCATCCGCAAACATATCCCAGAGGGGTTCTCCCCACTTTCTGGCACAAATTTCAAAAATGTTTTCTTTAATTCCCCAATCATCAAAATCGACGTCTCTGCTTGCCTCGTCTGCTTCCCTGTTGAATTCCCTGGCCAACCAAATGAAACTGCCCCTACAGCTAAGTTTTCTTAAGACACTATCCACTCGAATAGCCACTCCGTGCAAATGTGGCTTAATGCTTCCTCTTTTTAAAATTCTCACCGCCGACTGGCTATCTGAAAAAATTGAAACCGCCTTTCCCCTGATCTCCTTGGCAAAACTATTAAGTGCAAAAAGAACCGCCAACAACTCTCGCAAGGTGCTAGATTCTAAACGTTCCATATCATTCAAATTTCTGGATGCCGTCTTGGTCATGCCCGCACATCTAAACACCACTCCTACCGCCAGCTCCGACGTATCGCATTCCAATGCACATTGGCTATGAAATATGTCCATAGAGGTATCTCTAAAAGGGGTGTGGGAAAATCTTCCTAACCAGTACGACAACTCCTTATTCTCACCTGCCGACAAAGGCAGAATTTTTCGTCGTGGCTCTCCTTTTCTTACTTCATTCGCCAAGGTCGCCGCCAAAAACCTCGACTGCATCACTGCTCCGTCTCCTAAGACAATATGGCAAGAATTGATCGTACCAAGCAACCGCTCTCTGTCATGAACTGAAGGGTGAAACCTCCTTACTTCCGAAGCGTAACTTTCCCCTCTCAGCTCTTCCCTACTAAACTCCCTCACTGTCTGATCCCGCCTCCGCGGCCAGTTCACGTTCTTAGTTCCAACACTTGACATCTGGGCCCACTGAGGCTGTCCGCCCTTGACCTCGGCTGATAACAACGGTGGCTGACCACCGGGTAGCTGACCACCAACTTCCACTTCGTCCCATCCACCTCTGGGCCGCCATGCATCTTCCGCCTGGGTCCATGCTCTCTCTCCCCCTCTCTCTTTCAGTTTGCTCACTCGTTCCAGCGCCTTCTCACACCTCTTTCGGGAAATAGATACCCTGCCCAAACTTAAATCCAAGTCAAAGCCGAGCCATCTACCCTTACCCGCCGGGTTCCAGAACGTCTTCTTTGCTGAAACATATACTCCCGCTCTCGCCAAGTCCTCTCTTACCACCTGCACGGCTTTCTGGCATTCCTCTGCCGTTCTTCCAAGAATGATTCCATCATCCAGGTACAGACAACACACAATGCCACTCGACCTCCAAGAGCGGACCAAGCATCTGAATACCTTTGTGAACACGAATGGGGCAGAACTTAAACCGAACGGGAAGGCGGCAAACACATACCAATGTTTAACTTCTCCCTCCTTTAGACCAAAGCCCAAAAATTGCCTATCCTCCTCTCCGACAGCAAGATGATGATACCCTGTTTCAAAATCAAACGTGGCCATAAAATTCATGTCCCCCAATTCATGCCAAATGGTGGAGAGGTCTTCATATCTAAACCTGGTTCTATGCAAGAACTTGTTGAGATCACTAAGATCATGAATAAGGCGCTTCTTGTTACCTGAAGTGACCACTGCCAGCGGGGACACCACTCTCGGTCTTGTCGCCACTCTCTTCACCGCACCCGTAGCCAGCCACTTGGCAACCTCCTTCTTCACAAAAACAATCTCCCGCTTGGCCGACTGCCTATTGCCTGAATATGGAACCGTAATGCCTTCCTTCCCGACTCTGAAATTCAGTCTGTAACCATATCTGATAACATTAACTGCAAAACTACTCGCTCCAATGCTCTCCCAAAAAGCGACATTCTCTCTCAAACTCTCAAAAGCCACTTTCCTCTCCAAACCTGTTGCCTCCCCGGCTTGCAGGGCAGTCAGCCCGGATGTGGCCATACTGGTTGCATCCATAGCAGAGGGGGCCCTCCCGAAACCGCCGGCCGCCGTAGTCGGGCCTACCGCCATACTCCGGCCTGCTCTGCAGCTTGGCCCGCAGCTGCCCCCCCCCTTGCCGAAAGGGCTGCGAGGGATACGGAGCGAAACGAGAGCGAGGGCGGGGGGCCGAAGAGGCCGCCATGGCTGCCGCCAAAGCCATCTGCGCTGCTGAGGATGGGCCGGCAGAAGAAGTTCCCACCGTCTCGAACGCCTTCATCTGGTCATGCAGTTTGAACACTGACGGGTTCTTGTCCGACGCGACCAGGAGGGCATTCCGGCCCCTCAAGTCGTCCATAATCGAGTACCAGGCATCCCTGTCGCCTTCCCCCACCAGCTCCATCCTGTTCATAATGCCAATGTTAAAGTCAAGCTGGGCCTGCTGCGACCAGCCAGACACTCGAGGCGACACATGGACTGGTGGACGAGAAGAGGACTGAGCGCCATGGGACTTGAACATCTTCTGGAGCTGCTTGAGCTGCTTGTCGGAAAAGGCAGCCTCCTGCCGGGGGGGGGATCGGGGGAATGGGAACGGGAACGCTCCTGACGCCGTTCTTCCGGATGGTCACCATCACCTGCTTCTGCCATGACGAAACTCGACTAACCGTCTCTCACGGACACAATGGCGTAGAATGACGCAATACCCTCCCGCCCCTCCTTCCCTCCTCCCCGTGGCCCCGTGACCCTGACCGCGACGCAACCGCGCTCGCCTCTGAGAGAGAGCGTACCTCCAAACGCCCCATTTGTGATTTCTTTTTTCTCTGTGTTTTGTGCTAGCTCGGCCTTTTGGTGCCGATTCATACTGTATGTAGTGAGTTAGCATTCTTAGCAGAGACGAGATCCGCTAGCTCATCTCGCTCGCTCTCTGCTTCTCTTACCACTCTCTCCTCTCACAACACTCTCTCGTTACTAGGCATAGGCCTCTAGTCATATCGATTGATCAGTCTCGGTGTCTAGGGCGCACGCGAGCTCTCCCTCGCATCTTTTCTCACCTTCCCCCCGCCAAAGTCCCGGCATCTTCAGTGTCTACCTTGCGCTCCGTAAGGAGCACTCTTCTCTTCTTTGGCTCCGCAAGGAGCGGGTCCAGAGCAAGACTCTGGCACCCATTCTTCTCTCTCACCACTTTCTGTACTATGCTAGCATACATCATTACTTGTTATTTCTACCTCTGTAAGAGGCTTGTAAATAAACTTGTCTGTTTTAAGCCTGTGTGGTTAATCACATTTAATGGCAGTATTATGAATCGTTCTTTATCATCTTTCCCCGAGGAGCCGGCCAGGCAAATGTATTCTTCAATGATATATCGTCAAGTCCCGCGTGGCAGCAGAGCATCTCCGCCCTTGAGGGCGACCCTTTTTCTTCCTTTTCCTTTCCTGCTGGCCGGCCCCCCTCGCGACATATATATATATATATATATATGTAAAATGATGGAAAATACATTATTTAAATTTTTGACGTTCCCGGTGGTTTTCGAGAACTATAAACGTCATAAAGGCTATCGCTTCGTTCCGATTATTCCTAAACGTTGAAAAAACGAGCTGTGTAGGTAATAATTTTTTTAGTTATTTTGATAGAAATAGAGAATAGATAGATCATTTCCATTTTTAACGTTCCGACAATTTTCATGTGTTGCAAAAGTCAGAAAAGAATGGCTATCTTTTCTCAGGTCAGTGATATTCCCGCAGTCTGGCTCCGAAGAGCCAAAAGAAAACATTTTCTGTCTCTCTCTTCGTCTCTCTTAGTCTCTCCCTCTCTCTCATTTCATCATGAATGCAACCGACGCATTATTTACTTCTGGCTAGGGTTTTACGTCTTCCACGGCCGAGAAGTCTGTGCCATTCTCGCCAATAAAATGCAAGTCGAACAGCTGCACTGCAAGGGATCAAATAACTCCTCTAATGAGTGATTAATACATAATTGATTATTTTCTCGGGTTGAAAACTCACGAGCTAAAAAAATAAAAAAAATAACAAATTGATAAAAAAATTTCAACGTTCCGGTGGTTTTCATACGCTGAAAGCATCATAAAAGTCGTTGCTATGGATGCCCACCGATTTGTTGATAAATACTTCTTCAAAAGGAAAAAAAAAGTAAAAAAAAATACATTGCCAATGAATAGATCTCGTTCCCTCGCACTCTCTCTCTGTCTCTCTGTCTCTCTGTCTCTCTCTCTCTCTGTCTCTCTCTCTCTCTGTCTCTCTCTCTCTCTGTCTCTCTCTCTCTCTGTCTCTCTGTCTCTCTGTCTCTCTGTCTCTCTCTCTCTCTGTCTCTGTCTCTGTCTCTGTCTCTCTCTCTCTCTGTCTCTCTGTCTCTCTCTCTCTCTCTCTCTGTCTCTGTCTCTCTCTCTCTCTCTCTCTCTGTCTCTCTGTCTCTCTCTCTCTGTCTCTGTCTCACTCTGTCTCTGTCTCTCTCTCTCTCTCTCTCTCTCTGTCTCTCTTTCTCTCACTCTCTGCTTATGTCTCTATCTCTCGCTCTTGCTCTCGCTTCCTCTTTCGCTCTATTTTCGCATTCATCAATGATTGCAGCGGGGCGCATAAATGCCAAGAGTAATAGAACTTGTTTGCCATCTCGAGGTAATAAGCTTCTTGTAATTTAAAATTAAGCAGCGGGCATGTTCTTGGGGAGAAATGTCATGAAAAATGAAAGTGTTTTTTTTAACAACAGAATAGCTGTTGTTAGTGTCTTTCTTGTGCTACACAATTTATTATTGGAAAAGAGCAATGCCAAATTGTATTTCATCTAAATCGACGGCAAGCCTAAATTGAATTAGGCTTGATTGGCGTGTTTAAGTAACCATTCTGATCTATATCAAAGATTGAAAACAACTGGTCGATTTTTATTATTTTTTCTAGGAAAGAAGAACGAACGAGTTTTAGAATAAAATATTTCTAATTATTTTAAGAGAAATAGAAAATAGACTGATAACTTCTATTTTGCACGTTCCGGTAGATTTCATACGTTACAAAAGACATAAAAGCAATTGCCATTTTGTTCCATTGATTTAGGGTTGGGAAACATTTGTAAAAAATTGAAAATAAGAACTCCACTAACATCTGTTCTTTGATCAATATATTTATATTGAGGGTAAAAATGTTCTTGGGTTGTAGAGAGTCTTGAGATATCTTTTTTACACTAGATTAGCGGTTCTTATGCTTGAATTTGCTAGATTAATTCCGATTGTAAAGGCTCAATGCAGATTTTACATCGACTGTCAAAGGGGAAATGTTTGGACGGAAGATCAACAATCTCGTCTCATAGAAAAGTGGTCGATCAGGAAGAATCTCGTTTGGTGCCTTTATGTCCAGAACAGTTAGCTATTACAGTATACCTTGTGATTGTCTTTTAACTTGATTAAAGCTCATCAATCTTGTTCAGTTTCCAAGGTTTTGAAACATAAAGGAAAGTGTTCAAGAAATGGTCTCTCAAATACAGACACATGAAGTAAAATGAAACTGCTGGCTGCTCTCCGTGGACAGCAGGAAAGGCAACTCATTCTCGAAAACAATTCCAGTCAAAGATCTTTTTATCGGCTCTGATTGTGAGAGAGT